>OW388291.1:47247584-47847584 GCA_936450465.1 Gibbula magus
TAACATTCAAGTCTATGGAAATAATGTCAGCGTCCAAATATTTGTTGCATCACTCTGTAGGATTCATTAATAAGGTATACTCACTTGAGATGGGATTTGTATTGTTCTCTCCAAATTTTATACCATCATGTTTGATGATTTGGGGAATATGTTTATTCTATTTTAATTTGGAGGATCACCTTTTCTTCAATATCTCTGCAGGAATTGGGATACCTGGACAACCCATTTTATCAAAATTTAATGTTGAGTCATGTTTTTGTTATGCACTGACAATTTCAAGACTGCAATTTTTCAGGGCTAAGAGTTGTGCATTATATTTATTACTTTAAATGAACAAAAAGCACTAGAATGCTGAAATCTTGTGTAGACGAACATTTGAAGCAGTTATAATTACATAATATTAATCTCTTATTCTGATTTAGCAGTTGTTAAACAATTCACTCACTGAGTCATCAACCTGAGATGAGATGAATTTCTGATGAGCTCTATTTTTTCGATTTACTATGTATTAAGTAGTAATGCAAAATTTTCTGAACCCACAGGGGGCAGGCCATTGTCTGCAATTGTAAGTAATATATTGATGTTTCTCTGCCACCAGATACTGAGCAAGGTGTGTTGGTATGGTGCCCTGGTGGGCGTGGCCGCCTCTTGTTTTGTGGGCTACAGTTTACTGGGTGGGGACGAGGACATGACACTGTGGGAGAGGATATCCAACACCTTCCAGAGGGTCAGTGGCTCAAATAGTGCAATATTAAAACAGGCTATGCATCACAAAATATAAGCTCGGCATATACCATACCATATTTTGCCATGCATCCATTTTCTTTGCGTGTTTTAAAATGTTATAAATTGTTAATGTAATATTGAACAAAATGACATTGTAATCTGTACAAGTTGTTTTCTGCAGAAAATGTTAGATATTAAAACAGCAGTTTCAAATCAATATTTTGATGACTGCATCTCTGTACTCGGTCAGCAATACCATCTGGCCTTGACAATTGTTTTATTTTAAATCATGTACCACATTCTCCCGAGCATAAGACATTCTCTAGCCTAAAACCACACCCACCTTTCTGAGGGTTGTCCAGTTTTGGGTTATTCTCGGGTTATAGCCGACCCCCAATTTTGCAACTTGTTCAATTGTCATACATTAAGTTAAGTGTCAAAAACCTACATAAAAACTATTCTGACTATCTGAAAGTCTCCGGAATGAATTTTCATATGAGTTGGGGTCTCTCCTGTCTAACAGGCCCACCCCCATGTTTGTTTGCAGTATACTCGATTTAGCTTCTTGTTTCTTTTGATATTCAGAGACAATTAGTGAGAAAGAATACATGCATGTACTTACCAGTCTTCATTGTATGAATTTGGTATTGAAATAGTTCATCATACCCCAAAGTGGGGGATATTTCATTCAGCAGTGTCCATACATATGTACATCCAAACATAAGATTGAAAAAGCAGAACTATTGACTTGAGTCTTTTCGCATTTGCAACTAGGTTTGCTAGTGAAATAAAGGAGGGGTAAGATTGGATGATGGGGTAAAATGGATAGTGGGTAAGATGGATGGTGGGGTAAGATGGATGGTGGGGTAAGATTGATGGTGGGGTAGGATTGGATAGTGAGGTAAGATGGATGGTGGGGTAGGATTGGATAGTGGGGTAAGATGGATAGTGGGGTAAGATGGATGGTGGTGTAAGATGGATAGTGGGGTAAGATGGATGGTGGGGTAAGATGGATGGTGGGGTAGGATTGGATAGTGGAGTAAGATGGATGGTGGGGTAAGATGGATGGTGGGGTAAGATGGATGGTGGATGGTGGGGTAAGATGGATGGTGGAGTAAGATGGATGGAGGAGTAAGATGGATGATGAGGTTAGATGGATGGTGGGGTAAGATGTATGGTGGGGTAAGATGAATGGTGGGGTAACATGGATGGTGGAGTTAGATGGATGGTGAGGTAGGATGGATGGTGAGGTTAGATGGATGGTGGGGTAAGATGGATGGTGGATTAAGCTGGATAGTGGGGTAAGATGGATGATGAGGTAAGATGGATGGTGGGGTAAGATGGATGGTGGAGTAAGATGGATGGTGAGGTAAGATGGATGGTGAGGTAAGATGGATAGTGGGGTAAGATGGATGGTGAGGTAAGATGGATAGTGGGGTTAGATGGATGGTGGGGTAAGATGGATGATGAGGTAAGATGGATGGTGGAGTAAGATGGATGGTGGGGTAAGATGGATAGTGGGGTAAGATGGATGGTGGGGTAAGATTGGATGGTGAGGTAAGATGGATGGCCGGGTAAGATTGGATAGTGGGGTAAGATGGAAAGTGGGGTAAGATGGATGGTGGGGTAGGATTGGATAGTGAGGTAAGATGGTTGGTGGGGTAAGATGGATAGTGGGTAAGATGGATGGTGTGGTAAGATGGATGGTAGGGTAGGATTGGATAGTGAGGTAAGATGGATGGTGGGGTAAGATGGATGGTGGGGTAAGATTGGATAGTGGGGTAAGATGGATAGTGAGGTAAGATGGATGGTGGGGTAAGATGGATAGTGGGGTAAGATGGATGGTGGGGTAAGATTGGATGGTGAGGTAAGATGGATGGCCGGGTAAGATTGGATAGTGGGGTAAGATGGAAAGTGGGGTAAGATGGATGGTGGGGTAGGATTGGATAGTGGGGTAAGATGGTTGGTGGGGTAAGATGGATAGTGGGTAAGATGGATGGTGTGGTAAGATGGATGGTAGGGTAGGATTGGATAGTGAGGTAAGATGGATGGTGGGGTAAGATGGATGGTGGGGTAAGATTGGATAGTGGGGTAAGATGGAAAGTAGGGTAAGATGGATGATGGGGTAGGATTGGATAGTGAGGTAAGATGGGTGGTAGGGTAAGATGGATGGTGGGGTAAGATGGATGGTGGGGTAAGATGGATGGTGGGGTAAGATTTGATAGTGGGGTAAGATGGATAGTGGGGTAAGATGGATGGTGGGATAAGATTGATGGTGGGGTAAGATTGATAGTGGGGTAAGATGGATGATGGGGTAAGATTGGATGGTGAGGTAATATGGATGCTGGGGTAAGATTGGATGGTGGGGTAAGATGGATGGTGGGGTAAGATGGATGGTGGGGTAAGATTGATGGTGGGGTAGGATTGGATAGTGAGGTAAGATGGATGGTGGGGTAGGATTGGATAGTGGGGTAGGATTGGATAGTGGGGTAAGATTGGCTAGTGAGGCAAGATGGATATTGAGGCAAGATGGATGATGGGGTAAGATGGATGGTGGGGTAAGATGGTGGGTGGGGTAAGATTGGATAGTGAGGTAAGACAGAACAGTGGCATAAGTTGGGATACCATTTACTGGATACAGAACTAACCTTTGTATACAAGTGGCTGAAAAACAGTCTACAGTAATGTCATGTGACACCATCCATCGTATGCAATGTGAATGTTTCGTTACAATGTGTTGAAAGATATTTTGGGAGTTTTAATTCTGACGTGTTTTTTATCGATGTTTTCCAGTTTTCGCTGTGGACAACTATGCGAGGCATCGGATACTACCTGCACTTAACCTCAGACTAAGGGACTGTCTTCCTACTCTCAACTGAAGAATGAACAATTTGTAAAAGAATTGTAATTTCATTTGAATATATATCTGACAAGTTGTGCATTTTACATTTTACACCTTTGTTAAAGGCTGATGGTTGTGATTTGATAATGCAGTGATCTGAGATTTGTACAATTGTTATGGTGAGAAAAGCAAATTCTTTATTTTTTTTATAAGATGAATACAGGAGTAAGTATTCTGATCCTTGCTTTTCTCATCCATTCCACTTCTAATTGCCCTTCAATGATTTGAAATTTATTATTGCAATATTGTATGAAATATATCTGTGCACAAATATTGTTGGTATGAGCGTACAAATGTTAAATGCGCACAACTGTTGAAAGTCATTACACTCCTGTATGACAATCATATTGGGACTCAATATTGTATTGTAAAAGATATTTCATTGCAAAGATCTGCATAAGACTGCATTAAATGTCAAGTATTAGAAGTTTTTATCAGCATTGAATTGAGCTATGACGGATACTTGTATACTCAAATCCGAATCGGATACAGATAAATTTGAGTTCTAATTCTTGGAATGATATGAGATAAAATTTGTCTAAGTTGTGGTTTAATTATTTCCACAAGTTAAACAAACATTTATGTCTGTATAATGTTCAGATATCTTTTTCACAGTGTTCAGTTTCTGCAAAAGTCACTGTCAAATCTTTTGAATAATCCTTGAATTTCTAGGTATGTGATTACAATTTCAGTATCCATTATATTGCCAGGACAGGTAACCCGGAACCAGGGACATTTGGGTATGAGTGTAGGACCCATCATATTACCAGGGCCTGTTATCATGTCAAAACAGTCTTATTTGTAATTCTTTTATTATTCAAAGATTGAAATGTATTTGAAGATTTCAACTGATATTATAAAATTTGATTGAAATAGATATATAGCTCTTTGCTGTAACTTCCTAGCTATACATTTTAGCCTACAAGTCAAAGAAATTATTACAAAATCTTACAAAGTTGATGTTTAGAATCAACATAACAGGTTTCTGGGTAGGGTAGGGTAATAGGGGTGGGGTACCCCATTTACTTACCGTCCCAGCCTAACCAGGGGGTCATCAATTCTAGTTTTCATCCCAATTTTATAGTTGGATGCTAAATATCTTAAAGAACCATCAAGGATGTTGATGAACATATCGGAAAATTGCCAAAAATCTATCTCTGTGAAATATAAACACTTAATTTTTCACAGATTATTTTGACTCAAAATAAGCCGAGAAATTGCACTAATTGGAAAAGGTGTTTTCCAGTCTAAATATAGATCAAGTCCATTTTTTCAAGCGCAAAGCATTGTGGTCTAGCTCACATACCGTATACAAAGTTAATGAGCAATGAAAGAAATCGAAATATATAATTTTTGGCGGTTATTTATTTACCATTTCATTTAATTATGTATTTTCTACAGATATTGGAATACATGTTTTACCCAACTAAGTATTTTGCTTGAATTTTTATAATCAATGAGAATATATTTGTCATAATTTGCTGGTCTTTGCTAAAAAAAGGAACATTAAACAGGCAATAATTTGTATGTTTTCAGGACATTTAGAATCAGAGTTTATAAAGCAATCGTCACATTCAGTAATGTATGCCAAGGGTAGCCTTACTTCCAACAGAAGCACGTGCAGCACGTGGGTTGCTTTGGCGACTTGCGCTGGAGACGAACCTTCATGCTTCGTAAAGGCTAGTTGTTCTGTAGTACGTTTTATGCAATAAAGGGAAATCTGTTTATATGACATCAGATACCCATGGCGCACGCTACTCGAAGGGGAACCTATCTTTGCAACCAAATTTCATTACATTGTCGTAATATGAAAATAAAATTATTTATCACATGTCATGTTGTAGATTAACGATTTCTCTAGCGATTGACGTTATAAGTATATTTTCCATAAATAATTTTGTATTTTAAACACTAACATCCTTGATGGCTATTTAACTCATGTTCAAATAGAATGAACATCAAATCTTAAATGTTATTTGTTTATTAAATAGTCATCTTGACTTCATACAATATTAAATAGTCACAGTATGTCTGACAGTATTCTTGATGGCTTATATTTCTATGACAATTTTATGATGTGTTGGATTTGCCTCAAAATAGTTAAATATTTAACATGAAATTATTAACATTATATTTATGTTTTTTTTATAAAGTTGTAATGTCACACTATTGATATAAAACAGAACCATATGTGTACCAGTTTTGATAACATTGTAATATCATACTGGTCATAGTTCGTTATATAACATTGAATCATTTGTATGCCAGTTTTAATACTATACTGTTACATTTTATGACTTAAAGGCGCAGTAGCACGATTTACTTACTAGAATAAAGTGCTCTCGCAAGAATCTAAGTAAGTGTTACCAATGACATATGTTTGTCCTTTCACCTGGGTAATAATTGTTGTGAAATACACGACAAATTTGTTATTGTCAATCTTCCAAGCTGGTCTTGCTGTGAAGCAATTAATGTACATTCCATCAATTATCAAATACTTGATAATTATGTGATAGGTGTAACTCGGGAAAGATAAAGTGTCATTCTTAGGCTATATAGCCATTATGTGATTAATGTTGATTTGAGCTAGTTTTCTTATTGCTTGTTACTGTGGCGGTCTGATAGAAGGAGTGGATATATTTGATTTTCTTTTTGTAAAAGGCTTTCTATCCTTATTTTGTACTTACAGTTTACTTTTTTTATCCCACCGGTATGTAATATCGTGGGATACAGTTGTCGCCCTTTCCGTCCATCTTTAATCATTTTGTTTCCGGTGCAGAACTCCAAAACCTTTCATCATACCTGAAACTCAGCAGGTGTATCATCCACTAATTGAAGTATGGTTACGGTTACAGTTATCTGTCAAAGATGTGTTTTACAAATTATATGGGAACCGGTGGGATATGTCATCTTCTGATGACTCTTGTTTCTGTGTTTCAATACAATTTGAATACCATTTCCACTGAATTTTTGTCTGTGATTCAATACAATTTAAATATCATTTGAATATATATATTCTCTGAAAATTTGTCTGTTTCAATAACATTCAACACATTATAAAAACTAATTTCTCTGTTTCATATTATTTGAATTTGTTTAATAATTGAAAACCAAGTTTATATACAGTCAGGCCTCGTTAATCCGAACGCTTCCGTTTTTCATCAAAAACGTTCGGATAGTGAAATGTTCGGATTACTGAGTACTGAGAACTACTAAAGAGATAAGTTTGGTTACATCTTCTTACCGTTTGGAAACTGCGAGATTCGGATTATCGGAGGCCGGATTATCGCGGCTTGACTGTACTAGTGAAGATGTACATTGTTTTGATGTATTATGGAAGTAGAGTTCATTTCATTATGCTTTAAGAATGCTTTATTGATTACAGTATATCAATCAATTTACTAGGGGCCGACTATTGACCCACAAGGGACTACTTTGATAGCAATAGTCTACTGTGACCAACTACTGCAATAGTTTATTAATAAAGGAAATTAAACAAATTCCAGAATCAAAACAGTGTTTTATTATCTCTACTTTGAAATTTCTAATACGCCATTCGCATGCATTGATTTACTCACTTGAGTATATTTACTAACGTAAGTAAATATACTCACGTGAGTATTAAGTGCAATTTCAAGGGGTCGAGCAAAAGTATATTTACTCATGAGTAAATTTGTTGACAGGAGTAAATTGGTCATGCCATCACGTTTAGCTCATTAAACGACTTCTTCTTAAAAACGATTTGATACAGCTACAATTATAAACATAACATCTTTATAATATGTAAGCTTAAGTTTGTTCATTTGGTCAAAATCCTTTCTTAAATCTGGGCTGAATCTGAACTCAAACCTTAAATTTCACTCCTGGAACTAGTTATGCTAGGACTCTCAAATTTTGAGTAGATCATATTTGTATGATGGAGACCACAACCTTTTCAAATGTAAAAATAAAGAGTTTAGAGCCATCATAAAATTCAATTTTTTTCCTCTAGCAGGCCACACCAGGTTGGGAGGGACAGTGGAAAATATTGCATGATGCTGTGTAACAGGGGTAGTGTGCAGAGAGGTGGGGAGCTGGTCAGTGAGACCTCGTTAGAGATGATGCATTGCAACTCACCACACTCTTACCTATCAGCTGCCCACTGTCCCTCCCTCCCCTGTCCCCCTCTCTCCCTACCTCTCTCCCTGAGCTCAAACACTCCGCCTCCCTGCCTCCCTTACTCTCCTTCTCTCCCGATTTTCAATGTGTGTCAAGGAATTGTAGTTGATATTGAGATTGTACTTGGGAGGATCACCTTTACTTTAATATTTTTGCAGGAACTGTGATACTTGGACGACCAATTTTATCAAACTATAGTGTCAAGTCATGTTTTTTGTTATGCACTTAAAATTTTTAAGACAGAGATTGTTTAGGCCTAGGGATTATGAATTATTTTACTGAGAATCTGAAAAAAAATATTGAAAAAATATTGAAAAGGAGCCTCTTTTTCTGAAAATCCCATTTCTTACAGTCTCCTTTTCAATATTTAATGATATGGTGATATTTTCAGAATAAATACTTTTTCAGAGTCTGAGTGTAAGACTAAATCATATTGAGAACAATCTATTTCAGTCTTCAATATCAAACAAATAAATTCTGATGAGCTACAGAACCCATGGCTCTATTTTTCTTTAGGTTTTAGAAAATCCGTGACAATAAAATACTCCCCCTTGTTGTCAGTGTCATGCGAATGCTTAATTTTGCTTTTACTCCCATGAGTATATTTACTTATGAGCAAATTTGCTTAAAAGGAGTAAATTTAGTGCATGCGAACAGGGTATTAGTGACAGTGCTACTTAGTTTTTATCCCCTGTCCTGTGTTATTGTGTAACGGGGGATATAGTATTCAGCTGTGTCCATCCATACATCCGTACATACGTCCATACGAAATGGAATAACTCAAGTACTATTCGCTGGATTCTTTTCATAGTTTGCATATAGGTTCATCATAGGGAGAGTAATGTTCCTACAGAGTTGTGTGACCTTGACCTTCATTCAAGGTCACAATGAGACTTTTAATCCGTGTCAGCAGGATATCTCAAGAACTATTCACTGGATTCTCCTCGTATCTCACACATAGCTTCTCCTAGGAAAGACAAATGGGTGATTAAATTTAAGTGACCTTAACATTATTCTCAAGGTCACAGAGGAACTTTGAAGTTTTCGGCATGTGAACTTGCATGTTAAGATTGTCAGCGGGATATCTAAAAAATCATTCACTGGAATTTCATCATATCTTACACAAAGCACCTCCTAAGGAAGACAAAGGGCTGATTAGATTTTGGTGACCTTGACATTATTCTGACATTATATTGAATTTTGGTGATCTTAACATCAATTTTCAATTTTGAAGTATTAATTTGCGGCGGGGGATCATGTCACCTTAGTGACAAGTTGACAACTACTTGTTCTCAAGGTCACAGCAGCAGAACTTTTTCAGCATTCAAGATTCTTGACATTATTTTTCAAATTTAAAATATTAATTTGTGGCGGGGGATCATGTTAACTTAGTGACAACTGCTTGTCAAGTTTTCAAGCTCTCATGTCAGTGATCTTTTCGGAGTGATCCATCATTTTTTAAATCCAAAAGCCACACTAACAATGCGTGCGAATTTTACTAAAACTATTTCTGCCAGTGCTGTCGATACTATCTGTTTTTTTTAAAATTACTATTGATAAAGTACTATTGCCATGAAAACTATCACGGTAAGTCAATAATTAGATCTATCTTTACATACCTGTGATCCAATGTAATAAAGTTTTGTTCTAGTTATATCTGAAGAAAGCTGTGAGTTCCGATTTTTGTGTTCAGTCTATTTAAATGACCTTACAAAATCCATACATGTTCAGTCTTCATTTAATGTTCGATAATATCTGTTAATTATCAATTGTTCACATGTTATGTTTCTCGTAGATTTTTATGAAGATATGTGTTTGCAGATTTCTTTTCTTTTACATTTTCTGTGCATAATCATTATTATTCTCTTAGAATCTTTGTCTTAGTTTGGAAGGAATATTTATTACCCTCTGCTACAAAGTGGAAGGGCTTATAGGTTGAGCACTGCATCGGTCCGTGCATCTGTCTGTCCATGTGTCCATCTAAGTTAAGGGGACAGCTTTTCTCAGTGTTCTTTAAAAGGAGGATTCTATCATGGGTTTTGTGAAAACAAAATTTGAGAGGATATACCTATTTACACATATGTTATTAATACATTAATAAAACACTGTCAAAGATGCTAATGAAGTTAGTATTTTGATGACTTTATATTTCACAACTTTATAACACTAGCGCACATTTGTTGAAAAATAAAATCAATGAGAACTGAAGCCATTCATCGGCAAGTCGGGAAACTTTTGTAACAGCATATAACAGCAAATTTTTTATTAGTTTTATGACATGTTATATGTGTTTCTATGTGAACATTCTATCAGTGTATGTCTTATATTATTAAAAGTTGTAAAATTAGGTGCAATATAGCATGTTTTCATTTCACGTAATGCAAAAAAACCAAGATCACGACAGAAGCCTCCCTTTAGGATAGGATGGCCAATATTTGTGTGCATGTGGCTTCAGCTCACTTCAGGGTATCAATACTTGACGGAGTTTGAAAATGAGAACAACGCAATTTTCTTTTTCTTTTTCTGAAGTTAATGCCCTTGGTCCGTTTTTTACTCTGTTCATTGTACCTCCAATTTGGTGTGAGGCTCGAGGGCATATGTACCTTGTGTTAGTCCGTAAATGAAAAGCGCAAAATGTTTTGTTTTGTTCAAGTGAGAACCAACATGGAGGGGATGTCTTCCATGTTTTCTATTTATCAATTTGTATTTTGATGACACCTACAGTAATAAATTCCAGCCTTACAATGCAATAAAAACACAATGTTTTCTTTATATTGAAGATGAATGAAGCGTTCAGGCAATTATTACAGTAGAACATGAATATGGCAAACTCCAAGGGACCAAAGAATTCAGTTCCCTAAATCCGCTGTTCGCCGCTAATCTCGTTTGGCATATTATATAGGGCAGTTGACGGGACTTAAAATTTGTTCGCTATATCCGTTTGTTCAGTATGTCCGTGTTTGCATATCTGTGTTCTACTGTATTTCAAAGCTAAAAATCAACTTTGTTGTATTTGGAATCACACCATGCGCAGTAGAGTAGTACAAATATTTGTTTAAAGTGTTGTCCAATGTGGGAATTTTAATGACATGTATTTTGAAAAGAAATTAAATTTGCATGTATCTTTAAACAAATGCTTTCATAATCTATTCTCAATGACAATTTTTATGTGTGTTTTTAGTATGTCATTACTTGATGATGTAAAGTGATTGTGATGTCATGTGGTATGATGGCGACAGGGAAAATGGCAAAATCTACTTTTAAAACGATATTCCTCAGGAGATATTGCTTGATCTCACACAAGCGATATCTCCTGTGGAACAGAGTTTTTGATGATAAAAGTGTGATCCCAAACAATATTTGTTAACTAAGTGGACTGTAATGAATATTGATAACGACCCGGGATTAATCTAACCAAGTTGACATGTAATGTTCTCCCCTGTGTATTCAAGACAAATGTGACAATAAAACTTTTATTTTACTTTGATAGTTTGTTTTGTTTTCCCCAGAATTATTTTTGTTTCAGTGACGTAATATACTCACCTTAGAATTAAAATATAGGATGTGATAGATGGATATCGGAAACCCTGAACCTGCCCCCCCCCCCCCCCCCCTCTGAATCGCCACTGGTATACATGAGGCTGGCCCTTTCACCCCTACAGGCCTCTACAGAGGCCAGAAAACATATTAGCGTACAGGTTTCTTAGTGGTGCAAGAGTTAAAGGCGCTGTTGCACTTTTTTTGCATATTACTTTTTCTCAAATTTGCCATTTTTATATTAAAGTGTATACAATATACGCCCGATAAGCCTTATCCATATAAAGCAACAGTTTTGTGGAATTCTTCAGTGTGAGAGGTGGATTTTTAGGGCTCTATGTAGCGATTTTAAGAGTTCAGTCAGCAAGATGCTTGATCTTGAGCGTTTAAAATGGCTGCTCAATGGGAAATGGGAGATCAATGGGTCCAGGGTTCAAGTCTTATTTTATCTGCAGTAGAGAACTGTTCTACACCGGTAATTTTGGGGTGTAGTGCTCCACTGATTTTCAGCGCAGTACCACCCATGGATTGCTAGTTCCAGCCGATGCTTGCAGGTTTCACCACAATGCATAGCCACCATGGTGTTGTGGGCTTCCTCCCTCCCATAAAACAAGCAGCCATGATATAATACTTGGCGTTAAATCCCAAATCACCTCACCTCACCTCCATGGGAAATGGACTTGCATGGCTTAATAACCAAACCATGTACATTCATTTTAGAACTCTAAAGGAGTATTATTTAGCCATTTTGTGAGAGGACTTTATTTTATTAAGAACAGCATTCATTTAAGCATTAAGAACAGTGCCTTTAAAGTAAAGGGAGAGTTTGTATAAACCTACTGTAAAGGTATTTATATGGAATTTAGTTACAAAAATATTTCCCACAGAATCAAAACAATAGTTTGATTACCCAATTCAATAAAAAAAGGGCTTTCTTTTAATAAATGATTAAATCACAGTCTAATTGAAAGATATTAATAAAGTTAATACTTTGATGACTCTACATTAAACAACTGAACTTGATAAAGAAAAACGCATATTTGTTTAAAATTAAAAACAATGAAAATTGAAGCCAATCATCCGCGTTGCGAGTGGGGAAAATTTTCCTACGGCCTAATAGCATATTGTTTATTGTCCCCCGCCGCAATGCGGAATGGGGAACTATGAATTCAGCGGCGTACGTATGTACGTCACATTTCTTGTTTACGCGATATATTATGAAGCATTGTATCCAGAGTCTTCAAATTTGATGTCTGCATACATTGTGGGAAGACGCAGACACCAGTCAATTTTGGTGACCGTGGCCTTATTTTCAAGGTCACCACAACACTTTGACGACTTGTTTAACTCTTGTTTACGCGATATCTTGTGAAGCATTGCATCCAAAGTCTTCAAATTTGGTGTCTGTCTACATTGTGGGAAGACGCAAACACCAGTCTATTTTTGTGACCTTGGCCTTATTTTCAAGGTCACCACGACACTTTGACCACTCTTTAAACTCTTGTTATCACCATTTATTATGACCGGTCGGACCCAAAGTTTTCAAAATAGGTTTCAGTCTACATTGGGCGAAGACACAGACACCAGTCAATTTTGGTGACCTTGACCTTTTTTCAAGGTCACCGCAACACTTTGACCACTTTTCAAACTCTTGCTTACGGGATATATCATGACCTTTTGGACCAAATGTTTTCAAATTTGGTGTCAGTCTACATTGGAGGATGACGCAGACACCAGTCGATTTGGTGACCTTGACCTTATTTTCAAGGTCACCTCTACACTTTGACCAGTTTGTTAACTCTTGTTAACGCGATATCTCATGAGGTGTTGCATCCAAAGTCTTTAAATTTGGTGTCAGCCTACATTGAGGGATGACACACACACCAGTACATTTTGGTGACCTTGACCTTGTTTTCAAGATCACCACAACACTTTGACCACTTTTAGAACAATATATCATGAACCCAAGCAACAAAAGTCTTAAAATTTGCTGATCATCATGGCACTTTTTACCAGTAATGCAATATATAAATTAGCTCCAATGATGTGTCTTACTAACTCAATGTCACTGGCGGGGGACATTGCCATGTTAGTGGCAAACACTTGTTAGTTTTGTGATACGTTATGGGTTACTATGTGAATATTACATCAGTGTATATGTTTTATTATTACAAAAAATTAAAATTGGGTTAAATATAGCGTTTTTTTCATTTCACGAAATGCCAAGAAACCAAGATGGCAGATGCTGCCGATCGGTGATAGAACTTTCCCTTTTAAGTTTTCAACTTAATACCATTAATCTACCTAATACCACCCATACCAGCCTGCATTTTAAATCCTACAGAAATCTTAATTGACACAGTTACACAGTCAGATCATCTTTTTTTTAAAAGGACACTTTATATTTCCAAAGTCCTTGTAAATAATGATACTTGTTTCTTTATAAAGGACTGTAAATCCACACACATGGAGTATGCTAAAAGCACATAGAATGTAAGAGTGAGTGAGTTATTGCTTAACGCCGCTTCCGCAATGTCGTAGCCAATGTAAGAAGAAAAGATGGTATGAAATATCTTTGAATAATGTCAGAACATCCAGTTCGTTGTTTTTTTTGTATGAAACTATATCATGAAATAAACTTCAAAGAAACTTGAAAATAGTTGAGTTTTAATTTAAGTACAGGAAATGATGATGAAAGCTTGATGTCATGAGGAATTTGTTCTGAAGAATTACTGAAGGAATTTCATGTACAACTTGTGAGATTTTAATTACTTCAGTGTCTGGAGAATATTCAAAGGAAATGTAAGCTTCTTGCAGCTGAATTTATATATATAATAGAGATCAGTATAAGTATAGCTGTACATTTTCTAAACTTTTTACACATTTACGCTCGATTACTCATGAGTTACATGGCAAAATGTGATTTGACAATCAGGGGATACAATTACCCTGATGCAGCAGGATGTGTACAGATTCTTACACATAGCAAAAGACTAATAACATGTATTTATTTATTGACTGCAATTGATGATACATTCTCATCAAGAAAATCTGAAATATCCCACAATGAAGTTGATTTATACCTTTCAATTGATTAGCAACCTTTAACACAATTTTGAATCATTAAAACATGCCAAGGACAGTCTGACTTATTTTCATATTATTTCAATTTTATATTAATTTATTTAAATTTATTCTAATCCAGAAATGTTAAATTTAAAGAAAAATAAAACATATCTTCTGAAAAGAATAATGTGAGTGATAATTTTTCTTGATACTTTAATCATTTAAAAATAGGTCTCTATTTAAAAATATTTCATTCTGAAATATTGTTTTTATTTCATCTGAATCAGGTAAACCCAAAGTTTACACATTTTCTATGTGTAATAGTGATCTTCAAAAATTACTACAAATAACATGTGGGAAGTATTTCATGAATTTCCCCCAAAATGTTCAATTTAATTTCGTTTACTTTTAAAATATGAAGAAATTTTTTATTTCGTTGAAGAACTCCGGTTTCCGTTACGATTTCCGTTTCGATTTTACATTTACCCATGTAAACAATTGCCTGTTCTACTTCCTGTTTTCGATGACAACGGGAACATAAACAATATGAATGGATGACACCTGTGTCTCCAATAAACGCGTTCAATCAATCTTGACAAAATGACAGCAACATATCCAACCAAACTGAAAGATCCCCGAACATGCCGCGTGTTTTTCTCGTCGCCATTCGGAGGGATGGAGGAAGAGAGGGAGGAACTGACACGGAAATACTTCCCCCAGATCCACCACCTGTGCAACTCGCGGGGGATTCAATTCGTACCGGTCGACATGAGGTGGGGGATCACGTCGGAAGCTGCCGAGAACGCTCAGACCGTGAATATCTGTCTCCGGGAGCTGGACAGGTGTGACATCTTCGTCGGGTTCTATGGACAGGTGGGTAAAATAAGGCCATATAAACTTATATTAAATTTTTGAAAAAAAAAATCTCATATGTTTACATATGCTATTTTATCAAATTAAACCACGTTAAGAGTTCTATGAATTGAGAGTATTGATTATATGTATGACATATATGTAATCTGTAGGCCTATTATAGCAAAATTAATATACTGCATGCATGCTTATATATGTTATAAAGTTCCATAAAGGCATTATGTGGCATTACATTTAGCACAAGCTAAAAAGCTATGATTTTTGCTAAATTTGAAAACAGCAATAAAATCAAGAATTATAAAAATTGCAGCACATGGTTTACTAAAATTCATTACTACAAAATCATTTCAGGCAGTGTAGTCTTATTGTCAGGTTAAACAATATGTCAGTATTTATCTTTTTTTCCATTTTGTGCATACTTGATTTTCACATTGTGCTGATATTTGTCATGGCTTGTTGTGATTAGATAGTATATCTCAATTTAAATATTGATTTGATACAATGTATCATATCAATAGTGATTTTATATATTCAAGTATATATTCAATATTCAAAGTATATTCAATTATATATTCAATGTATTCAAAAGGATACATTAAATTTTAAAAATGTTAAAGACTTGGTCACACTACTTGTCTATGCAATAAATTTGATTATTTCATGTGATTCATGTAAAAAGTTACACATTGTTGAACATTTTTGTTGTTTCTATACAGCAAATGCTACAATGACAACTATTTGAATATTTTTGTTTCACATGATAATACCTTGTTGAACACAATTCTTTTTATCATATTTTGAATTGTAACATCCATCACTCACTTGTAAGCTCAGCTCTGGATCATTTGCTAGGCTGCAGACTTACTGACTTGTATGTATGTATGTATGTATACACGTCTGAATGTATGTTTTTATGTATTGATGTGCAGATGTCTGTTGGCATAATGTTTGTATGACTGCTTTGCCTACATGTGTTGGGAAATACCCCTTTCAGATGATGAAAATATGACGTCATATAGGGAATTCCAATGTGATTGTGAATGCGATGCGAATAAAATAGAACAGGTTCTTGTTTTTTCGCATCGCATCGCATGAAAAAAATGGACGTAGTGTATGACAACTCATTGAAAATAATGTGTTGCGTTCTGGTGCGATTATTTTTAACGCATCGCATGCAAAAAACGGACGTAGTGTAAACCCCACCTATGCAAAACAGGCACAGAGTTGAATAAGAAAATTACAATTTTCACTTATTTTTAGTTTGTTGGAAAAATCTGGCAAAATCTTTAATTGGGAGGAAAAATTAGGAAAAAATTTGTTTTGGAAGGATTTTTAGCAGCTTTTTTTTCTCCTAATAAAATCATGGTAGGAGGATATATAAACAAAGTAAACATTATTTTTGGCCAGATATTAAAGAGAATCACACCCATGTGTCTTCTTATTTCAAATATGTCAACACATATTGATAAAAATTACATATATCCGAAACGTGACGATATACTTGATATCAGAAGAATTGTATTTTCTGCAGAGATACGGATGGCACGGATCAGAGGATGAGAAGCTGCAGCAGAACTTTGACAATGCGGTGGGTCTGTACCCTTGGTTGGATGATTTCCGAGATCGGAGCGCCACAGAGTTAGAGTTTCTACACGGACATCTTAATAACCCAGGTGCCCTGCCGGCCTGCTTTGGCTTCAGGGATAAGGTATACAGCTACCGTTGTTTCTTCAATAATTGTCTTCCTTGAATAATCACCTACATTGCATAAGTACCAGGGTTAAATGTAGTATACGAATGTATACAAACTTGTGATTACAACCTCTCTTTGTCTATTATAATATTCAGTAATATTATTTCTTACAATGAATTCAATAAAGATTAAATTTCTGATTATTTATGTTGCATATGTTTACAAAAAATAAAAATTGCAGGCGCACATGGCTTCAGACACAATAGTCGTTTGCCTTGAATTTTTGCCTGCTTTGAATAATCGCTGGGTCTTATATAATCAACGTTTATAATTAATATAACTTCATCAGTGGATCAACAGTTACACCACCAGGAACGATTTTGTTCTCACCCAAGATATTGATAATATGAATCAATTGGATAAATTTTGACTTACCTACACAAGGCCTAACCCTTGCCAGTCCCCATAACTGTCTGATTTAAGCCTTGCAGCATTTTGCTCACTTTTCCGTGCTAAGATAGTGGAGTTCTGCACCTGAAAAGCAAAGTGGGAACCAATTTCCTAGCACAGAAACCTTAAGGAAATGTGGCAAGTCTTAAATCAGCCAGTTATGGATACCGGCAAGATTTACCCTGCATAGGGCAGGTGGATCAATTTGTGTTTTAGACATTTTTTGAGTACCTTCCAGTTGGAATAGTTTTATTGAATGAATGAATGAATGAAATGTTTCTTTTTCTAGAAATATGACAACATGAAAGCAGAAAGTTTTGAGAAACAGGGTGATATGAAGACAGCCATTAAATACTCCCAGGAGAGCAATGAATCGGGTGAGAAGCTACAGAGCCTGCGGGAGAGGACGGCAAATACTCAAGAGAAGGTGAGCGTTATTGTCCCACTCCAAACCGGTGTGACTGATCAACCGTCCATACATTCCAATTCTTGTCAACATGATTATCGCATTAAACTTTACCCCTGATCCCCTTAATTAATGTTAATTAAGATTTGATAATCATGCCTGCTCCTAGCCAATGATATTCATAGAGAGTCTTCAGGGATAATCAATATCATTTATTTTACACTGTTGATTTCATTTCGTTTTCAAGAATGACGTTTATGCTTCTTATCGATTTTGTATTTAAGACCCTGGGTGTACATATGGATTACAGTTCACCAGAAGAGGTACGTTTTTTGTTAACATTTTGAGCTTGAAGCTTTATATTTAAGAATATACTGTATTCAACATTCTTAAACTTAATGTGTTTTATTGTGTTGGTCAAAAATGGAGTAACAAAAACCTACAATTCGTCAGCATTAGCAGTTAGTAACCTCTATATACTAGAATATTAAGCAGTGGTATGTATGGTGGACTACACGGGAGGAGATGGGCTAGAATTTATAGCTAGTGTGGTGGCCGGTTTCGTTAAGTTGAACACATAGTTTATATGGGGAAGGCTACCGGAAAAGGGACCACCTGGTCGGTATTGAGTTAGGCACAGGTTCATACAAAACGATATCTACCCTTTAAAATAAAAAAATAATCATCAAATTATGATAAAAATTGGCAAAGCGATGGTCAGTTAAAGAGTGGTAGGGTCAAAATTATCTGGGACTATGGAAATGCGAAAACCTGGCTTACAACTGTTGTGTGTATTCATTTAACCATAAAACATTATCAAACACGAAGTTACGGTGTGTGTATCAGAATTTGATTCAACAGGTGTTAACGAATGAGTGTGTAGAACAAAAGTTGTTTTGCATGTTGTTAATATGCACGTGCATGCGTAATGGTCGATGTGGTCCCTTTTTCTTCAGATCAGCATAAGGTCATAGGCTTATAAAACACGTTGATAAACCCAAAAACGAAAATTTAGATAGTGTTATAGAATAGTTGAAAGACGAAATGTGTTAACTTTAATTGTGAACTGTAATGTACCACCGACCGAGGCTATACTGAAGTACAAACGATTCCGTTCATCTTTCCATAATCTTGTCCGACCTATGAGAGAAAAAACTAATCATCCAATTCTGTTAAATTTGGCACATGTCTAAGTTCCACTTTATTCAGTAGACTCCATTGCAAAGTTGAAATGACTTTCGTGAATTATTTATGTTGTTCCAATTTATATTATATATTTTGAACTTAGTGCGACCTATTACAGAAAAAAATGCAAAAATCTACTCATCCGATTTGTTAAAATTTTGCAAAAATATTTTACATCAGGGTCTACTCATATAATGTCAAACAACAAAATTCGAATTTCTGCATTTTTACGTTTATTTCTGTATATTGAACTAAGTCATTTTCATGAAATATAACTAATTGCAAAACTATTGCTCCGATTCTGTTAAAATGTTGCGAATATGTTCTACATTACTTTGCGGGATAGTGTCAACCACCAAATCAGCATTCAATTCTATTGAGAGTCGTAACCAAGCTGAAAATCAAATCATAATATTTAATTAAGAAGACATATTTCGATTTATAAACTTATTGTAAGGTGAATCACAAAGAACAAAACGAAATCAGTTTCTATTATATAAAGGGACCACTTGGTCGTATAAAGCATGTGTGTTTATTTTATCGAAACAAATGATTTGAATCAATCAATAATATAAATCATATACATGTTCAACTTTATTTGTATTGTTCCTGACATATATAAACCAGATTTACAATCGCATAGTGTTAATTATGTTGGATTAGTGACGTTAAAATGCTGACTAGTATAATTATACTACTCCGGAAGTATGTACCTGCCAAGTGGCGGTCACTGAGAACGTTGTTACGCTGCAAACATCAATAACCCATGCTCAAAGATGCAGCCGTAAAATATCTGCTAGACCAACAGCTCGACAGCTTCAAAATATAGTGATATGCAGCATAAACAGTTGCTCCGACCATGTGGCACCTTTTTGGTACCTTTTAATATCAATGTTTTTTGGGACTTTATAGAAACAAAGAAGGCAAATGGAGACTTTGAACTTAAAGAAGAGATGTTAATGAACTATTATTGCACTAGCATTAAAAAAATGAAAATTTCAAATTTAATGCACAAAAAATCTTTCAGAGCCTATATCTCCTAAACCAGGATCGACCATGTGGTCCCTTTCCCGGTAGCCTTCCCCATATAGTTTTGTGGCATTGTGGCGTTGTCCATGCATTGTGACATCACTATCATTGCTATTTCAATATGGCGCCATTGGATGACCCGCCATTGGATTGTCAGACCTTAGTAACATCTATAGGCCTGTTACTTAGAAACTACCTGGAGACCAGTGCAGCTTGGATATATATATTTAGGATTTTATATCATTTTGCTCTATTTTATCAGACACAGAAATATGTCATTTAGACGATTAAGACCAGGGGGCCAGACAAACAAACATCTTGAAAACATGGGGGTGGGCTTTTAGATGGGAGATACACCAACTCAGATGAAAATTCATACCAGAGACCTTCAGACAGTCAGAATTGGTTTTATGTAGGTTTTTGACATTTAACTTAAAATAATATTATAGATATATGTAATGTATGACCATTGAACATCTAGCTAAATTGGAGGTGGGCTATAACCCGAGAATAACCCCAACCAGGACAACCCACTGAAAAGTGGGGTGTTCTTAGGCTTGAGTATGTTCTTATACCCGAGAGAATACAGTATGTCTATTAAAACATCTGGACAAACATCTAACAGTTTAAGATACCCTCACAAAGAAAAGTAAATTCTCTATGTTTGTATTTCATTACATTCATTATTTATTTTTCACAGGTCTTGGAAATTATTACAAGTAGTAAAATTAATTTAAGTTCCAAATGGTATGAGCTCAGTTTTGAGTCCTGGATCTACTGCTACGGCTTATTTCTGTTCTGTCAGTATTTCAACTGCATAGGGCGCAAGATTGTTCCTTCTGGAGTTCCTTGAACAATATACTACAGGTTTATTTCTTGTTCTGTAAAAATGATTTTGGTTACACAGGGCGCAAGACTTAAGTTTGAGTCCTTCTGGAGCCACTTGAACAATATACTACAGGTTTATTTCTGTTCTGTTAAATTGTTTTCTGGTATGCAGGGTGCGAGGCTGATGTTTGAATCCTTCTGGAGCCACTTGAACCAACTACTGCAGGTTGAGGAGAGCCAGATGACCGGCAGACTACAGGAGCTCATTGACCACAACGCCTACATGTCCACACGCCAGGCCGTCTACATCGGAGGAGAGAACTACTTCAACCAACTCGATGCCATACTCAAAACAGGTCGGTAATTTTCCTTCTCGGTCTATGAACATAAAGTGTGTAAATCTATCTTTATCTTTTGCCTTTGAAAAAGTTTTTGAACACTGGAGAAAGAGGTATAGTTTCTTTGAAATACTGAATTTAGATTAGTTGCACAGGAAGTAGCTTAGGGAAAGATAGTGTTGATTGTGGTCCTTGCAAGATTCATTGCTCCTGTCCACAGACACTCGCCGCTTATTGCTGTGATACTGTCGAAGCGGCATTAAACATTAACTCACTCACTAACTCCCTGTCGAGAAGGTTCTGGTAAATTGGGAAGCAGAAAAGAGTACAGATACAGCTGACCGGAGAAGCTACATTATAGGCTGTGTTCATTGCAAGGTTTATGACTTTATCCACAGATACAGCGGAGAAGGTTCTGGTGACGGGGGAAGCAGGACAGGGGAAGACAGCACTCTTGGCCAACTGGGTGTCTCATGTCCAGGAGACACAGCCAGAGACTCTGCTCGTCTACCACTTCATCGGGGCAAACAAGAACAGTGGCAGTACGTAGAATGTCCTCCGTGTTATCTGTTGTTATTGCAAGTTGAGAAGCATGGGTATTTTTTCCAGTGGCAGATCACCTTTTGAACAATTTTGCATGTAAAGTTTATGAGTCCTCTGGTTGAATCATGAGACCAAGCTCCTCATAAAGAAGCTTTGAAAAGCAGTGCAGTCAATTAGTGTTGCTAAATGTTTTGTTTGGTTTGTTGCAATCTTTGTTTACAATACAAACATTCAATCTATATTTAACTGGGAAACACCTTTACTAATAATTTACTAATTTCTTCACTTATTCCAGACCAAACAAATCAGTAAAATTCATGTGTATCTTTCAGTGAGATAAATTTGGAGAAAATCAACAAATCAATGGGTTTTTTAAGCTTTCATGGATTGTTTGAGTGTGTTTTTTCAATCTTGGGATTTGGTACATAAGGAGGTTTCCTGAAATAATGATAAAAAACACTTTGCTTTTAGAACGAACAAACATATTGGCAAGACTTATCAGCGAACTTCAAGAAGCTCTTTCCAAGAACCAAGAAGAGGACAGCAAGGGTACAACTAAGGAGATTTCAGAACAAAATAACAATGAATCTAAGGGTAATGACAAAGAAACTGACAAAGAAGGAGACGAAAAAATAGAAGACATAAACAACAAAGATCGAAACCGAGAGAAAAATGAAGAAACTCGAACAGGGGACGAAAATCACACTGAGAATAACAAGGAAACTGAGCAAAATGAAGGTGAAAAAAATGATGAAACAAAAGACACACAAATTGATGATCTGGAAAAAGTCAAAACAAATGTGAAGACAGGTGGACAGACAGAAGACAAGACAGATGGACAGACAGAAGACAAGACAGAAAAGAAGACAGATGGACAGACAGAAGAAAAGACAGATGGACAGAAAGATGCAAAACCAGAAGAAACAACGGAAAAGAAAGAAGAAAAGGCAAAAGAAAAGACAGAAGGCAAGAAGGAAAGTAAGAGTGAGAAGAAGAATGTGAAGGAACTGCTGATTGATTTGCAAACTGAGATGACGAGGTCGGAAAAGGGAGATAAGCGAGTTGTTCTCATCGTAGATGGTCTTGATAAGCTTGTCTCTGTTGGGAAGACAATCAAGGTAAGAAGTGAAAATATTTTTAAAATTATCAACATAAATTTGATTTTAAGAAAGACATTTTTAAAAATGTTATTTATTGTGAAATAAATCTACTTTCGTAATTGTGTCAAAAATTTGTGGTCACATTGCAGCAAAAATTATTGTTTAGCTTTCATATTGTTCCTTACTGAACAGATGCGCATGTTATCATTCCTTTACCTTAATCTATGGATCCAGAAATAAAAGGTCTTGTAGTACTAAGATGTTTATTTTATGAATATATAAACAAATCTGGATTTGAATGAATTAATATTCTTGTTCAATCTGGAAATCCAGAGATAAAAAGGTCTTGTGCGATAAAAAAATCTGGAGTTTGAATTATTCTTCTATTTTCATCTGCAATAAAATTGTTCCCTTCCAGCCAGTATCCTGGTTGCCGGGAGATTTCCCCCCGAACGTGAAGCTGGTGGTGTCCACTAAGAGCGATGACCAGATATCTATAGAGGAACTGGTCGATGTGAGACAGTATCAGACTCTGCAGCTACAAGACTTGGAACTGGAGCACAGGACACAGATTTGTGTGGTTAGTGCCATTAATTTGTTATGTCTTTGGGAAGGGTTGAAAAAGATTGAGTGAAATATCTGCATGCATCAGATGAATTTGAATCAAGTAGCTGATAGTACCTCTATGACATTGCTTTCTAAATGTGACATTGGCAGATTGCCAGCCATGAAGGTAGATTTTTTGGCATATTTTCTTCAATTTAATGATTTTGGTAATAGAACATGTCCATGTCCATGTCATACTATGTTTGCTGGTAGGATTGAAATTGATATTTTCTCTTGCCTGTTCTCTGCGTTTAAAATACTTAGCTGATCTTTTGTTCAAACATCTGTCCTTTTTAGCATGTGGATGAATACACCAATATATAAAGATTTACTAATATATGAACCTGCAAAAGTCTTATATATTTTAGAACATTATATAATACAAGTCATATGCACCTTCGTTGTTGAAAGGGGCGGGATAGCGCAGTGGTTAGCATGTTCAGATTCGGATCAAAGGGTCCGGGCTTCGAATCTCGCCAGGGGCATGGCAACTTTGTCTGCAGTAGAGAACTGTTCTACACGCAGTAAGGTTTGGGTGCAATGCTACACTGAATTTCAGCGTAGTACCACCCATGGTTCGCTAGTTCCAGCCGATGCTCGCAGGTTTCACCGCAATGCATAGCCACATGGCGTTTGCGGACTTTCTCCCTGCCATAATACTAGCAGCCGTGATATAAGTGAAATACTCTTGAAAGCGGCGTTAAACCTCACCTCACCTCACCTCACCTCACCTCACCTCACCTCACCTCACCTCACCTCACCTCACCTCACCTCACCTCACCTCACCTCACCTCACCTCACCTCACCTCACCTCGTTGTTGAATGTCAAATGTTGTGTGTGCAAGGTAGCTATTCAAATCATGGTTGTTCAATACAAGTCTTTAAAATATGTAAAAAAAGAACTTATTTCTGTGTAATTTGGTGTCTTTTTTGCCCATAAGCAATAAACTATGACATCATCAGACTATATTCATGATACAGAAATCCCTGGAGAAGAGTGGCAAGGCTCTGTCCCCCGCCCAGCTCGAGAAAGTTGTCCAGAAGGAACAGACCAAGAACCCACTGTTCCTTAAACTGGCCATAGCTGTGAGTAGACGCTCCATGTTCTTGCAAGTCTTACTAATGTAAGAATCACTTGCTCTCAGTGTTAATAGAATACACTCAAGGTTCAATTCACGATTATGGATTTGGCTTGTTTCTGTCTCTGTTTTATCCATTTTGTAAAGAAAAAAGCTTATTTCACACAAGTTCAATAATTAGGGAGGGCGTCATTGTCTCTGATGTTGAAGTATTGTGTCAATTACTGTGTGTGTTTAGTTTGGACTTTCATCAAATCGTATGTCTTGAAAAAATGTAAGGTATATATTCTGTGATATCAATACTGTTTTTCAAAAATGCCACAAAATCAAGGTAAAATCATTCACCATAACCTATTGATTTGTGAACTGTAACAATTACTCATGAAAATTTTGTTACACAAGTCATCGTTTCGTATTCTCTGTTTATCAAACACATTTCAGGAGCTAGCTGTCTTTGGATCCTTCCGCAAACTTGATGAGAAGATTGACTATTTACTGAGTTCTAACAGGTAAAACAACTTAATGAAGTACAAGCAAAGCACAATTGTACAAAACATTACATGATCACATTATTTAGATATGTTTATGTATGATCCTTATAACCTATTATAATTCAAGAAAAGAAATTACAGTGAAACAGTAATCTATATTTTGTGTCTGTGATTTAAGCTGATACAACATTGTTGATTACTTTGATCGTTTACATAAGATAATTAAGATCAAGATCTAAATAAGATAGTTGTAACTTGTAGGTACCTACACATTAACATCAGTTTACACTATCTATGTAGTGCTATGAGAGCTGTTGAAGTTACAGGCCTTGCATTTTCAATTCCATGTAGTGCTCTGCAGTGTTTTGGGTTTTGTGTGGCTTTCGGAAATAGTAACCTCTTGATTTGTCGGTTTTATGTGTCTGCGAGTAGCCTATTGGTACTTTGAATTATGAATAAATGAATTAGTTAGCTTCCTAAATGAATAAGTAAGTTCATTAATGTGATTGATTTAGTAAGCCTACCAATGTGATTGATTTGGTAAGCCTGCCAATGTGATTGATTAAGTAAGCCTACCAATGTGATTGTTTTAGTATGCCTACTAATATGACTGATTAAGTAAGCTTACCAATGTTATTGATTTAGCAAGATTACAAAGGTGATTGATTTAGAAAGCTTATTGTTTTAGTATTCCTACCAATGTGATTGATTTAGTAAGCTTATCAATGTGATTGATTTAGTAAGTTTACCAATGTGATTGAATTAGTAAGCTTACCAATGTGATTTATTTAGTAAGCTTGGTTTAGTAAGCCTACCAATGTGATTGTTTTAGTAATCCTTCAAATGTGATTGATTTAGCAAGCTTACCAATGTGATTGATTCAGTAAGTTTGTTGTTTAGTAAGCCTACTAATGTGATTGATTTAGTAAGCCTACTAATGTGATGGATTTAGTAAGCCTACTAATGTGATTGATTTAGTAAGCCTACTAATGTGATTGATTTAGTAAGCCTACTAATGTGATTGATTTAGTAAGCCTACTAATGTGACTGATTTAGTAAGCCTACTAATGTGATTGATTTAGTAAGCCTACAAATGTGATTGATTTAGTAAGCCTACCAATGCGATTGTTTTAGTAAGCCTACTAATGTGACTGGTTTAGTAAGCCTACTAATGTGACTGATTCAGTAAGCCTACTAATGTGACTGATTTAGTAAGCCTACTTATGTGATTGATTTAGCAAGCCTACTTATGTGATTGATTTAGTAAGCCAACTAATGTGATTGATTTAGTAAACCTACTAATGTGACTGATTTAGTAAGCCTATTAATGTGACTGATTTAGTAAGCCTACTTATGTGATTGATTTAGTAAGCCAACTAATGTGATTGATTTAGTAAGCCTACTAATGTGACTGATTTAGTAAGCCTACTAATGTGATTGATTTAGTAAGCCTACTAATGTGATTGATTTAGTAAGCCTACTAATGTGATTAGTGTAAGACTTGGTGAAATAACCTGTTAATTGGTCAATTTCGTCTTGCTGAAAAGGTAGGGGCAAGAGTGTAGGCTCAAGTACTCCAGTCAAAAATGACACAACACAAGAAGTAGTTTCATGATAGTGTACAGTCAGGCCTCGATAATCTGAACGCTTCCGTTTTTCATTAAAAACGTTCGGATAGTGAAATGTTCGGATTACTGAGTACTGAGGACTACTAAAGAGATTAGTTTGGTTACATCTTCCTACCGTTCGGAAACTGCGAGATTCGGATTATCGGTCCTGTTGATTTAAACACTGCTATATAACGTGCCTGTATTACTCCAGTGTGGGGGAGCTGTGTGTCAAGTTCCTGGAGAGACTGGAGATAGATTACAACACTGAAGAGATGCCCGATATCGTCCAACTGGTTGGTTTTTCTATCCTGATCTGGTTGTGTTTTTGTAATTCATAAATGTGACAGAAAAGACATTGCTAAACTGGGCACTTTGGAAATATATAGCTGCAAGATACAGCAGTGGTGCTGAATATATAAATAACATGAGGGAGGAAATCAAGATTTCATCAGGATGTATCATATAGGCACATCCAGGAATTTTCAAAGGGAGGGATTGAGGGGGTTCAGATATTGAAGGGGGGGGGGGGGGGGTCAGATATTGAAGGGGGGGGGGGTTCAGATATTGAAGGGGGGGGGGGGGTTCTCCTAGTTGATCCATCAAATATACATGCAAAACATTGAAAAGAAACCTCATCCTCTGGATCTTCCACTGTCTATTTTGTTTAAGGAACAAATGGACGTTTGAACTTCATCATTAAACAAATACTTCTTTGTGAGCTATCAATAACTAATGTTTTATATATACAAACTAGCTCAGAGAATTTTTATTTTTACAGTGCAAATTTCAGGTCTTTGGTCTCTCTCTTATATAAAAGTCCTTTGACTTGTCTAATCTAAATCTATTTCTTTCTTTTACATTTATATCAACAGTCAAATAATTTGAGATATATCTTTATTTGTCTGTTTTGATAAGAGGTCAAGGGTCAAGTCTTTCATCGCATTACTTTGCGATGAACATGGCCTCCTGATCATGTCATTAATGTTGGTATATATGGTTAGCAGTGTGCTAGACCTTTAGATATTACATTTGTCACAAAATTGTTACATGGCAGCACTGACATGTGCATTGTTGGTGTTTTACATACAGGTACTCCAGTCAATCGCGGTGTCTCAAGAAGGAATGTCGGAGATGGAACTGAAGGAAATGTTGGATATCCCGTCCCACGTGTGGTCACCGCTCTACTTCGCTCTCGAACAGTTCATTGTCATACACTCCAACAACATCAGGTGAGATCACCCACTATAGTAAATTGTTGAATTGAATGTTTGGTCATTTGTATTTCAATCTTGTCAAGTTAAATCTTCAAAATCAGGCCATCTTTTGTAGTGTATGTAATAAGCTTGAGAAATACCCAGCCCAAAAGTGTCATTTTGTAAATTAAATGGCAAAATTAAAGAAAAACCTCAAAAGTTACCAGATTCGAAGTTGATGGATGGACCTTATTTCATACAGTGCATTTTGCACAAATATGAAATAATTTAACTCATTTCAAGTCTAATGTCATAAATAATTTTAAACTGAAAATGATTTAGACATCAAATGCATTATTTTGATGTCATGTAACGACCATTATCCTTTTTCAGGACAAACTTTAAAAACAATTTTTTATTCTTAACAATTGTCTAAGAAAAGAACATTAACTTGATTGTGAAATAATGTTTTTCTTCAATTTTGTTTCCAGTTTTTCCTACTCTGAAATCACTAAGGCTGTCAATGAGAGATATCTGGAGACTGAGGAAGCAAAGTGAGTGTTTTTCTGCTTCATAAATCCTTCTAAATCTATCTTCTCCTTCTCCTTATAAACATAATGAATAATTATCAAAATTAACATTATTTATCTATTTTATTTTTTCAAAAAAGAGTTCAGTTTATTGTATTTGTGGCCTCAGGCTAATATACAAATAAACATAATGACATATACATTGCTAATGGAAACATATGGATAATAACACAAGGTTCCAACTTTTCTTTGGTTCTTTCATTTCTAATAGAAGTGACATGTTTGCAGCTGCAGAATTAAGACAAGTTCAAAACAGTTTTGGCATTAGTAACTGACATAAGTACACAGAACATTTTAAAGTTATGTGTTGATATAAACACTTTTTCAGATTGGTAATCATCAAAAGAATCATCGCATTCTTCGATACACAGAGAAAGGTTGGTGTTATTCCTGCTGTGTTTAACTGAACCAGATGTTGCTACTTTGCCACAATGTATTGTATTTTTTTTTAATCTCGATTCAAATTAAAGACCTTATGTCAGCATTAAGGAACATTTTCCACAGGGTTATTGAAGGAGAGCATACTGGGTGGTGGTTAAAGTGATTGACACTACCGGTAGTTACATAGAGCAGAGGGCAGGTGGGCTGGGTGGTGGGGTGGTGGAGATGGGTACCATCCTACGAAATAGCAACTCAGCTGTGGTTGATGAATGTTTATTTCGATGTGTTTCGAGGAGCTTGCACCTCCCTTCATCAGACCATTTTCATGAACAGGACTTCAAAGTGTGCCCATGATGGTGTGTTCATTGTTAATTAAACCCTGCTCAGTGAAGCATGGAGTTGAACATATTGTAGTAGGTTGTATCTGTCTGCAATAAAAAAGTTCATCAAAATCTGTTATATTCAATTTCTTTTGATTACAATGGTTTACCATACAAAGGACTGTGTAACTTGTGGTTTAGTTCCGTTCTTTGTATGAAGATATTGACATATTGTGGAGATGATCAGCTTCAATTGACACCATTTTATAGATATGTAACACATGTTCACATTTAAACCATATTTATCAGAACTTCCGAGTTTGGCCAAGACCATCAACGGCTATCCTCAACAGACCAGCTTCTCAGTTACCATGGTTACAGTTGAAAATCAACGATAAGGAAGGACTGACGACTACCTTAAGTGACCTCAACGTGTTCTATGCCTTGATACTGTAAGACATCATGCACTTTAGTGATTGTAAAAATTGGATAATTCTATAAAAGTGTTTGCAGGATATTCTGCCACTGACATCTTATTGTCTTTGATCAATTGAAAGTTGATAAATGAAAATATATGTATACATTAAGAGGAATGCAGGACAATGCTTGGGGTATCAAAAAACACAATCACAACAAAGAACTGGTGTTCCTAGAATACATTTTATTCTCGTGAAAATTGTATGAAGTGTGTTAGGTACTAACAATATTTTCAATGATTTCTAATTATTCATTATATAACTATCCCCCACCTCGCTTTTAGTGGGAAATGAGGGATAAAAGGTATGTAAGAATTGAAATATCTAAAGAACTATTCCCTAGATAGTTTTCATATTTTGCACAAAAGTTTGCCACGGTGAAAGAAAGATACTCATTGAGTTTTGTAATCTTCACCACATTGAGACTTGAGATATTTTACACAAGGCTTTTTCTAAGCAGGGTCAATTTGTTTTTTCTCTCCAATCTCCATGTTTAGCTTGTCTCAGAACAGTTCACTGTAATCCCTTGTGAGACTACAAAAGACCAACGTTGTCCCCAGGGCTGATCAGCTATTATCCCTGGGTTCACGGACCTCTGATGGTCAGGATTCCTGACCATCAGAGTTGACTGCTATCCAGAAATTATAACATGCAATTATTGTAATGAAAATACTTTATCTCTTTATCTAAAGGATTTTGATAATAACTTTACAGAAAAACTTGTTAACATTCATAGAAAAAGGTAAAATGATCCAGAACTATGTTTTACCGTAACAACAGTGTGAGTAGACGGAAATTAACAAGCATAATCATTTGGCGACCATGACAGCTCTGTGAAACATGATTTGTTCTAGCATCTTAATTTATCATTTAAAAACATTGATAATTAAACTTTGAAAATTGTATGTTTACATACATAAGATAAGTAAAGTTATGATATTCTGTAAAAATAATGCGAAAGTGTCAATGGTAATGCTGGGTCAACTTGAGCTAGTTCGAGGTCATGGGTACGATTTTGGTGTGGATAAAGGCTTTATGCAGAAGAGACGCACTAACAGCACTGTTAGCAGTTTGAAAAGAGGCTTGTCCTCCGAAAGACACAAGGTTCAGTCATATCTAGAGAATTATAGTGGATTTTGTTTCTGTCGACGACTCAGATTTCCTATTAAACTATGACCTCTTCTTTGTTTTTCCTATCTTTTGAATTAATAATTTGAGGCAGGGCATCATGTCACCTTAGTGATAATTTCTTGTTCTAGAGCCTTTTGTATGCTATAAGGAAACTAAGCTTAGCTTGTGCCATTAACTGATCAAGAAGAGGCACTGTGATTGCGTTCAACCGATGTTAGAGATTTTATCCATATATCTTGGTTTTCCTTTGACGTTAGAATATTAACTAAATTAGTACCTTCCTTTAACCTTTATAGTCCCATAGACCCATTTATGGTACCCTCCATCAAAACCCCCTATAGTGCCATAGGATCATTTATGGTACCAAGCTATAACCCCACTAACTTCATTGCTAATTTTTAAAAATATAGATTTAATCAAGTTGACAATCATTTGTCGAGAACCCCTGTCAACTAAGCTTCAATTTGATACCACTTTTGTGCAATATAACTCAATATCAACAGAGATATCATGAATTTCACAAACAACTGTGATCAGGAAAGTAAATCATGATTTTATGAACATGGTGACATTTTATGTACAATGTTGACCTAAATCTTGAGTGACTCAAAAAAGTTAGCGGCACTGTGTGAGCGCATATGGGGCACCAAGAGGGTTAAGCTTCTAAAAATGTTATGTTTTGAAAATGACAATTGATTGTTTTGGGTTATTTTTATGTTTCTGGAAACATTGTTTAAAGATACTATGTTTTGTTTGATCTAATACAGGGTATAATTATGTTGACTTGACTTTCAAAATTCCAAACATTATTTGATATTTATTATAGCCTTATACAGTTACAGCCGACATCTTAATAACTGTCTCCACAGTTTAGAATGTCTGATTTGTCTGAATGTCTGCTGATTTAAAACTCTTTAAATGTACTGATTGATTTTTAGTCTGAGATTAGAAAAAAATGATTAAAGGAACTCTTTTGCATATTTGCAGTGACAATGAATATGCATTGCTTGAACTGTGGAAGGGCACTGGACATAAGTTCGGCTGGATCGCGGGCTGTTACATCGAGTCGTTTGACAAGGCTCTGGCGGATATCTACTGCATGGAAAAGGACCAGTACTACGCAGATGATAACAAACCACCAGGACAGAGGGTAAGTGTGAGTCCAAACCACCAGGACAGAGGGTAAGTGTGAGTCCAAACCACCAGGACAGAGGGTAAGTGTGAGTCCAAACCACCAGGACAGAGGGTAAGTGTGAGTCCAAACCACCAGGACAGAGGGTAAGTGTGAGTCCAAACCACCAGGACAGAGGGTAAGTGTGAGTCCAAACCACCAGGACAGAGGGTAAGTGTGAGTCCAAACCACCAGGACAGAGGGTAAGTGTGAGTCCAAACCACCAGGACAGAGGGTAAGTGTGAGTCCAAACCACCAGGACAGAGAGTAAGTGTGAGTCCAAACCACCAGAACAGAGGGTAAGTGTGAGTCCAAACCACCAGGACAGAGAGTAAGTGTGAGTCCAAACCACCAGAACAGAGGGTAAGTGTGAGTCCAAACCACCAGGACAGAGAGTAAGTGTGAGTCCAAACCACCAGGACAGAAGGTAAGTGTGAGTCTAAACAACAAGGACAAAGGGTAAGTGTGAGTCAAAACCACCAGGTCAGAGAGTAAGTTGTGAGTCCAAACCTCGGAATCAGTGGGTTGTTGAGTACAGGAGACAGACAGGGCTGTGACCTTAGTCCTTCACTGTTAGTCTGTATGTAGAAATTGGTCTGTATACATGTCATTTTTAGTGTGTATTTATTTCTTCAAAGGTTAACTAAACTTTTCAGTGTCAATAAGTCATGGACTTACAGTGGTCATCAAGGTCCCAGCTCAGAATGAACGTCAAACAGATTGGTAGTTTATTGTTTGAAAATAAGAGGCAAATTTATCAGAGACTGTTCAGTGATAATGTTTGAGAGAGGTGAGGTTAAGATTCAGTTGCTGAGTGACCAGTGACTGATTGGTTAAGCCTGCTATATTGTATATTATAACCTACGACTGGGCAATCATATAGAAGTTCATATTTTGTCATACGATGCCCTAGGGCAAAATACTTTGTCATGGTGACGTGATATCACGTTTTGTCTTTGACATTGTGTTATAAATGCTGTGACGCTGGGTCGTCAACCTATTTCTATTAATTTCATGACAGAATATTATATTCGTGTCGATCGGGAAATACTACCATTCAGGCACTCGTGTTGTATGACATAGACACTCATATAACATCCTCTATTTGTCCACTGTTTGCACAGATCATGTACCACCTGGAGAATGTGAGGTTCCTGATGGACACGGCCAGCTGTGTATCTGGCTCAACACAAGTTATTCAGAGAATCATCCAGCTCCTGGTATGTATGGAGATGACTTCTAAACCTATACGTGTTATATAGTTATAATGATAGTTTGTGTATGTATAGAATTTATGTTGATATATATGACAATTTAGGATCCTAGATTTTTCATTTATTTGGCCTTAGATTCTGAATACTTACTTACAAGCAAGCAAGATATTGAAGTATACTAAATACAAAATTGTAACTTTGCATTTAAAGTAAGATAAGATAACAAGCATGTGTAAACACAAGTGATGAGCTTTTAATAAAAATAAAGTTAAAAATAATGATGTATGTACAGTGTGAGGCTCTGCTCACTGGTGGCATTAAATGGAATTTTGGTGAAATGTATTATGATTTCAAAGAATCAACAGAGACTTGTAGTGTTGCTATGGAAGAAAGTGTCCTTGGTTACAAGTCCGTTAGTATATTCGCTACCACTAAACGGACCTCATTGCCCACCCTCAAAGAAACAGAGTCATTGGAACATCTTTTCCTGACTTCTTTTACAGTGAGCACACCTCAGTGGAATTTGGCACCAATGAAAATGATGTTATAAGAATTATTATGACTGGAGATGTAGTTCAGTTGGTAGAGTGTCCACTCATCACCAGGAAGACAGGGTTTGATTCCTGGTTGTATCAAAGACGTCAAAAGTTTGGAGGTATTGTTTTCTTGCTTGGCGCTCAGCATTATAAGGACAGAACAATGCTTTAACTGGCGTGGTGGTGTGTTTGCTTGGTCCAAGATTCACAAAATGAATTTCCAATGTTCACAGTATAATAAGAACAATAAAGCGTTATTATTATTATCCTGAACAGGAGAACACAGCGGGGGTGTGGCAGGGCTCGGAGCGGATGGAGCTGTTGATGGAGATGAAATACTACCTCGCTTGTAACATGTGTGACACTGAACACTACGATTACGCAATTGAAAACCATCAAAATGTCATTAAATACTGGAATGAGTAAGTATCAACTCTTGTAGTTTTCATTTGTTTGTTCATCTCATTCAATGTTTCAGGTCCAGTTTAAAGTATTACTTTGAAAGGCATTTTAGAAGCTGGTATGATCATCATTTTCTTGATAAAGGTGCTAGTATCTGCATCAAGACATCACAATCATAGCAATAAAGAATGACTATCCATAAAACATGTTCTTTTTTAGTTAAAAATACATTTAAAGTTGCATCATACCAGCTTGAGATCATGTGACAGAGACATTGCTTTTACTTTTGACTTTAGATTGAACAAAAATGGCAACGGATTTGATGATATCTGGATTATTAGAATTATAAGTAGATTATCCATGGTTTGTAAGGTAAAAGTAATGCATTGTAAATACTCCTTTCGGCAGGCAGGTGAAGTGTCGCAAACTAACAATATTTGAACTTGTCTTCTCTTTGATCAGAAGAACAATAAGAAAATGATAAATCATCAAACATCTTGATTTTATGATTTAACCAAACATCTGCAGCCCATGGATAATCAATATGACGAAGGAGTAATCATATCAAACAGTATGTTCACAATAACGAAGTTGTTGTCCAGAAAACCGTGAGTTCTTGAACAGGATATATGTGTGTTCAGTGACACATGAAATTTGAAGTTCCTGTGTCAAACAGTCACATACAGAGAATAAATGATTTAAAGGTTTACGGGAAAATGCCTGTCATGCCTATATTTGAGGGGGAATCATAACCAGATGTACAAACTTTTATTACCTGGTACCTCCCCACAATTTATTTATTCATTTGTCACAGTGCATTAGCAGCCAAAGAGGCTGAAGAAAAGACGGCAGAAACAAGACTAGCATGGGCCTACAATGGACTTGGGCTGGCTCGCTATCACAAGATGGAATATGAAGAGGTAGATCATAAGCTACACCAACATTAACTCGAATTCAAGTTTTCAAAATATTACCTTCATTGATATCTTTCACTTTGGATGTGTTTTATTCATGTATTAATAGCAGTCTGATTAGAATAGACAGTTTTCCGAGGAATAAAAGTTGCAAAATTAGTACATTTATCAGGATACAAATTCATATTGTTCGGAGGTTTCCTCTCAAAATTGTCTTATAACAGCCCCATGTTCTGATGCAATTCAGTTAACCAATCACAGGACCTCCAACAAAAGCTTTTGGTATAAGAAGCTTGGGGCAGATAACTCTAAACTGCTATCCTTTCGTCTGTTCTGAATGCTTTCAAAACGGCGACCATTTAAAAACTATGGTGTGGTTGGTCAGCCATTTGATTGGGCTTTATCACTCCAGCACTTGCAAAGTGTCTCTTTTTCCCACATCGATTTCACAGATTATTCTTGCTTGTTGCATAAGAAGGCTGTTCAATGATTAGGAGAGTTCTGAGGGTGACCAGGCCATTGTAGGAGATCTTCAGCTGTGAGATGAGACACCTGTATCATCACAGGCACCAGAGACTTCCGTGTCTGTCGCCATCTCCACACAGACACATGTAGTGAACCTTGAATGAGGACTCCGTCCTTGGATTCATAAACAGGCATTTCCAGATATCTGTTGACAAGTAGTCTCTTCCCACCGACAGGTGGCACATGATTCAGAAGGCTGTCAAGTTTTGTTTAGGCGGCCCATGGACTCTTCACGAGTAACGGGCAATTCTGGGGCTTCTGACGTCGGTTCAGGATCTCACACTAATAGGCAGGCTGGTATAAAGCCTTCTATGAGTCAGGTTCTCCCTCCCAATTCACCTACAACCTGGAATGTGGGACATGCCCCTCAAATGTTTGAAAATTGCATCTACTTCTGGATGCTGGTGCACGAGAAGGAGATCTTCGTGGATGCCTCATTACAGGGTTAGGGGGCTCACCTGGACAGGATGACAGTGATAGGCCTGTGGACACCATAGGACAGTCATTAGCTTACCAACAGTCTCGAGTTTCAGGCTGATTCTAGCTGTACCTCACTCTTTGCCACTCTACAGTGGTCTGGTATGTAAAAAATCAGGGGACCGCAGGCATTTGAGGTTTTCCAGACCGTAGACGATCTGCAGATAGCTGTGTCAGTACGTCACACACCAGGATGTGCCAATGTACTGGCAGATGCACTGTCCAGAGTCGACAAACCACCTCCCACAGCTTAACAGAGATGTGTTCGAGGTCATCTGCAAGACGTTCTTTCGACCAATGATAGACCTATTTTCAACTGCAATGAACAAATGTCTTCTGTTGTACGTGTCTCCAGTTCCGGTCTTGGCAGCCTGGGCAATGGATGCCCTAGCTCTGTCATGGGAGTGTCTCGTGGCTTGCTCAAGTCGCCAGTCTAGCCCTCAGAAATTGAAAGTGTTTGGGGGATAATAAGACTTCATGACCTGTATGTGCATGCAGTACGAATGTTGCAAACTCCAGGTGTGTGTAGACTTGTGTCAAGTTCAAACTTCTCGTTCGGACTTGTTTTGTCAGCGTCTCATTAAGGTAGGATTGTAAATGCAATGGTAGAGCAAGGTAAGTATCTATCAAATATCTAAAATATTTAGATTTAAATAATGTTGGAAATAGTTTTGCAATCTTATTACAGTGTTCCCTCTTTATAAGGACTTCAATGATCGCTGCAAAAGATCTATTCTCCAAAATGTCTTGAGATTGGAACCTAAGTTTTGCTTTGGAGATTTATACCAGTTGTTGATGGATAAGAATTAGTGCAAATTAGCAATGGATGACAAATTGAAGTAGAACTTGTTAAAGAAATATTAGTTTTATGTTTTATGTATCAAAATGTTTATGAATCAATGTTTCAGGCAGAGAAGTTGTTTCAACAGTCACTGACGATACATGTAAAGCAACGAAATGCCCGCAATCAGGCGGACTCATGGACGAACATTGGTTTGGTGCACTTGGGCAAGAAGAATCACAGTGAGGCAGTAACATCCTTTCAAAAAGCTTTGAAGGTAATGCACTCAATTTGATAACACTTTATGTTAAAGTAGGACTCGTGGTAATAAATCACCAAGCATATGTTCCCAGGACACATACTTTATTCACATGAGTGAGCAGATATGCCTCCATGCCCGGCCGGTACATGGGTATCACTGACACTACTGTGCATGCGTCTCCACGCAAACCCACTCACACTTATACATTCCTTGCAGACACCCATACGTATCCATACGTTAACACTTTACATGAAGTTGGGAACGCTGACTTTGATAAGTGTCCTGCAATTTTCAGAGGCGGATCCAGACATTTTCAAAAGTAAGGGTTCACAAAGAGGGTATGTTTAATTTACATGCACAAATTTCCCTGAACCCCCCTCCCAAACCCAATGTTTAATAATTTGAAGTGAATTGAGGGAAGGAGGAGACGTCTGTTTTTATGAGCAAAAACATCTTATAGTTTTAATTATATACTGCTAAAACTAATTATTCAATTTATAAGCCATCTCTCCTGATGGCTCTTGTTATGTTTTATTGTGATGAAGGTTGTTTGGAACATTAAAAAATATGGAGGGTAAGCTTGGCCCAATAAGACCTGGAGCTAGGCACTGAGACAGTGGTTAACAAGTGTTAATGAATCGTACATAGGATTTTCTTAATGCTAAGAGAGCAGTCTGATTGAAATTGACTGTAACTTCCCGAGAAATAAAAGTTGCAAAAAGGTGCATCTAGCGGGTTACGAATATCGTTCAGAGCCAAGAGCCCGTAGACTGGCATGTACTTACACTGTTCAGGTAGCCAGTCACAGAATGTCCTGCAAAAGCTTTTGGTGCTAGAAGCTAGGGGCAAGTAACTCCCAAAAGCCATACTTTCGTTAGTTTCCGTAACATGAGGAACGTGTTAGCGAATGATGAATGCTTTCAAAACAACGACCGTTAAAGACAATGATGTGATTGATCAGCTTTGAGACTGGGTTTTGTATGCAATAAACTGGTACAGAACACGTGCCCATACGGGATGTTCTCAGAACTTGTGGAGATTAATCTACAGAACCTGTTGGTATCCCGGTAGATGAATTATTTTGAAAAATTATATTCCTCGGATAAATGTCAATTTTAAACCAGATTGGCTAAGAGAGCTTTGGAAATCTAGGCCCTGAATCACAATATAACAACAACAGGTCAGAATTTGTTTGCATTACACAATGTCACTAAATGATTTATTGCAATTTTTCATAGCTTTATCAAGACCACTTCTTTGATTCCGTGCCTCATTGTATCGGCAACTTGTACACGAATCTTGGCCTGGCCTACAGACGGCAGAACAACTTGGATCAAGCAGAAAAGTTTTATCTCAAGTAAGTAAAATGTTAACTATACAATGACAGTTTATTGTCAATAATAAGAAACATGTTATATACAAAGCATAAATTGTATAAACTTATACAGAGAGGGGGTTCACTTAAGAAGGGGGTGGGGGGCATCTTGGGGTCCATCAAATTTACATGCAAATTTTCTTTTTTGGGGGGGGGGGGGGGGGGGGGGGAACCTCTCCTTTACCACTGTAATACCTGCAAATAAAACACATCATATGGGAAATTGAGTAATGTAACTGCTTTCTAATACATTAAAAGTGAAATGACAGTATAATGCATGGAATTGGTGAGAACAAAACTAATCCTTGTCTTATCAAACTTGATTCCATGAAAACTCAAAATATTAGCTTTTCTCTTCTACAAGCAAATGACACATCTAGTTCACATGGCTCATCTTGTACCGTCCTACTTCATCAAGGTATTTGTATCTGCAAGGATTCTTCCAACCCTTGATTGTCTTTGTCATGCTTTTTAGAGCATTTAAATTGCAGAGAATTATTCAAAAGGATCAAGTAACAAATCAATTTTTTATGTAGATTTCAAAACAGCACTACATCTATGTTCTGCTCATAAAGAACTTTTTTGAGCTTCTAAAACTTACAACTTTGCCTTGGAGCAAGAGATATTTGATATATATATACACATATATTTCATTTTAAAAAGTTTAGTGCGACATATTTTTAGATTCAAACTATATTGCAATTTTTTAAAATTAATTTGCACAATCTGTACCTTAGTCAATATAATATACTGAAATACCAGCAATATTTCACAGCCCTATAGGTGATAATGAAATGATATATTCTAAGCAATGTGTCTGAATCTGTTGGCAGATCTCTGGAACTGAAAGCGAATGCAGTTGGTTGGGATCACCCTGTTATAGCTACTGCTTATATGAACCTGGGGACTCTGGAAACACACAGGAAAAATTATGCAAAGGTGGAGGTATACACGCTGAAAGCTATAAATATATACAAGGTAGGTACATGTACAATAATTCTTCTTCTATTCATCCTTTATGTAGAGGGTAATGTCCGAGTAACTCTCCATTCCTTAAAAATAATGGAGCCGAGGCCCCGAAGGGGCCGAGGCACATTATTTTTAAGGAATGGAGAGTTACGAGGATATTACCCTACTTAAATTACACTCAAAGTATTGCTCTTTTATCAAAATTGCTTTAAAAAGTTAAAGAAATTAAATTTCTACTTCAAAAATATGATGTGATGTGTAACTCTCCATTACTGAAAAATAATGGAGTGAAAGAACAAAAGGATGACGTCACAAGTGTAATTTAAAACCCTGTAACTGCCAATTCAAGAATATTCTGGCATATCATATTTCTAACCAGTGGTCAATGCTGTTTAAACAGGGGGATGAGGGGTGGGGACTTGGGCCTGGGACAAACCTTCACTGGGGTAAAAATGTTCCAGGACAAACCTTTTCCTGGGAAACTTTGGCCATGACCATTTTCTCCCAAAAACAGTTTAGACCGGGGAAGAATTAGCCTGCTACACCAGATTAGTTTTTTTATTGCTGAATTGTGATTCCTGTAAATGGGCCATTCAGAATGATTTTGCACTCATAAAGTGAATGACAGTGAGGCACATCATACTTACAGCACAGACAGCACAGCTAGAATTTTAAGTGTGTTGGACTTTATAAACAGGAGGTTTTTGACTCAATCTTCATATGTAAATTATTACATCTAATTGTTCTACTTGCAGTTTGATTTGTTTGAAATACAATTATATTTCAGTAAATTATCGTCAAGGATTTTCTAGTTCAAGCCTTTGTTCGCAGGTTTCACACTAAAGCTAATCCTCAGTTGTTTTATTGAAAGAACAAAGTACTCGATGTCAGTCTTTATTTTCAGATCAACCAACATCACGACGACAGTCGAGAATACCGCATGTGTAGAGAAAACCTAGCCAACTGTTATCTGAGGCAGGAGAGATATGTAGATGCAGTCCCCGTCTTCTGGAGTGTCTGTGAGTGTACTCGTCTGTTACATAAGTTGTTTACATACAATATAACCCAATGTGTTCTGATATCAAATTTATTATATGCTAAGTGATGTGAAACTGAGTTTTCTCAGTTTAAGAAAATGTGTTCTCATCACTGCAGTTTGATATCACTTTCTCAACACTGTGAAATATCACAGAGGGGATGACGTCATGTGTACAGTGGTATGACGTCACGTTTACAATCAACGCGACATAATCGCCGTTGCTATGTGACAGAGCAACAATGATTTGACATTCGCTCAATTGAAGCAGTTTTGGACGTAAAACACCATATTTACCCCATCATGAGATGAGAGATATGTGATATCGCACTGAAAACACAAAATATCCTCTATACATCATATATATCCCAATGATACGGCTGTATATACTGTTTCTATATCATGTATAAAATGTAACATCCATCAGTTATGTCTCACTTAGCTCTCTTTTACACAGTATCTTATGCTTGTGTTTTGGGCCAAAGGCTTTTTTAAGCAATAAAACTGTCTGTCTGTCAGTCTGTCCCATTTACTTTTATGTTACAAAAACTATGAACTCTACAACAACTGGAACTCAAACAATGTCCCCTGTATTATTCTAGTCAATGCGCTGACCAAGCTGAACATGATGCATGAGTGTCTAGCGTGGGTGCACCACACAATGGCCAAACATTACCTGGACACTGCTGACTATGAGAAAGCGGACATCATCCTCACCGCTGTCGCAAGGTGTAATCAGAAGAGGACCGCAAAGACCTTCCTCCTACTGGACCAACTGAACACCAAGTGGCCGCGACCAGATCCTCCAGAAGACCTCACCTTTGATTTTGGGCTCAAATTGTAAGTATATCATCATAATCTTTATCATCATCCTCACTATAATCATTGTCATCATCCATGCCATTGTTATCACCATTATCAATGTCATCATCATCATCATCTTTATCATCATCCATATCATCATCATCATTTTCATCACCATCATCATCATCATCATCATCATCATGTCATTGTCGTTATCATATTTATGGATCTTTACCAGACATGTATCATCTTTTTTAATCATCATAAATCTTCATCTGTTATGATTTTCATTATCATCATCATCTGCAAAAAAAGATTTGTTTAACGCCACAACTCCTGTCTATAATGTTGAGTGTTTGCTTTCTGACATTGAATGAGTGCATGTCTTCATTAAGAGTTCAGTATGTGTTCAGTAATGTTATATGTATTTAGGGGGGGGGGGGGGGGGGGGGGGGGTACCGTCAAAACATTGGATAACAACTGTTGTCGAGATAATTTAATTGTGACGTTTTGGTGGCCTTTCAACCCCCTTCATCATTTGGCCAATAATGTTTGGTGTGGAATAAAAGTCTCCAAAAAGTTCATCTACTTGGATACAAGTCATATTGTTCAGAAGTTTCCTGTCCACGCAGTCAGATTACAGCCTGTGTACTTGCATGTTCTGACACAAGTTCTATAGGAGTAGCAAATAGTGCATCTACTGAGATACGAACTCAAGTTCAGTTAGCCAGTCACGGGTCCTACAACAAAGGCTTTCTGTGTGTCAAGCTTAGGGTATGTCATTCCAGACTGTCATTCTTTTGTCAGTTTTCGTAACATTAGGAATGCGTTAACAACTGATTCCAAATGCATTTAAAATGTGATTGGCCAGCTGATGACTGGGTTTTGTCTGCTCTAGGCTGCTACAGAACACCCACCTACACAGGATGTGCTCAGACATTGTGGAAAAGAGTTTATAGAAACAGTTTGTATATCAGTAGATGCACTATTTGCAGATTTATGTTCCTTGGAAAAGAGCTGATTTTGATAAGACTTTATATAATACACATTATTTCTACTGTATTATTGCATTATTTAGCAACAAAGAATTAGATGTGCAGCCCTGCTAATTGCATTAAATGCATTTATGTACAGGTTCCCATTCAATAACGATATCGTGAGGCATAAGACAATGAACCACTACATTGCTCAGGGAGATATTGACGGTTTAGAGAAGTGGTACACATCGTGGGAAGCGGAATGTCTCGACTATTTCACAGCGGCAGACTGGTGCAAGGAGGACAACAAACCAGGATTTGCTTCTGAGATCGTGGAACTTTGTATGAAGAAATACACGGATGTAGAGGTGGGTACAGTGTAACCTATTAAGTATCTAACTCTGACTATGAGGGGTGGGATAGCGCAGGGGTTCGAATCCTGCCAGGGGCTTGCTAACTTTGTCTGCAGTAGAGACGTGTTCTACACGCAGTAAGGTTTGGATGCAATGCTTCATTGAATTATAGCGTAGTACCACCCTTGGTTTGCTAGTTCCAGCCGATGCTCGCAGGTTTCACCGTAATGCATAGCCACATGGGCGTTGCAGGCTTTCTCCCTGCCATAATGCTAGCAGCCGCGATATAAGTGAAATACTAGTGAAAGTGGCGTTAAACCCCAACTCACCTCACATCACCTCAACTCTGACTGTCAGTACAGCAGAGGAACATCCACTCATATAACATCTTCAATATAAGGTTAATGAAACCACTCTGTTCCAGCAAACTTAACTTGGAAAGACTTGATTATATTTGTGTAAAGCACTTGTGTTGTCGTTTCAAATAGAGCATTATACAAATACAATATTATTAATATTTTCTTCTACATAACAAGTATTATCCTGGTCACCTCTATAACAAATATTCCTGCATTTGCACAGCTGAAGGTCAAATGTCCGGTTATGACTTTAGGTGAAGTAAGGGCCAACAAAATTAACTAAGGATTTGCAACTTGGCTTATATGAAAATACTTAACGACAATTTTTATTAATTTTCAGTAATTCATTTGCACTATATTAAAAGGGTCATTTACATCCAAATCATAATTATGTATAGGATATTAAAAACCTGATATATTAATAATCCTTGTTGAAAATTTTGAAGCAAGAGCATTGATAGCCTCTAATCACCTGTGCAGCTGTATTTGCTGAAAGTCTAGTTTGTCTTGTTTTTGAGGTATTAGCATTGTTTTCTTGTGTTGACGTATTAGCATTGTTTTCTTGTGTTGACGTATTGATGCTGTGATACAACTTGCAGTTCATTAATAATGATGTTATTATTGTTATACTTGTGATGTCTATTTGGCACAAGGACCAATTACTCAACCAATACAAAAATTATTAATAAATGATAACTTTAGTAATACTTCTTTACATATGTTAGCTGCTAGAGTTATTTTGGTAAAAAGCTTGAAATATGCAATAAATCATATGAGATAATTAATTTTACAACTGATTTGGCTTTTGAAAGTTATATGTTGCACCTTGTGTTGACCAAGTTTGAATCTCATTCTCTTGTATTGTCCTCATTTCCAAAGTTTGGGGGGGCGGGGATAGCCCAGTGGTTAGCGCGTTCGGCTTCGGATCAAGAGGTCCGGGGGCGGGATAGCGCAGTGGTTAGCGCGTTCGGCTTCGGATCAAGAGGTCCGGGGGGCGGGATAGCGCAGTGGTTAGTGCGTTCAGCTTCGGATCAAGAGGTCCGGGGGGCGGGATAGCGCAGTGGTTAGCGCGTTCGGCTTTGGATCAAGAGGTCCGGGGTTCGAATCCTGCCAGGGGCACGGCATTTTTGTCTGCAGTAGAGAACTGTTCTACACGCAGTAAGGTTTGGGTGCAATGCTACACTGAATTTCAGCGTAGTACCACCCTTGGTTCGCTAGTTCCAGCCGATGCTCGCAGGTTTCACTGCAATGCATAGCCACATGGCGTTGCAGGCTTTCTCCCTGCCATAACACTAGCAGCCGCGATATAAATGAAATACTCTTGAAAGCGGCGTTAAACCCCAACTCACTAACTCACTCACTCACTCACTCACTCACTCACTCACTCACTCACTCACTCACTCACTCACTCACTCACTCACTCACTCACTCACTCACTCACTCCAAATTTTGGAGGCAGTAAAAACTGTATTAGGTTCATTGGCGGATCCAGAGGGGGGTCCAAGTATAGTAAATGACCATTGAAACCACAGTCAATACAGGGGTTCAAGAGAGTTTGAAGTATAGTAAAAAATAATAATGAACAACTGAGAGCACGGAGCACGGAAAAGCAAAAGTGCACCTCCCCTACTCAAAAAGCTGTATCCGCCCTGAGGTGACTGTTATTAATTTTTAAAAGATAATGTGTCAAAGTACCAACTCCAACTCCTTTCGGAGCTAAATGTTGGCCATGCTACAAGGCCAATGACCACTGGCTGTCGTCTGTGAGGTTTTGATTCCTGAGGTTGTATTGCAGACTTTGAATGGGTACGCAGCAGGACACTGGTTCGAACTGAAGCAGTATGACAAGGCCCTCACGTACGTGGAGAAGATGAAGGTTGAGGAGGAGTACAATGAATTTGCAGACTTTCATTGTTCAACTGTTCTTCATCACTTTAGTCGTGAGGAGGAGGCACGCAAGTGGCTGAAGAAAATCCCGAAAGGATTGGTTCCCAATGAACTTAAGACAAAGGTTGGTTATGTCACATATATTCATGAAATCTGAAACTCATCGTACTTTATAAACTTTTATTATATGACGAGCAGTGAAATACTGGGATTTATCAGTGAAATAAATTGTATATCAAGCTACAGTGAAAATAACTTCTATTTTCACTGCGACCAGTGACTGATATAATTTGACGTCATAAACCAATGGTCTGACGCAGCGAATCGGCTTATGACGTCACAGTGTTATTGTGGTGATGGGCTGTTCCTAGCGGCTGCTCGGCATGAAAACGACCCTGTTCGGACGTAAATACAAGGATAACATCATGAAATAAATAGAATATCTGTCGATTCTTGACACTCGTGAACATATAACCTTTCTACCTCGCTCGATGAGATAAACATATAACCTTTCTACCTCGCTCGATGAGATAAACATGGTTTTAGTCAAGAAAAGACAGATATCCTCTATATAACAACATGATGGTTGATTGATGAGTAGTGAGTCTGACACAGAAAGCATGATATCCCTGAGTACCATTTTCCATCCAAGGCTTACTACATATCCATTTTCCTCTGCATGTAAAATGTTAAAGCATCATATAGGGCAACATCCTCAGCAAGGCATAACTCGCACCAGTCCCAATCACTGGCTAATTTAAGCCTTGCTGTATTTCATCAGCTTTATGTGTGTAATTGGATTCATAAATCTGACACAGAAACATCAAGAATGTGCTGCAAGGCTTAAATTAAGCACTGATGGAGACTGGTGCGAGTTTTGGAGGAAGTTGCACATCGGATGCTTGAGTCTCTATCTACACTACCCTGGTCTGTCTGAGGCTGCTTGTTGGTTAGTCCCCCCATACCGGTGTGATGTTCAAGAGTGACAGTTTCTAACGAGATTTGCACATGCTGTCTATGTTTAACCATGAGAGTGCTGACTGGTTCTCTCTAGCATTAGTGATCTTGAACACTGGACAGGTACAGTGCCTTGCTATAAGTTAACAGACGGTGATGTCATTTCCATAGACTTGAATGTTGATTTAGTCAAGAGATATTGTAGATTTCAGATTTCGAAAAAATTCTTGTCAAATTTTGATCGGGGCTGCTACGACGATTAATGAATGTAGATGGCAGAAAATAGATAGGTTTTTGAGGTTGGTAGTAATGGAATAGAAGACCAATTTCGCTTTTTCATTATATGTCCATTTTATAGCGATTTAAGAACCAATTACCTACCGAATAATGTAAATGCAAACATTCATATACTTCTAATAAAGATGATGATGATGATGATAGATAAATTTCATAAAATAAGTCCTTGTTGGATCAATGTCAATTTGTTCAGCTTTATTTGATAGTCATCTTAGCTTGAACTACATAATATAAATTACATTTTCTGACAATAATTTAACTAATGTCATGTGATTTATAATTATAATTACCTACATTTGTACATTAAATAAAAGTGTTTCCCATAGATCGCCATGTTAAATGTTTTCATGATATGTATATGTGTTGATAAAATTAGTGTCATTCCCTTATAGAAAATGGAAAATAAAACATAAATTATGAGGTTGTAGCCAAGATGATTCCTCACAAACTTGATAAATGTGAATAGGATTGATAAAAAAAATCCTATCAATGAAAATTAATTAGCCCGGACTAAATTAACATGCAAGTCTATGGAAATAACATTACTGTCCGTTAACTTATGACACAGCACTGTACATGCTGTTAAAGGTGGCACAATCTAAAAATACTTGTCTAAGTTATGGTTAATGATTCAATTGATCTACTCTAGTCATTGGCCAGCCATGTAGATGGTCACCTATCCAATGATAAGTCATGCCCAGTCCTGATGAACCTTGTCATATAGTGGTCTACTGACAACCATTGCTGATTTTAGATTGGGAAAGTAATAATGTGGGGAACTTAGTTGGGGTTTTTTCAATATCAATAAATCTTAAGCAATGTTAACATAATCAAAAGTTGCAAAGGGATATTTTAATAAATTTAATTCAATTTCTTGTTCAATTGTTCTTCTTGCAGTTTGCTGAGCTCAAAGAAAAACTTGGAGGGGATGCTGCCTTTAAATAAGTCCCTTTCCCTAAAGGGACCCAGGCTTTCATCAAGAAGGCAGTTGATGAGATGTTCAAAATCGTTCTGTTCTTTTTACACAATGATTACAGTATATTTACCTGTTTATACATTTTTGCAGCATCAAGACAGTTCTTTCTTTGAAGCAGGGATCATTGATATACATATTAATTCTGGTGTTTTATTTATATTTTATTAACCCTATATGCAATATATATATCGATTTACAAAATGGTTACTGCAATGACATTTCATGCAGGAAATGTGACAGTGATTGTGCTTTTTATAAAGACATTTTCAACATTTCAAAATTTAATTGTGATGTTAGCTGAATATTTTAATCAAAATGTGAATAATAAACACAGATTGTTATTTTATTTACCAATTATAACTGTTGCTTTCATTTTTAACTTTCAAAATTCATATAAATCCGTAATTGAATTGAAAGTTTAATTTCATACTGTAATTATTTGCTGTCTTACTGATATCATAAGACAAGTTGGGAAACACTTGGTATTGATGCATAATCCAGTGATGTTGTTCTCAGGGTATTTTTATCTGATGTATAGCTCATCAGGCCAATATGGCTAGATGGGTTTATGGCATGGACCATTGTCCAGTAATTGCATTTTTCAAAATAATATATCAATTATTTGGCACAATAATGACTTATTTTGGTAATTTTGGTGCTCTTTCTTTGTTTATGGGACATTAAGCTACAATCCTCATGAAATGAATTCTTCCACTCATGAGCAGGGCAAATGTGATTGTGATGTGATTGATGTGAATGTCTTTCACTTGTTCTGGCCGTGTCTCCAAGTGCTTTTTGGCTTAAAGGTACATCCATTGTGTTGTTGGGGGTCACATATTCCAAACGTTATAACTGGTGTTGTTCTATCGAGAAGTACCGATTGTTGCCGAAAACTAACATTTTGATGATCGTCGCCGGGTAGATTGACGATTTGAAGGTAAAAGTAGTGATTTATGATAAAAAATTTGACAATGGATCGCGATTGATGCCTCAATGAGTCAAACATAAATTTTAATCTTATTTAAAACAGACAAAATAACAAATTTGGGTTGATAATGTTGTAACGGTCATATAACAACTGTACATTTAAATTGGACGTGCAGTTTCAGTTTTCCACATGCATAATGAAATTACTCAATTTTAATTGGAAACTAAAAGGTATGATAGAGAAGAAGAAGATAAATAGTTTATTAAAGTGTCACACAACATACAACATCGGATAAAGATAACAATGATATATACCAGTAAATAGAATGAAATTGTGTATGTTGCTCGGCCAAGCATGGCCTACGGGACACTATTCTGCATTTAAAATCATATACAAAGATATTAAAACACTTCTGTACAATAAAATAAATACCATAAGAAAATAACTAACTAAAATATAACTGAAGAAGTAAAAAAAAAAAAAAAAAAAAAAAAAAATGAAATCAATAAATAGTAAGTTCTTAATTTATTTCCATTTAATAATCCTCTATCATTCCACATTTTACTTAACCACTCATCTTAATCAACATCCTGCAAATAGTGCTTAATAACAGGAAAATCATTTTGTGTAATGTTAAACACAAGTACAGAAAGTTGCATATTATTCAACATTTTTAAAACATTATTAATCCATGACTTTCTTAAACTTAACGACCATTTATACATTACATATGGATTTCTAAATTCCCATAAGGATAACAACTTAATCCATATATACATGATATATTTGGCAATTGTGGATGAATATGCAAGCTGAATGAATTTGTTTGTATTGTAAACAGCACATATGGTGTATTGGGATGCATTAAAACCAAATAAAATTTGATGAAACACAATGGATGCACCGTGCCTAGTAGAGAACAAAGGGTTCCTACAGACAAACAATCATCCCGTTTACATTGCAACAGGCCTTCATAACTTGTACATTATGAAATGTGTTTTTCAGATATGAGATATTTTAAGATTTAGATATACCAAAAAAAACAAATACATCGTTCTTGAAAATTGTAAACTGGAAACCCATGTATTGTTGAACATTTCAAACCTAACATCCTTCTTCACTGGGACCACAAAGGAGCAGTGGATTGTTAAAAATAATCAACTATAGCGTGACCCATCCCCCATCTGAAATAAACCCTTTTACATTATGCTATTCATAATGATATTTTAATTTTGACAACATTTATAATGATGTATGAAAATCCTGATGAACTATAGAACCAACGGCTCTAGTTTCATATTATCTATCTCTTCATTTGTAGCAATATGTACATGTATATACAAATGTGTTATATTTTTATATTTTAAAGTTTAGTTTGTTGATTTATTTTATATGTCTACATAAGGTGTTTTTGCTATAACCCAAGTCTTAATTTACATGTGGCATTCAGACAGGAAAGAGTATTTCAAAATAGTTTGTTTTGTACATATTAGTCAAATAACGATGAATTAAATGCTGATTGAAAAATAGGGATATGAATATGTACCAGTACAGCAAACTGCATGATATTTGAATATAACTAATATTTAAATCATACCATACAGTTCTTATCTTTGGTAAATTTGAATTTACCTGAATCGCAGCTGGAGTTAGCAAAATACAATACAGCGAAGTATACTTTTGATCTATGTAAGCAAATCAGTCCACATGGATTAATATATTGATTTAAAGGGACAGCTGACCTTGCTGTTGGAGTCACATATATCAAACATTATCAATGCTGTTATTTTACCAATAAGTACAGTCTGTTGCTGAAAATGACGTTATTTTGGAAACGTATCTATTGCAGATAGATATAGATGATATAACGAGTAAACATAAAAAAACGATTGTACAATTTCTGCTCTTGCATATTTATTACTTATTTATTGAAGACAATTATTTGTCATATTTGGTATTTGGGGATGAATATGCATGATGATTTGAACTTAAATCATCACATGTGGTATTTTGGCACATATCTAAGCCAAATAAAATTGGATAAAACATATACCCAATGTCACTTAAACTATTAAATATTCTCAGAGCACATTTCCATTCTCTTAAAATGTAATTATTTAATTTTGTTTAAGTCCTATATAATATTATGTTAATCCATTGAAGGTTGCTCACACATTCAATTTCATCATGCCATGTTTTAAACTTCTTTTTGACAACCATAGAACTTTAATTTATGTTCAAGTGTATTTCAAATGATAGAGAGAATCTCTTATTTTGTTTTTTTATCAACAAAATTAACTTGTGAAGCAATTTCCAAATACCTCAAGATGCCAGTAGCAACCTCATGCTTGTAATCTAGCAATTTTCTGTGATAGCCTATCTTCAGCCAGTTTCCAGTTTCTTTTGTTGAGAAGTTGTGACTCCCATAAATTGGCCACTCAGAATGATTTGTAAAAGTTATTTCTACAGATACCGGTATCATTCTTCATGTTCTGAGATGTCTATATCTATTTTTTAAGAAAGGGTAGAATTTTGTTTATATATTTCCAGCCTGTTTTTAATAACAGGTACCTTTTCCTCTTGCAATTTGCTTTTTACTGTGATATTTCATATATTTATTTGACACAATTTAATGCTCATCTTTATTCAACAGTTTCGTTTCTGTTTATGCGATGAATATTTTTTAGGATTATAAAACAATGTTATATCATTAGACTCCTGTTTTGCTGTGACCTGTGAACAAACCTAATGGTTTTCGCGTTAACAAATATGGGCGCATGGCATGACTTGGCCACTGTGGATTCTAAAAGGAGATTTGGTGACCCTGTTGCCACTATTAAGGGCCTGAGGGGCCATGACCTAAAACATATTTTCATCTTCTTCTCAAGAATAAAAAGACTTAGAAGACTGTAATAGTACTAATACTGTGTACATACTCTTTCGTCAAAGGAGATTCTAAATTGTAGATATGGTGACCATGTGGTCCCAAATAAGAGCTTCACAAGCCTTTCATCTTGTTCTCCAGAACGAAAAGAAGGTTGTAGTATTGTGTGCAGACTCTTTAGTTAATGGAGATTCTAAATTGTATTATCTAAAAGGTTGAATCTAAACGCCAGTCTCGTATATCATAGTTCTTCCGAAAGATGTGATAAAAATACTATTCACTTCTCTTACCATAGGACCCAAATTTCTATGTCAATTTTCTTTAACACATGATGAGTTGCGTTCGGTATAAATGTGCGTTTTTAGGAATATGCAATGGTTAAATTTTGCAGATGTCGCAATTGTTTACAGCCAGGTTTGTTGGTAAATCTTTTTTAGTCTTTGCAAAAATGTAATAAGATATAATGACAAAACTTATGCCCAACTCTTTTTTACCTTCTTTGGAATACAATACCAACATATTATAGCTCATGTCGGGAAAAACAGGATGGCAAACTCAATAACCATATCCAATATCTAATCACTCTGATTTGTGTAGATCTGAGGAGAGGGTATCCCTAACATTCCCCATACACCATTACATTTGATGTGCTGATCTTTACCCCAAGACATTTCTTACAGGTAAATAAATGTATCTTTCCTATATACAATTAATGTATATAATAGTAAACTCGGAATACCATTAAATATTCTGAAGAACGATGTCAAATTTATGTCCCCAAGTATGTTTATATTTCTTCATAATACCATTTTTTTCATTATAGATAATTTCCCTCCTTTTTGAAAGAAAATGATTTTGTTTTATCCATATTTACAGTTATCCAGATTTTTAAAATAGTTTTTTAAGTCATTGATTTGCTTCTGAAGACCGTTAATACTACTTGAAATGAAAACAATATCATCTACAAATAATACAATGAAAAGGTTAAACATATCATATATATGTGACAATGACACGATTTCCTGCACACACGTGAACTGTTACAACCAGTCTGTCTATGGTAGAGCACATTAACACAAACTGGAAATCAGTGGAGAAAGGAACAATCTTATTCAAACCTGGACGTTGACTAAGACAATTGAGAAAAAAGAACCAAGAATAATTAAGAATTCACATAGGAACCGGGGACACGCACGGATATTTGATTGTTACATTGCAACTTGGAAGGTTGTGTATTTGTATTACAGCTTTTAACGGGGACAGTGTATAAACCTGTGGGCTGGTACGTGTTTATAATGTGACAAAATCATACAGTGAAATACACAGTAAATTAATAGCATCAATTAAATTTCCCATTGATCACTTTTATTTTAACTTTTAATAATCTAGGTGTTATACTGCTCAAGCATGTCTCTCCTGGGGAATTATATATTTCTTAAGTTTGACTATAAAGGTTAAGTTTCGGATGACTTCTCGAGTATGAACTGAAAAGATGTTTTATTGATTATCTATTCATATACTACAGATGTTGAGAACATTTGTAACATATGTTACAGGGCTGTACAGTAATAAAATGAAACTTGAAAGTAAGCATACTGCTACAAAGATAATTTAAAAATTTATAATTGATAGATATCCTCTATATATTTCGTGATTTATTTTTTAGAATATTATCTTCGTTGACTTAAACATTGACGTTATCAAACAACTCTAGGCTAAATACATTGTTCTATCTTGTTTAATTGTTAGAATAGAGTATAAGTATAGAAGAATAAATCACGATTTCAATGTTCATCTAATGAATTTTAATTTGAGGCAGGTAGATATGTAAATATAAATAGAGGACAAATAACTTGTAAAATATATCATTCAAAAGTAATTGAAGACGAGTATACTTTCATTCTGGTATGTTATATCTTCAGTAAGATTCAAAAAAAAGTTTTGCCAGAATTACTTTTCATGATTAACTCCTTTTGAAGGTAGCGTCCCACAGCTTAAAACAACATGTTACGGTCCAGTGATCAGGAAGTCAGGGTTATATGCTGATCTGGATGAAAAAGTCCTATTTAATCCGGAGTAAATATGGATTAAATCAAATCCGGTCTTAGAGAATCAAATTACAACAGCGTAGACGGGAGTATATATCACATTTAATCCATATTTACTCTGAGATTAAATATGTGTAAAGGTGATTAGATAAGATTATTTTTTTGTAAATATTCAGACAAGTTCTTTGCCATGTTGTAATTAAAGTATATAATTTCATCAAAACGTAACTATATTGAAAAAAGTTGCTTTGAACATTGCTAACAAAAAATACTCTAATTAAAAACTACTTTGATGAAAAGAAATGCTTTTAAAGAAAAACGGACTTTAATGGAGAATCTGAGTTTGATAAAGACAAAAATGATATTGATGAAGATATTGACTTTGAAGGAAAAAAGACTTTGCTGAAAAAATTATTTTGAAGACAGTTTTTCTTTAATGAAGAAAATAATCTTAAACGAAAAAAGTTACCTAAATAGAGAATAAATTTTGATTAAAGCATTTACTTTGATGGAAATAAATTACTTTGATGGAAATAAATTACTTTGATGATATAGATGTTGTTAATGAAAAAAATTAATTTGATGAACAACTTGTTTTTGATAATAAATTGGCTTTAATGAAAAATTTACTTTGGTGAATAAAATTGACTTTGATAAAAAAAAAAGAAGATTACCTTGATGATAAAAATGTCTTTAATGGACAAAAATTACTTCGATGAAAGGATCATAAGGAAATAGACTTTGATGGTACAAATGACTTTGATGAAAAATACTGTCTTTGATGAAAAATTGACTTTGGTGGAAAATGTTACCTTGATGATAAATTTGACTTAAAAGAAAAAATGACTTTGATGAAGAATTTGGCTTCGATGATAAAAAAATGACTTTGATGAAAAAATTGACTTTGATGGAAAAGAAATTACTTTGATGATATAGATGTTGTTAATGAAAACATATTATTTGATGAACAAATTGTTTTTGATAATGGTTTAAACATATTTTTATTTCAAAAAGAAAACAGGATTGGCAAACAAGCTTTTTGATAATAAAATTTACTTTAATGTAAAATTAATTTTGGTAAAGAAATTGACTTTGATAAAAAATATCACTTTGATGATAAAAATGCCTTACTGGAAAAAAATGACTGATGTAAATATGACCAATTGGGCATAGTGCATGACTAACACGATTAAGTTACCTACAGAGATATTATAAATATCATCTCATGAAAATATCTACTTACATAAAAATGAATATAGATAGATCTATTGATGAGTTTGGCACTTGGTGAAGCAATTCACTTTATTAGCTACCATTTACGGCAGGTTTACATTAGATATGAGTATTTCTTGGAAGTGGGGGTTATTGAACATATATAATTTCCTATAATTGTATACATTTACATAACATACACATTTAAGACAGACATACGCTTCATATTGCTAGATTGCATTGCCATTCTTTGCCAGTCAAAAACAAGCAACATTTAACGTGGTGACGGGGACATATTAAAAGAACCATAACGTTTTGATTATTTAGATTGTTATTTGATTATTAAACATTGTTCATTAATGCCACATTGTTACCATGTAATCACTTTGTGATTCGATATAGCAGTTCAGATACACAGTTACGATAGATGTAGACAGGCAGTTAAGACAGATATATTTATTATAGTATCACAAGTTAAATATACATTGTAAAAAGCATGTTTAAAAGACATAAACTACAAATTAAACAACCAGCCAATTTTTGGCAAATAAGACACTTTACAAGATAAAACAGTGTACAATATATTCGTAAATATAGATATGTAAAATAGCAATGATACATGTTTATAATAGTAATTAGATAAGTAAGTAAATAGATATAAGAATTAAAAAAATAATTGCATTCTATAATACACATTTCGGGGACATGTGTGTACCAGGTATTTCTCTATAGAAACGGGGACATTTGGGTTCACTTTTGTATACAAATCACGACTATGTATGTGTTTAAGAGGTTATTGCAATCTGACGGCCATACTCAGCCCGAGAATCCATTTGCTAAGATAAGTGTGTATACTGTGTAGGTTTTCACAAGCAAACGGGGACAGTGTGTATCATTTACACCATAGAACCGGGGACAATAATTAATGTCTCTATGAAAACAAACTGGGTGTGAATAAGTGTTGTGACTTTGTCTTAAATGTGAGGACATATGCGTTGGCGTGTATCTTTTGCCGTCAAACTGTCATCGAAACACGAGAATCTATTCTCCTATGATATATCCAACTGTATGTCTGCAGAAAGTTTTGAGTCCATATTGAGTCTAATGTTGATGTATATAGTACTGGGTGACAAATATACAATTTAAGATTTACGATATATTTAAAGTTTAAACAATGATTAACTGAGAAGGAAGATCATTTATGTTTTATTTTCATTAACTGTTGTTGAAAATATATTCAAATATATTAAACACAAGGAAACATTAGAGGTAGAGAAACATACGCACTTTTCAACAGTTCCATCTGATCTACAGTCCCAGGACTGGAAAGTTAACACAATTTAGATCTAGTACTTAAATGTTTACACAGTAGGATACAAACGAGATGTTACCGAGTATATGACCACATATTACCGTGTATATGATAGTTACAAAAAATAATTCTATACGTGACTGATGTGATAATTCAATGCCCGGTTAATTTGTTTGTGAAAGCATTTTGCTGTCTAAATAACCTTTTTCTGGCTGTAATGTTAAACCATGAAAATATATATATTTGCGTTTCAGATTCATGCCATTATTCACGTCATTCTCTTGAAACACTCCCCTATACCAAAGAACAAAGTGCATGTTATGCAGTGTATAAAAATAGTTTCAAAATGTTCCCAGTCCAAGGACTAGTTGATCCATAAGCTTGTCAGTCCTAAACAAATATTGCCAGTCCCAGAAACTAAAGCTGACAATTGTGAGGTAGGTAGACTGGCATTATTGGCATAACTGTGAACATACAAGTATATGAACATGTATACACTAAAAAAACAAAGTCACAACGCTTTCGTTTCCATATATCGACGGTCACCTTCGTCTACTAATGCCTACATAGAATAACAGCTACAGGGATTGATAGCTACATTGTTTGTTGTGACAGTGATACGTTTACCTGCACACAAGTGAACTGTTGCATTAGTGCATTAGTATGCCTACTATAGAAACATATTCACACAACCCAAGAGATAAATGTATTAAAGAGCAATCTTATCTAATACTGGACGTTGACTGAGACACTTTAAACAATAAGGATAATAAATCACATTAGAATCGGGGATGGACACACACGAATACTGTGTGTGTGTGTAATTTTCACATTGCAGACGGTGACAGTGTACATACCTGTAGACCTTGTGTTTATAATTTGAATAATTTATCAAGTGAAATAAACAGCGAATAACAACAATTAAGTTTCCCATTTATCACTTAGATATGTGAATTTAAATAAAACTAGGTGTTATTTAACTCCAACATTTGTCGCCTGGAGAATCAATACTTCATAAGTTTGACAGTTAAGTTACGAATGAGTACGTCAGTATGACTTGAAAGAAAATTTCATTGATTTTCTATCCATATACTATATATGTTGAGAACATATGTTACAGGGCTGTACAGCAATTACATTACACCTGAAGCCAATATTTGATAGTATATCATAACGGTTTAGTTATTGTCAAATTTTAAAAATATTGAATTCGTTCGTGTGTGTTTAATAAACATTTTATTGAGTATTTAGTTCATAAACTAAATATCATGTAGACCTTAGGGACATATCTTAAATTGATATGACTTATTATTAGGCATTATAATTTATATATAATGATCACATGAGTCAGAAGGTCACAGCAACTATTGAGCCTCCACTGAGTTTCAACAACAACGTAAGTAAGCCGCTAAAAATATAATTTTAAATATTGATAACTGTGTTATAATTATGTATGGTAATTATTTTAAATTTCTCTATATAATGTTTCTGATTATCTGACATGTGTGACGATAGGTTGTTCTCTAATGGACAATTACAGGCCCGATGCCATTAACAATTTAAGGTAGAGTAGATAGAAATAAGCAAGCAGTGAAAAAGAGGTTTTGCTGTTAAATGTTCACCAGACGTGTCAATTAAAGAGCAACATTTAATTTCAAATGACATTATAACTACTTCGTAGTCTGTTTGTGATTTGCAATAGATACACGTGTATCTCATGTTAAGGAGATGATGAAAACCAATATATACAACAATAATAAATACATCATAAAACAAGATTTTCGGGATAGCAACTCCTTCATCAGGTGAGATGATATTTCACCTGATGAGGGATTTTGTGAGAATTATTTCCATACAGAAAAACATCAAAATGTTAAGCAGACATTATTTTCTAACTTCAGAGTCATATATACGCTGCTACCAAGTTAAAAATCCGTGTAATCCTTCATCGTTAATATGACTTTGTTAACGTTTATGCACTCATTACAAAACGTGTAGGCTTACATCGGTCCCAATCGTACATTTACTTTGATAACTGAAGAAAACTGCGACACAATAAGCCTTACTATAGTATAGAGCATGCCAGTAAATGTGTATAGTCGGCAATCACCATTTTATAAGAAAGCACGATATTCGATGTGGAAAAAGGGAAATATATCTGATTGAGAAGATTTCTGAATGTTACAATGTGGTGTTAATTTATTGTAAAAACCTTTGGCATGTTTTATCCTATACATACAAATAACGGACATATATGTGTGTTTAAGAGATGATTGCAATCGGACGGTCATACTCAGCCTGAACTATTTTACTACAATAAGTAGGTAAGTTTTCACAAGCTAACGGGGACAGTGTGTATCATTTACACTGTGAAACCGGGGATACTTATTGTGTATTAATATTGTCTCTATGGAAACAAACTGGGTATGAATAAGTGTTTTCACTTTGGCCTAAATTTGAGGAAATATGCGTTGGTGTGTATCATTTGCTGTCAAACTGTCATCAGAAACATGATAATCTATTCTCCTATGACATGTGTGCATCTATAGTTTCAAAAATGCAAACGGGGACAATATGTGTCATTTTCAACATTTAACACAGTTCCCTAGGCAAACTCCATTTGTCAAAGGTCATTGTGTGTAGTTTATCACGCACGCGTCAACAAAATTGATATGATTTATTATATGTGCATCAACTGTATATCTGCAGAAAGTCCAAATTGAGTCTAATGTTGATGTATAGTATTAGTTGACAAATATACAATTTAAGAGATACATATACTTATAGTTTAAAATATGATTAACTGAGAAGGAAGACAATTAATGTTTTATTTCTTTTAAAGGTTGATGATCATTTATTCAAATACATTAAACACAAAGAAACATTTCCTGGAATTATGTAAGATGTATCTTAAACAACCATAATCGCGAATGCGTATACAAGAATATCACAAGTAGAAATATGAAAGAAAAACATTTGTTGATATAACAACTAATTAATGTTAAATTATGCTTTGCCAACTTTAAAGATAATAAAATGAATCTAGGAAAACAAGTCACAGGAAAAAAAGTCACAGAAAAAAAGTCATGAAAAAAAAGTCACAGGAAAAAAAGTCACAAATTATATTAAAATGGATATAAGTGACTAATTCTTTCATTATATTGGTAATGTACTGCGGCCCCTCAGTGCAGCATTATCTTCGTTAGCGATGTGACGTCATACACAGGAGTTGCCATAATGGAATCCTTAGGCGATTTGTCGATTTTCGTCGATGATTCGTTTAAAACACAATAAAAACTTTTGACATTGTAAGTTTCCGATAGAATTGGTATTTGTGCGTCTGTAGGGAGTACTTTCGGAGTTTTTGAAGGATTTTTCGATATTCAGTTGCTGGTTTTAGTTTGGTTCTTTTACTAATCAAGCGTTGGGTTATTTTATAGGCTACAATATGTTGTGAAATGAATACTTTCAATTGTAAACGTCATTATTATTTATTTTTTTGTTGTGCTTGATTTTAAGTTTCAAGAGGCCTGTATAGTTTGAGGTCTACTTAGTCTATTTTTCTCATGGTGACTTTTTATTTATAATAGAATAATTGCATTATAACTTAGAAATCAAACAATTTTCAACATTGTTACTGGTTTACAGTTTTTGGAGGGTAAAAATCGAGCTATCGTTAAATTTATAATGTTGTACATTTGCAATTACTTACATTGAGGGAGGTTATTTTATTCAGTGTAATACAACTGTAGAGGCGTGGCGTGTGAAAATGTCAACAGATTTTAAAGCCTACAATGATATATCTATGATAAGGAATCATGATTAATTTCAAATCGAAATGAAAAGGGCGTTTTCTTTTTCCACACACATTTTCTTTCAGATTGTGTTCTATCAACATCATGTTATTTGGGTAAAATCGATGAAATGTTAATGTAGAATGCTGAAAATCTAGTTTTGAATTTAATTCTATATTGTTCAGAAGTTAGTCATGAAATCAACACTCACTAATTGCGCTTAATGCATTAACACATTTGCTTTGATGCCAGATATCGGTCACTGGACCGGTTCAATTATATAAAAGGTGGCTCGTCAAGATATTGCCAACGTCCTGTCATATGACGTAACTGGTGATACTAAACGGGTCGTTAGTTAAAATAAAGATACACATATAGGCGACATTCAGTCTGGACATAGTGAGCCAATGAAAATTAGGAACGTTATATTCAGCCAAATAATTTAAGAATATGATGTTCTGTTGCTTCGTCGGTGATAGCAACCGGTCATTCGCTATTGTGTGTGATGCACACCGATCTACATGGATTAGCAAACACATGGTGACAACGGGTTAGTTATTTAAATCAATAAGGACAACGTGTTATTTACATGCGAACTAGTTAGAAAATCATCACAATGTAGTGCAACAATTGTTGATATGTATTTCTTTTAATTTGTAAAATGATAAAGATATATACGTCGCATAAGACTCCTTTTTCGTTGAGTAGGATTAGCATGAATTCTGGTTTGTTTGCTGATCGAATTTTGTATAATAATTGTGGAAACACATTGTTTAATGAATTGTTTTATTGAATCAATATACTTTGAGATAGTATCCTACATATGTGCTGTTATTTCATTTCAACTGTTAAATAATGGAATAGATAAACGTGAGACAGAAACGATATATGTATCCCGATCATTTGGTACATTCGCTTGTTCTTCATTCAAATCTTTGTTATCGCTTGACTTACGCTGTTCAATGCGAGATCTCATTGCGAGAATAAGAGTCTGACATAACGGAAATGGTCAGTGATGGACATACACGCAGCAACTCTTTAGAACTGACACTTCAAAATGACACAAAGAAAAGACAATGGCGGTAGATTTACGCTGAAATATCCTCTCGGCATTATCGGAGACTAAATGACTATCCTGAATGCTGAGAGTAACCAACTGTCAACATCAAGTTGAAAACAATACTTGATTCTTTAATACTTTTTTGAAATAACAAAGGGTTGTTATCACTTGAGTCATTTAATATTGTAATATCAAGCCATGGACATCTAAATGAAAGTGAATATCAGAAAATGAAACATTTGATGTCCTGGTCTGATTTATCCAGCACGTTTTTATTTCCGTTAAAAAGTTTAAATCTTCAATGGAATAGTTTTGAAGAAAATAATTGGCCATGGGAAATATATATCTTTTCCCAATAAAGTTCTCGTTATCGTCTTCCCCTAGGAGAGGAAATTATATGGGGGATAACCTATTCCTAAACTGTTTTCATCATGAATGAAATGTGTTTAAACCAAACAACCCTTTTTCTTTTTGCCCGGCTACCATAAAAAAATAGACGAAAACCAACATTTAAAATGTTTACAGCTGCTATTTGTTTATGTTTTTCTTGTTTAACTATGTATACTAAAACGCACTTATTCATACCCGTCCCTTCATATCGTACTGCCAAAGGAGTAAAACCTGTATGAGAATTTCTTAAACGTACTAAGAACGAATAGAATGTAACGAAGACCTATTTTGAACTTTTAGAAATGTGTAGGAACGTAGTAGCAACTTCTTAAGAAGAACTAACTTTATTTCGAGCAACTTTACATGAAATAGCAACTGAAAGGGGCGTGTTCTGATCGAGTTACATCTGTGAGTGGACGAGATAATATAAGCATGTGTGAGCCGAGACGGAAGTGTGTAAGTGCAATTTGTATTCTTTTCACATCAATATTAGTTAACTATTTTTCTAAGGATTTTTGATATAAGATACAATCTAGTTGACAATGCATGATTCCCCATTGGGGAATAAATATATTGAACCCGTTGTGTAAATACACAAAATCACAAAAGCATAACTATTTATAACATGAGCGACCCAAATATATCAAAAACCAAACTTGAAGAACATACAGAGAGATGCAAAACGTATTCGGACGGTGATGTTATTTCCATAGACTTGCATGTTAATTTAGTCTGGGATAATTAATTTTCATAAAAGAAATTCTGGTTGGATCAATGTCAAATTTTCCAGCGTGATTGGAAAACATCCCAGCTTGAAGTACATAATTTGGATTAAATTTTCTGACGACAATTTAATAAATGTCATCCGATTTACCTACATGTGTACAATAAATGAAAACGGGTCCAATAGATAGCCATGTTAAATGTTTTCACAGCTATGTATATATGTTGATGAAATTACTGTCATTTCTAATATATAAAACGGAAAATTAAACATAAATTATGAGGTTGTAGCCTATGGAAGGGGATTTGTGCCGAAAATGAAGACATGTTGACTTGTCAACTTGTAAAGTGTAACATGTCGTTCTCAACCATACAAGTCTCGAAAAGACAAGTCCAATCATGCAAAACTAACATTTTAATCCTGTCAATCTTAACTTTCTATTCTCAACATTACAAAGTTGAAATGTATTTCTAGAAATCGTCAAAATCGAAAAGTCAACTTGTCATTTTTAATTATTAAATCTAAATAAAATGCACATTTAGTAATGTTACAAGTTACGTTTGACAAATGAAAAATCGAAAATGAGGAGTTGCAAAGTCAGCTTTGTAAAACCGACTTCAGCATTTCGAGACTGACACGACTTGCAAAGTTAACATTTCGAGACTGACACGACTTGCATAGTTACGATTGCAATGTTTCAAATCACATCTCTGCACGATTTCGCATTGACCATATTTGGAATATTACGGAAATTAGCGGAAAGGAACGAATAATCCCGATCCGATAAACACAATGTTCAACAATAACTTCTCCCTTGGCAAGCATCTCCCAGCAACTACTAACACATATTTGAAAGTTGCATACTAGCTAGCATACTCTTGACAAAAGCACATTGACTAAAACATTATAGAAGACCGTCGCATTTTTCTGTGGAGGAACTAACAGAACTAACAGAACGCTCGAGACGCGGTTATTTCTGTTGCGAGCCCGATGGTCGGGCTCATATTTAATGTGTAATCATGACCTCCAATTTTTACAACACTTTCTAAGGATATTTTAATTTTTTGGAGGTACTGTAATGATATAATAATATCAGAGTATATATCGAGAATTTCACCCAAGTGTCTTCAGATATCAAATATATCAACACGAGTACATTAAAGTTACAAATTAACTGTCATTAACTGATTATATAATAGGATTATGAAGATTTGATTTTAGCGTTATCTACAATGTAGATATCGCTTGTCGATATCGCTTGATCTCACACAAGCACCATCTACTTAGGGAGCCAGTTTTGGGTGATAAAAGACGATTGTTCATGGAACTTTCGATTCCCCCAAAATTTATTTACGTGATTACATTTATGAAAACATATTGGAAACTTTCTGGTTCAGATTTACAGAAAGAACAAATATTTGAATGACTTATTTTAATTTTCAGCAGCTCTCTTGTGAAGATCGCTCTATTTATAAATATATACTGAACATCTAAAATGTCACTCTTAGTACAGTTTCTGGACTTTTCAAACACACTAATCCTTGAAATGTGTGTATAAAGAAGCCCATTCTGCAACTTCTAGCCGGATTGTGTTGTGTTTTTCTTTGACAACACATTAATTGAATTGACATTTCTTTTCTTTGAACTTTTAGATTAATAACTTGATATACATTTCTACTACAATGAGTGTGTTACATTAATGACTAACAAACAAAAGTGTTAATAGACACGGCAAAGACGTATGTTTAGGGAAGACATATTGTTGTAAAACCTAAATTATCGGAACTATTATCTAAATAAAAATTATCATCGTTTCATATATGAATTAATAAAACACATATTTGATTTATTGAAAACAATACGCATGTCAATGTATTCATGAATGGCCATTTTAGTGAAATCGTACGTTTTTTAAAATTATTTTTAAATCCTGTATATGTTACAGTCGATTAAATTTTTAAATTCAACAGTGCAATTATATTTTTGAAATTACCAGTGATACAATTCTATTTTCAGTTTGCATTCTGTATTCATAATTATTTTCATATTTTGGCATGTAGAAGTTGAATGTTTATTGTTTAAAGTGTGAAACAACAGATCTAGGCTTATGATTTACATTTCATACTTGAATTCAGTAATGTGATTCTTTATATAGAATTAATGGAATATTAATCATGGACAAATATATTTCTGTCCCACAACAATACACTTTTCACTGCTTCAATTACTAAAAAATATAGTTTGCTTGATAAGTAAATGAAAATAGATAAATTAACATTTTCAAAACCAAGAAATAATTCAAACTATAGTTGAGAAAAGTTTGTAAAATAATTAAAAGAGATAAATTCAACTCAGCTAAAGAACATTTCCCCTTGATTATTTGTCTGTAAGAATAAGTTTTCAGTTATAATCAAAGTGCAATGCATTTTTAAAAATGTTTAAAACAAGTATATGAAGTTCCCTGATTTAGATCATTGCTTTGTGGTACATTTAAAATATTTTAAAATTAATAATAAAGTTATCAACAGTGGCTTATGTCTTTCTTTCAATTTCTTCCCCACTAACGTTTATATACTTTCAATATCAGGATTTTCTTCATCAATCAATCTTTATTTCAGTACTTAGAAGGCCTCAGGCCTATAGTACAAGATATACAGTGCACTGACATTTCATGAAATAATGTGATTTCTATGTACAAACGCATAAAAGATAAACATGGACAGGTTTTCAATTTCTTCTTTGTTTACACTGTTTAAAAGAAGAGACAATTTTTGCTTATTTGGATTTACATAGTATTTTTCGTTGATATATTTCTTTCGGATGATGCTGTACAAAGGACAAATCAGTAAAAAATGGTATTCATCTTCTATAATATTAGACTTACATATTTGACAAAATCTTTGTTCTCTACTTATATTGTTATATCTACCCGTTTCAATATAAAGTTCATGAGACGAGCATCGAAATCGTGCTAGACTAATTCTGTATTTCTTTACATTTAAACAAGATAAGTAATATTCGGTATGGATATTGCTTTTAAAGGTTAGGTACGTGTCACATTTACTTGAAAGTGATAATTTTTCCATCCAATTTTGAAAATATATATCTTTTAGTCTTTGTGTAAATTCACTCATGAATTCGGGATCTACACCTTTTTCTTGATTTTGCCAAATATTCCCAAATCCCACTGAAAATAGTGTTGCTTTAACGTCGGTAACCCAATTCTTGTGACCATTCTTGTCGTATAAGAGCATCATTTCATAACATTTTTTAGGTAGGCGGTATGATGGCATGTTTAGAAGCTTTATCCAATACCGAATAGCTTTACAATATGAGTGGATATATAAAGGGAATCTGCCACATTCTCCATAAATCATTAAGTTTGGAGTATTTTGTTTAACACCTAAGAACTTTTTACATGCATAAAGATGAACCATTTCTAGTTTTGCGAACGAATTTAACCCCCAGATTTCTGCCCCGTATAAGAGAATGGGGTATATTTTGGCATCGAATATTTTGAAAAATGTGTTAATGCTTAGGTCACCTAGTATACTCATCTGTCTTATAATACCAACAAGTACTTTTTTCCCCTGTATTGCTGCATAGCTTGTATGAGTAGACCATGATAATTGATTAGTGATTTTCTTCATCAAAACTTGGATATTCATTTCTGAATAGCCAAAGTAGCAAAAGGCACCACTCTATCTGACACTAGGTCTATTTTGGTGAAACAATATTGAACGGTTTTGGAGATAGAGGCCGGAAAAGGTCCCTACCCTCACTAAGTTCAAATTGTTTCCATGGAAACCAGAAAAAAATAAAAAATTCAGAATAACCAAAATAGCACCACTCCACCATTAGATCTTACCTATAAAATATTGAACGGTTTTTGAGATATGGCCCGGAAAAGATAGCATTTCGGAATAACTGAATAACGGAATAACGGAATGATGGAATAACGGAATAACGGAATGACGGACGGAGGCGACAACATTATGTCTACCGAAATTTTTTTCGGGGGACATAATTAACAATTAAGGACAAATTCCTCTCATCAGAAGCTCCAACACCAGAAGCTCCAACGTTAAATAATTATTACCTGTAATGTTATAATTGAAGGATGGGTTCAGGTTTATCTATTAAGGCATTGGACCTATGTTGGTTCTTTCGTATTTCTTTTTAAAATTAAACAACACTTAACTCAAGGCAGAATCCACATGACAAGTAAATACAATAAACTATGAATTTGTTATAATCATTTGAGAAAGCATTCTCATTCAACGTGTTAAAAAGTGTTTAATTACACAACATTTAAGTAAATTAACTAGATAATTTCAAAGACTATTTCTAAAAATAGATACAGGAAGTCGCGCTTTCACTCTCGGAAAACGTCGCAAAACTTCAGAAATAGCGGCAGTTTTCCATGGGCTGACTTGAAAAAATGACAGATATGGTACTGCTGTTGGCGACACGTTGAATATATTGCTATGTTTGGAAACAAGAATTGACAAACAATGCACAGAAACATGTTTATTTATTTTTTGGAAGATTATGAGATTCAAAAAGTGTAAGTGAAATTCTGTATTTATTTTCATGGATTTTACAAAAAGTAATCGATTGATGTTTTCATTTGCCGACATTTTCGCAAATTTGTCATTGTTTTGTAACAAGATTATATTCAATGTCTAAATTTTTTAATAAGCTAGGTGATGATATTCTGAACGTAATGATGTCAAATTTATGCATTTGGCATGCACTTACTATGGAATTTCAACCCTTTGAATCGAATAGGTAACAATTTCATAACGACGTCAAACACGCACGTGGAGCCAATTTTGTGATTGAAAATACGTTCAAGATGTTTAATTCGTCATTTCTCAATAAAATAAAATTTTACAGACATACTAATTACATCACGTGAAAGTCCATTGATTTCTGATTCGGAAAATGTGAACTTTTTTTTTTAAGAATCACAGAACTTTGTCACAGACTTATGTCGTATGTATGTCAAAGGGTCAAACGTCAGTGACGTGTCAATATATAAAAATCCTTTGGGCCACAAAAGTGGCCTCTAGCGTGATGGAGCTTAAGTAAATTAACTAGATAATTTCAAAGACTATTCCTTAATGTTCTAGAATGTAATGAATACTAATAATCAATTCCAAGTCCATTTCATTAAGAATAAACTATTTTTAAACCAAACCATTTTTTAATTTTGTAAAAAAAGATTTAATCTGTTAACGAATTAATTATACCGTCATGAACTTTCTAAAAACAAAATTCTTAATTATTTTTATTAATAAATATGTCCAAAATGATGTTGAAACTGAAAATATAATTGCTGTTTCATTTGTTCATGAAAAGCAACCTTTATCAAGTGAACTTCAACTTCAATTCATTGATAAAAACGTTACTTATTTTGTAGGTATGAATTATGTAAAAAGTGATCAAGCACATTTTGCATTTCCAAAATAATTTACCTAAAATCAACACCTGTTAGAGTATTTACAATATTGATAATCAATAAAATTAATCTGAAAACAGTTTTCAGAATGTGTGAAACGATTCAACGTAGTTTTGTGTAACATATGTCAAAACAATCTAAAATTAAGTTACTGAAAAATTGATTAAAAAGAAATCGAAATTAAGAGCATTAAACATATTCTAACAACCTCAAACTACATGTAGTTACTTTATTAGATATTTTGAAATTATATTTCTGACACTATTGTACTGTTTTCTGACATTTATGAAATCATGTATATATTTATACACCCGATACGATTGTAGTCAAGGACAGAGACGTTACTTACAGTCGTGCTTTATATCAGTCCGCCAAGAGTGAATGAACTGACTGAATGAAATGAATTAACACGTTACACACATAATTGATACAGTAAATATTGATTACGCAGCGCACCAGCAGGCAAGCGAATATGTTGTTGACAATATATAACCGATACGATTGTAGTCAAGGCATTGGAAGGCGCAGTAAGACAAAAAATCAGCCTTCAGAACGCTGACTTACCCGTCACACATGGCACCCAGGTGACGCAGTCAGGCAACGATACCACACTGTGTGACAAGAAGAGAGAGATGTACCATAATACAAGCAGGCCTGCTCCTGCCTCCCTTGATTTTGTAACCTGACGCGATTTACACATTTATAGGGCTATAAATTAATTTTTAATAGAAAACCCAGACTGTTTTACTTGCAGAAATCTTGCGCATTACATCCTTATTGTTTTGTTAGGCATAACAAAAAAAATCAGCTTTGAAAACATCCTATGTTATACTGGAAAACAATTAAACCTCTATACACTAATCCGAATCCCAATTTATAACAGCCCTAGATTTCGTTACACTTTCTGTAAAACCCCTCCGAAATAAATATGGCAGCTCCAGGTATTTTAATCATCGTACTCATCGTTTATCTGTTATATTAGATATTTTGTAATTTGGATTGTTTGCCTATTTGACCCTCACTGTTTCGAAGCTTATTCTTTATGTTTACCGCAGTTCAGCATTTAAATTAGAATTGTACGTATTATTCACTTCGTTTAAGGTTTATTATTTTTATTCTAAACTAATTCACCCCCCACACACACAAACACACACATATGTGTATATATATATGTATAGTTCAACTGATGATACAAAGGCTATTAAGGCCAAAAGCTAATTTCTCATCCGCTGTGTCAATAAGCAGTGAAATGACGTTGACCTAGTTTTATACCACGTGGTCCTACAAACGTGGCAAGTAATGTGTCTCGTTAATAAATCTATATTGGATGTTTTCAGAAATTGTTTGTAGATTGCCTAGTTAAATATAGCCGTAACCATCGATACACTGAACAGTAATAAGGTACGATGTAAACGCGTGGACTGTTTATTGAGCAATTGAAGTGACGTAAAATCACATTTTGGAATGTACGAATATTCACCTCATACCCATTTCAAATTATGCAAACAGTAGATGTTGTCATTCTTAATGGCTAGAAGCAAATGCTCGAAGCAATGAATGGAGACAAAACTGAAATTAATTTTAAATTGTAGAACTTTGTCTTTGGTGGCATGTTTCAGAGTTATGGCCCTTAAGAAAACTATTTTCATGTGAAATCAAGTTCATTAGATTAAATGTCTCTTCCTGTAAACAACGGTAATCCTCGATTGGGTTCTGAAATAGTAGTATATTCTTCTTTTTCACTCTCGTGGCCAAAAATACAAAGCTTATCTTAATCATTTTAGCTAATTTTGTTTGATGCTGTCTGAACATACTTTTGCAGTGATTAATCTACAAATATGACTTTTAGTACAGTGACAGTCAGTAGAGGGACTCACTATCACGACACAAGCTTTTATGTAGCGTTTATGAGTCCCAGAAAATAAAAATGAGTCCCTCCATAGTAATCCTATTAGTATAAATAAAAACATTGCATCTCAGGGACTCACAGTTTAAATTTCTACGTCAGTCCTTTTTAAATTTTGTGAGTAAATGAAGCAGGACTCGCAGGTAAATTTAACCCTAGCTTTTGAAATGCAGTTTCACGAATAGGGAAAGACACCTTTTAAAAACAATGGACCATACTTTGGCTTTTAGTCATTTTCGGAATTTTAAATTGGCCATTCATTCCCCTTTGTAGCAATGGTAAAATTTAACAAATTTAATGGGCCATTGTTTCATCCAGTGTGCAAAATGGCCCATATGACCCCTACCTTTCCCAATCCCTGCAATTTATGATGCCTTGAAGTTGAAAGAAGGTGGTAGAGTAAAGTCCTCATATTTCGTCCACTTTAATGGTTGACCTCGCTCGCCGGAATTCTAACCCTCACTGGCCTCACTCGGCACCTTTTGTTCAACAGTCAGTCCGAAGCGAAGAGTCTTTGTTATAAGAAAAATGATTGGATGATATTCTAAGGGGGATAACTCTTATGAATGAAATAGCGTCAACGTAAGGGTATGCGTCGGGTAATTTCGTCCACCACCTCTTAATTTCATCCATACAGTTTTAAGTATAGGAGACACTGTATTATAATTTTGTCCACTTGTTTATGTCGTTTTCAAGTCTCCCGGGCGGGAAGGTTGTAACAGCTTCGTTACGTTGGATCAACCATTCAACATTGCTGTATGTATCATGTGACTAATATCATGTCACTGCTATTCCTAGCAAGAAAAATAACAACCAAAACATCGATTTGAGGGTAGGACAGGCTGTAAATCCGCCTTTATTTGTTAAGTGGACGAAATATCAGGACTGGACGAAATTGTAGGACTTTACTCTGCCCATTTATCGTTGGTCCTATGACAATTTACAAATTACACTTGCCCTTATTATATTTCATCAACATTAAAAACCCAGTACAGTCATGATCATTATTTAACTTGTAAATCCCCCAAAATGTCCCCCAAAAATATATATAAGAGATACCCTTGATTCAACAGATTTAAAAATAGATCAGGGAAAAATAGATCAATGAATTAACCTATCGCCAGACACGCCTCCAACTTTCCTCTCCACTAATCAGAATACTATCTAAATACGTTGATAGAGATTTTAACAAATTAGGTACTGACAAGGCTGTGACCCGGCTTGGAAATTACTACAAGACTAAAAGGAAATATATCAAAACTTTTCTAGTATACAAACCTATGAAATGAAAATAATGTTTGTTTTTAAACATTCATAGAAAGGTACAGCAAAGTCCAAAATAGAGCCATTGCTTTACAGCTCATCAGGAATTGCAAAGTTTATCTAACTTTGAAGACTTAGTGAGTGAGTTATTGTGTAACACTGCTAAAATCAGAATAAAAGTTGTATCCTATGCAATCATAACTGGTAAAGGTATGTATATACACAAGATTTCAGAATTCTAGTGCTTAAGTAAGTAACCTTTGCGCTTAGAGCTGCTTAGACCATATTTTTCACTTTATCATCTGATAAAGAGCATCAAAAAGTTAAATAAAAATTCTGAAACTTTACAATGTATCTTTATTTCGTGTGTGTGCCCCCAACTGCCCCTTTAATAATTCTTATCTATGACTGACTTCTTCTATGTTAAGAATCTTTAAGATTTGGGGTATTGTTTGAGTTGACAAACTCGTCGACCAATTCCTGTTTCAGGAAAAACCTGCCTTCATGGAATGGTTTCTTCACAGTGTGACCAGCTTTTTTTTCTTCTACAAAGTCCGAAGCATGCATCAATGGACAAAATGAGCTGTCCATTTTCCATCTGAAAGTTTTTCCCATTTACATATCTTAAATTTGTTACATTTCATTTGTTTAAATAAAAGTAACCCTGAAGATATGGATATTACATAACAAACATTAACCAATAAACATCATTTTTTGTTTCTGCATAATTGAAAATAATATGCTGATAAAGTTTTCACAGGAAGAAAGCCTGCAACACAACAGTGACAATGCTTTGAACATGGCCATTATGCATTGGCTTACTTACATTATCAGGAGGGCATGCAGGGCATTTTGTTCCATCATCCACAGTCAAAACATTTTCAGTTTGGAATTTGAATTGTCTATAAGATTCAAAATTCTCTCCACTAATGATCTTGTACAGATCTGAATACTAAAACAAATAACAGTGTAAGGTGTAATATAATATCCAACAGTTACAGATTAAAGTATCTAGATATTAAAGTTTTTAAGAGGTTAATATGAGGGAAAGGATGGGTCTGTAGCTCAACACGCTTTGTATAATTTGAATGCAGTAAGTAAATTGCCTTGACTTAAAGTAGGTAATTGGCAACAAAATCAGTTAAAATATCTGTTTCAACTACATGTTATTAGGGACATTATAGTCTATACCAACCAAAATTTGCTGAATACGGAGATCATTCTTCCATTCGAAAACCTCGAAGAATGACCTTATGCTCATTTGAGCCTCAACTACTGAGTAGTATAGTTGGTCCATCAGTCTGAAATTAAATCCAATTCTTGGCTCTGATGGAGATCTTGGCCAGATTTTGTTTTTTTATCAGGGTTTCAGTTTCAGCTGAACACAAACAAAACTGAAAGTCTACCCAGTTCTGCAGACCTGAAATTATAAAAACTAAATATATATATATTGATCATACAATGGATGGTGTTCTAAGCAGGATAAGGGAACGTATATTTTCGATATCTTTGTGTGGTCATATAAGGATAAAGATGCAAATTACAGAGGTTAGAGGTCAAGTGACACAATTTCTTTTGAAAAATTGAAACAATCTCACACGCGTTAGCATTTCAAAAGCATGTTATAACGGATAGAGCTTCATGTCAAACATACTTATTGTGCAATGCTTTATCATGATCCATGTTCTACTGAATGTATTTTTTCATATCCAAACCAGTAGGTGCATATTACGTGAAGAAGAAAACAAGTTCTTTGAATTTATGTATTGCAGTAGATGTGAGGTTTTCAGTCAAAACTAGAGATGCTGAATACATTGATGCCTCACCATTCAGAGTGGTCAATAATAAAGGTAACAAAGAGTTTTTCCTATGTCAACTGGTATTGGAAAAGAAGTCGTCAAAAGGTTTCACTAATGACACGTGCAAACTCAATATTTGATGGAATGAGGATAAAATGAACAAACTTTGATTTGATGACATAAGTCCATCGGGTCTTTCAGGCCTGATGAGCTAAAATTTAACTTTTTTAAAGTACATTACCTTCAGAATTAACAATGACACTGTTTCTGAAGTACTTCCCTCCACAATCATGATCAAGTAGAACTTTCGGATTCTCAACCCTCAGTGGAAAGCTTTCTAATTCCTTAAACATGATAAAACACAATTACTTTATTTCAATTTCTAACATTTAATAAAAATAGCGCCATGAGCTCAGAGCTTTATAGATATATGCTGCTTTTTATATTTGATGTTGTAGACTAAAAGAAATATTTCTCCAGATAATGTCCTGACCACAAAAACTGTCCATTGTTGGTACATGAGACTAACATGGCTTGATGTTAAATTTAAAGAAAATGGATCAAATGGTCGTCTAGATATCAATACCCTGTGATGAATTTGAACAAATGATCAAAGTAAACTTCCAATTCAACTGCTTTATATTAACTAATTCATGATACATAATACAAAATAGTAAATTTTGAACGTAATTCATTAAATATATATAATTGTAACCTTGTTCTATAATTGTATCGGGCCATTCAGGCCTCATGTTATAAAAAAAGCTTTCTCGTTGCAATAAATTTAAATCTGTATTGAGTGTACAAATAAGGTTAGATGCATACAATATGATGAATCTATTCTGATGCTGATTTCAAGGTTTTCTAGCTTATGACATACATTTACGTATTTTGAGGAGTCATTTTACTTTTTAAAACTAATCTTCATTTTGATACAATTTATCACGTTAACAGCAAAAGATATTCATTAATTTTGAATTAAATTTTCAGTTCTATCGTAACTTTTTATTACTTTTTAAAAGTTATTAACAATTCATTCTCAGAACAATATATACAATCGCATTGATAATTACATAAATAAGTTAAAAGCATTGCAAGACAAGGCAAAAAGCATTTACGTTTACCTCCACATTCCAAAGAATTGCATTGTGAAGAATCATATGTGTATGGTGCATATTGAAGCATTTCACGCAAGATATCAATCTTGGAAAACAATCGTCGCAAATGACCATTTTGTTGGCGAGATCTCCACAACTTTTACATATGTCTGACTGGGGGATATACACTCCATCACATTTGGCAGCTTTCTGCACCAACGTTGCCCATGACTCCACAAAGTTAGTCTATTTGGTAAGGTACTTTGTACCATCATCAGCAATGGCAGATGATTCAGCCTTAAAATAAAAACACAGTATAATTTAATATGTGTCCCTCAAATTTGAGTGGAAATGAGGGAAGGTAAGAAAATATATACAAACTTTAGAGATAAAACATACATAATGTTGTGTGTACTTTATGTGTAGCAATAATAAGCAATGTTCTTAGATGCCTAGCGTTTAGAACAATAAAAAAAAGTACTTTATCAGACAATAAAGGTTTAGTTTGTTTGATGATGTAACAATCGAATGATGGTCCCGCTGTTCCACGCCGCTCCCTCGTGATCAAGTGTGCCCATGGTAACGTAGATTCGCCTCAGCCGTCTGAACTCTTACACTGCAACCAATAAAGCGTGTACTCCTTTCCATGGTTTGCAACTTCTGCAGTCGGTCAAAATTAGGGGTGGGACAATAAACATCAACTTTTATGACAGCAGCAAATATTTGAATAGACAAATTACGTTCCGCCACCACACTAAGACTTGATCAAGCATTACCCACAATTCTTTTTGGAATGTTAGTCACGTGATCTTAGTTTATCTTAGGATGTGTGTTTTACACGTAGAATAGCCGTCCATTGGCCCTGTTCATGGATTATTAATATAAAAATGTGACCTGTATCTCATCATTTGGCATCTTAGAAAAAAAATAAAGTTCGCTGTACCCCAATGTGTTTTGTAATAAAGTATAGTTTTGCCCTGAACTATTATAGTTAAAGCACAAGGTGCACAAAACACATTGGGGTACAGCGAACTTTTTTTTTAATTACAAAATATAACAGAAGGGCTGAACATCTTCATTAATCAATATAGGTCTTACTATGGTTGAAAATACCTATTTGAAATTACTCGTCACAACAGAAATAAGTATACAATACCGGTTCATCTATTTGTACTGTGTCTGGTCCAGCAAACTCAGCGCCATATGTATTTTGGTCTAGTGAAAAACGTGTCTTCTTTCCACTCACGTCAACTTCTGTGACTTCTATTGGTTGAATTTTTTTCTTTCGTGGCTGTAATATATGTGTCAGAGAATATGAATGTGTTATTTGAATACTGATGTTTCTTATCATATGCTTAACATGATATATGCACATGTGCTCATATCAATAATATTAACTCAGTTATTTTTAAGCATAAGGATAATAAATTAACTTATTAATCAAATTAATAATAAAACCGATTTATTTCGGTTGTAAGTAAAATAGTAGTCAGAAAAATTAATTACTGTATTATTTTTAGAAATTAATTTTACCTGTTGGGAGTAATTACTGGTATGAACAAAAATAATCACATGGTAGAAAGAAATAGAAAAGCTTTAAATATGTTAGTTAACAAACATCAAAGAACTGCAAATTCAAGACATTTTTGTGTCCTCAGGGATGCTTCTGACCCAGAGCAGACACCCGGTGGAAAGCTCTGATCAGTATGAAATTAATACAGTGACCAGAAACTTATCCCACAGGCACCCTCAAGGATCAATCAATTGCAGGCAACTTTAGAGAGGTCCTCAGTGACTGCTTCTTATAGAAAACTGTAAAAGAAATACAAATGAAATGAAACTTAAGTAAAAAACCTTTTCATAAAATGTGTTTCTTTTTATGGCCTTTAAACTTCATTTCCAATACTCAAGATGAGATCATTTACTTTGATGGGAAGTTAAGGACTAAATGAAGACTGTTTACCAGAAATATAAGGGCTCATAAGATAATTTACATTCCGTTTTTCATTGGAATAGGATATTTGATTCTATTACCGTACATTGCAAATTTTTTGTGACTGGAAATGTTTTCGTGGGTACTTAATCAAATAATTATATACTATCATTGTAAAGACGAATTATGAAAAGAATAAATTGATTTTGACTTCTATTTGTTTTAAAACAGGGTAGTAAATATATCTTTCCATGAAATTTTATTGGGTTCTAAAATGTACCATATTACAATAGGTTAAGGTTATATCTTCTAACTCAACTTTAATATTCACCCCCAAATACTTAATACGTGGTGGCACGTGGACCTCTGCATAGCTCAGTCGACTGTTATCAGTGAAGTTCAGCAATAATGGGCGTGGCTCACTGGATGGGTGGGTTATCCGTCTCATTACTGGTTATAAACTGAGAGTTTGAAGGGTGAGATTCCCTGCCCCATACTGAGACATGAGTTGAGAGGCTCATGGTGTCACCCTGGGCAAGGAATTTTATTCAAAATGTGCCTCTGTTCACTCAACAGTACAACTGAGTACCTGGTTTGGAAGTGGAGACAATGTGACATATAAACTTCGAGCGCTTTAATTGGCAGCTCAGGTTGCATACTACTTGAATAAGGGTAATTGAGAATGAAAAAGTAACGATGTTGGTCATTATACCAAAGAAATGTGTTTGAGCATGGCCTTATGTGTCCTTTTGTGTAATTATTTTATGGTCTCTGCTCTACAGTACAAAAAGAAATATATCGTCCAAATATATAGTACCAGTACCTGGCCAAAAGTGAGTCATCAAAGCTGAAATCCCATAGACTTAACCATTGGAAGTACCCACGAGTAACCTGTTTTCATGGGTCACCTGTTTTCGTGATATTTACATATGATGTTATTTCTCCCAAACTGCTCACTGGTTCCTGTCAGTTAGAACTTATTTTATCAATCAGTTGTTCTGCTTTGATCCAAGCAGCAAATCATCATTATTTCATCAATCACCTCAAATCTAGACTTCAGTAATGAAAATCAATGGTAATTTCATGCTTTTCACATAATGCACTTTTAGGACAATCTTTATTGATGATTTTAAAAAATATATTCACTACTTAATATATGTTGTCTATCATTTTATGATATTTATAATGTTTAACATCACTATCGATTAATTTCATAGAAGTTTCTTTCTTATTACCACGGAAATAGGTAACACAAGGGTATAATTTTCATAAATAGAGAAGAAGTCCTTTTAATTTTTACTTATTGTACACAGCAAGGAAATCATCTCTGCTATACAAACATGGTTATTATGGTTAATCTTTCTGTCGATTAGTCTTTGAATGACAACTGATTAAGCAACACATGTTCAGCTTGTTATACCGCTGCTCCGTAGAACGCCATGTTCTTCTTCTTCTTTCGGGAAATTCCTCCTTTGAATAGGAGCACCTCTCGTATTGTAGTCACTGTAGAGAGTTTAAATTTAGAACATGCATCACAAGTGCATAAATATTGCTATTGCTACTAGATTTAAAATGTCAAATGATTAAGTCATTGAGGAATACTATCCTCCTCTTGTGTAATGCATAACACATATGGCGAGCAGCAAGCTCTACATCCTGATATTGATCCTGTGATATGCTTCTGTGGTCACCTTTCACATTTGCAGTCACATATAGGCCTACATGTTGAAAATGATACAATTAAAATTATAGATATGGGGTTGTAGTCAAAAGGGCCGAATGTCAAAAGGGCCGAGAACTGCATAGTCAAAAGGGCCGAAGGAAAAAGTCAAAAGGGCCGAAGTGAAAGTCAAAAGGGCCGAGCCATTTAGTCAAATGGGCCGTGTTCCAAGTCATAAGGGCCGAACCAAAAAAATACCAACATATAACATAGCAAATATTTAGGTTTCATCTTCATTTGCCATGCCTATTCATGTGCCAAAATGTGCTTTAGTATCTTAATGAAAAGAAATGACTTCTTATATTCTTAATTCCTGTTTACACTTTTTGGTTTATATTTTAGTATGGGTTTATTTAAGTATTTTAAGTCTCTCATAGAATATTAGAATGTATATATATTTTATAGTTATGTATGAATCCATTTTAATGAGATGAGACGATAATAAAATATCTGTCTATGCAGATATTAAGTTAGATTCTGGTTGCACTGAAATTAGTGCTAAATTTGCAAAGATGAATACGAACATGTATCATCAATTAGTTGCGGAGAGTTCATGTCTTATTTACATATGAACTTTAAAATGTTTTGAAACATAAATATTGCATATTACCTCAAAACATAAATGTAACAAACTTTTGTTCAGCAGCTGTAGACCCAACACATATAATGCGATCAACCATGAATACACGATTACTGATTGATTTAATTAATTAACACGGCCAATTGCTAATACCTTGTTAGTAGCTTATCAATGAAAACAATAACCGGATTAATTGATAATTGCTTGTGTAAACATTGGTCGCAACTATCCGCATTGTGATAAGAAACCTCCCTGAATCTGAAGGTGAAAATGTGATTTCAAAAGTGAATGGTCTGATGAGAGATGGTCTTAAACTTCGTCACATGCAGATTGACAGTGCCGAGAGGAAGGTCTCCCACAACAGCAGGTACCCGGGGGTGATCGTAGCGAGGTGTGTGTCACAGGATGATAAGAAGAGCATCCTCGATGCAAAGAAACATCTAAAAGAAAGTCGCAACTACAGCAATGTGTACATCATGAGCGACAAACCATTCCAACAACGCGTCTTCGAGTCAAACATGAAAGTGATCTCGGATGCGATGGGTGACAACATAAGGATGACGGGGAGCGGCAAGTTGTACAGAGCGGACAGGAGTCGACACGACAACAGACACAGGAGGGACGCCTCCAGGAACCACAACCGCCAGAGGGACGATCACAACAGCAACGGCGACGAAGAGGTGAGAAGTTACGACGCATACAACGCTGAGAGCCGAGAAACACGTGGCAATGTTTACCAACATGGTACACGTGACAGCACGCACCGCACCAATCAGCAGGGAACACGTCACGGAGTCCGAGGACGGGACACCCCAACAACCAATCAGCGGTATAGATAGGTGACTTGCGGGTTCTTGAACGTGGCAGGTTGGAGTGTTGACCCACTTTCTGAAAACTACAAATTACGTGAATTGTGTGTGATTGAGAGTGGTACTGATATAATAGGTATATGTGAAACTCATTTAATCGGAGAAGATAAACTAACTCTGGAAGGGTACCGATGGATAGGACATAACCGAACTGATCTACACGTCAATGCTAAACATGGCTCCGGTGGGGTCGGTTTTTTAATAAAGAATGAACTTTTTAATGATTTTAATGTGGATGTTATTGACAATGTGCATGAAGGTATTTTATGGATAAAGGTAATAGACAAAACCAGTTCAAAGACGGTTATGGTAGTATGTGTGTGCTATCTACCCCCTGAGAACTCTACTCGACAGGTTGATGCTGCCAATTTCTTTGACACTTTATTGCTACAGGTACATGGGTACCACCACCCTGGTATGACTTATATGTGTGGTGACTATAACAGCAGGTGTGGACAATTACTTGATTATGTGGAAGGTGTAGATACCATACCTAACAGAAACGTCATAGACAATGTTGTGAATTCACACGGACGATTGTTTATTGATTTTTTAATTAATGTAAACTACTGCATGTTGAATGGCAGATGTGGTGATTTAAATGATTTTACTTTTATTTCCAGCCGTGGTAAATCAGTGGTCGATTATTGCTTGTGTGCATATGAGTGTATAAATAAATTTAGTGATTTTCAGGTGATTAGGCCAAGTGACTTGCTAAGTGCACATGTAGGTGTGATTGACCCCTCGGCTATCCTAAAATTGGATCACTCAGTTATCCGGTGGACAGTGGACGTTAGTGTGAAGGACACAACAGTATCCTCTGTTTCAGGTGATAGCTGCACCTACAGTACCAAGTTCGATACCTCTGTGATTAGTGATTCGTTTTTAGCTTCAGGAAAGTGTCAAGCTGACATAAACGATATTATTTTTTAACTGGAAAATTCCACGATCTGTCAATCAGCATTGGACAACGCATATAATGAGTTTGTGAATATCATTAATGGTGAGATGAAAGAACAATTACCGGCAAGAACTATTATACATGATGCACTGGGCGGGAATAAGCGACGTAAAATGAAGAAGAAATGGTGGAGTCAAGAGTTAACAGTACTTTGGAACGCTTTATGTGTCTCAGAGCGAGACTGGCGCAAGTGTAAAGGAGCCCGAAAACCAGTTCTTAAAAGCATTTATGTTGGTAAAAGGAATGAATTGGATAAAAGATGTAAAAGAGCCAAGCGGGAGAGTAATAAGAAAACTATAAGCGAACTAGAGGAACTTAGTACTACGGACGTGGGGCAGTTTTGGAAGAAAATAGGAAACGTAGGAGTCGGCTGTGAGAGAAGAAGTAAGATCCCCATGGAGGTGAGATTGGAGGATGGGGCTATAAGCAGTGATCCCGAAACCGTTTTAGACAAATGGAAAACAAGTTACTCTGACCTCCTGAACTGTAATATCAGAGTCCCTAATATGTTAACACACGACGATGATAATGACCAGTCAGAGATGTGTGAACCAATTACACTGGACGAGGTACGAGTTGCAGTGACTAATGCAAAGAAAGGTAAAGCAAGTGGATTCGATGATTTGCCAGTTGAAATATTTAATAACGAAGTGTGGTATCCTAAAATTGGATCACTCAGTTATCCGGTGGACAGTGGACGTTAGTGTGAAGGACACAACAGTATCCTCTGTTTCAGGTGATAGCTGCACCTACAGTACCAAGTTCGATACCTCTGTGATTAGTGATTCGTTTTTAGCTTCAGGAAAGTGTCAAGCTGACATAAACGATATTATTTTTGAACTGGAAAATTCCACGATCTGTCAATCAGCATTGGACAACGCATATAATGAGTTTGTGAATATCATTAATGGTGAGATGAAAGAACAATTACCGGCAAGAACTATTATACATGATGCACTGGGCGGGAATAAGCGACGTAAAATGAAGAAGAAATGGTGGAGTCAAGAGTTAACAGTACTTTGGAACGCTTTATGTGTCTCAGAGCGAGACTGGCGCAAGTGTAAAGGAGCCCGAAAACCAGTTCTTAAAAGCATTTATGTTGGTAAAAGGAATGAATTGGATAAAAGATGTAAAAGAGCCAAGCGGGAGAGTAATAAGAAAACTATAAGCGAACTAGAGGAACTTAGTACTACGGACGTGGGGCAGTTTTGGAAGAAAATAGGAAACGTAGGAGTCGGCTGTGAGAGAAGAAGTAAGATCCCCATGGAGGTGAGATTGGAGGATGGGGCTATAAGCAGTGATCCCGAAACCGTTTTAGACAAATGGAAAACAAGTTACTCTGACCTCCTGAACTGTAATATCAGAGTCCCTAATATGTTAACACACGACGATGATAATGACCAGTCAGAGATGTGTGAACCAATTACACTGGACGAGGTACGAGTTGCAGTGACTAATGCAAAGAAAGGTAAAGCAAGTGGATTCGATGATTTGCCAGTTGAAATATTTAATAACGAAGTGTGTATACTGTATTTATATAAACTGTTTACAATTTGTTTTAATACTGGGCAAATACCTGCAAGCTGGACCAAAGGAATAATCAACCCAATCCCTAAAGCACAGATGGAAGACGCGAGAGACCCGCTTTCTTATCGGGGACTAACTATCACTTGTGCATCTTATAAACTGTATTGCTCTATCCTCAACACAAGATTATCTAGTTACATTGAAGAGGGAAATATTTTAGATGACAGCCAAAACGGTTTTAGAAGAGGCCGATCGACCACTGAACACGTTTCCTCGCTTACTTCCATCATCGAAACGCGAAAATCTTTGAAGAAATCTACTTTCACAGCTTTCATTGATCTTCGGAAGGCTTATGACTGTATTGATCGTTCTACAATGTGCTTAAAATTACTTGAAGCGAACATAAAAGGTAAAATGTTTAATGCTATTACCTCCCTTTACAGAACAGTTGAGTGTTGTGTGAGATTAAACGGAAGACGATCGTCGTGGTTTGATGTGCAATGTGGACTAAAACAAGGATGTTTACTGTCACCTTTACTTTTTAATATTTACATCAATGATCTTTTATCCTCGATTACTGAATTATCTGTCGGAGTGGTCATTAACGACAAGACTGTTGGAGTTCTCGCATATGCCGACGACTTGGTTCTACTAGCCGAATCTGAGAGTGACTTGAATCTTTTGCTGGACTGTCTGAATAACTGGTGTGGAAATAACTCAATGACTGTTAACAACGGGAAATCTAAGATCGTCCACTTTAGACCAGCATCAACGCCTCGGACCCTTGCTACTTTTAAATGTGGAGAAACTGTTCTGGAAATTACAGATTTTTATAACTACTTTGGAATTCTTTTAACAGAGCACCTAGATTTTAACCGTATGGCCAAAGCATCGGCCAGCTCAGCTAGCAGAGCATTAGGTTTTAAGATATTAGGTGGAATGCGACTGGATACCTTTACAAAGTTATACGATTCCATGGTGTGGTCAGTCATCGCATACAGCGCCAGTATCTGGGGAACCTACAACATGTCGTACATAGAGGCAGTACAGAACAGGGCTATGCGTTTCTTCCTCGGAGTTCGACGTTTCGCCCCTACCAACGCAGTGAGTGGAGACATGGGCTGGGTCCCCACGACCGTCCGGCAGTGGGGATGCGTGACGCGCCTCTAAATGCGACTCCGAAACTTGGATCCTGGAAGATTAACCTACCACATATTTACTTGGACTCACCAGTGGGGTACTAGACGCAAACGAAATCAGGTATACAGGATCAGCGACAAGTATAATCAACTGGGAATGGGACACTTTACATCCCTAAATCACAGATATCACGGGCGATTCGTTTCAGACAAGATAGAGGAGGCTGTTTTTAATGAAATTTTATCAAGATGGAAACAAGACATATCTAAACCAAATGGAAACAAGCTCCGTACGTACTGTACTTTTAAGAACACCTATGAGACGGAACCATATGTAATACAGCTTACTAATAGAAGTCAGAGAAGCGCCTTGGCAAAGTTTAGGTGTGGGGTAGCCCCCTTGAAGATAGAGACTGGGCGGTACACAAACACCCCTGTGGAGGAGAGGACTTGCCCTGTATGTACAGACCAAGTTGAAGATGAGACACATGTCCTCCTACACTGTCCTCTGTACGAAGATGTTAGACGTGACCTGTACACCCAGTGTTTTAGAGTGCCCTCACTTCTCCGATTTTAATGATATACAGAAAGTGGGTTTTATTCTTTCCTCACCTGAAGTGATTTTTACAAGTGCCAAGACCTGCAAAGCTATTTTATCTACCCGTACAGACTTTTTATTTCATCGATAAGTATTTTACACATTACACATATGTTTATGGCAATATTCGTACTTTTATGGTACAATTGGATTATTCTGTATGCATAATATATTTTAAATTGCACTTCATACTCATCTTATTTATATATTCTTAATGTTTATCTATACCCTATGTATTTACATGTTATGTACTTATACCTTATTTGTTTTATGTATAATATCTATATTTTAGTGTAATTTAGTGTATATATATATATATATATATAGTCTCTCGTAACCCATTTTTGGGTGGCTCGATGTATTTTTTTATGTACATTTTATTGCTGTATTTTAATGATTGCGAGATGAGACTCGAATAAAAAATCTGTCTGTCTGTCTGTCTGTCTCCTTACTGTCTTCTTAGACACCGTACAAGGGAAAGGAAGGTTGGGAATATTATCTTTCCATTGAGTATTTAAAAATATTTTTAAAAATATATATTTCACCAAACACGCACACATCTTTCCAAGAAATCGATGTCACAATATTACCTCTCTTATGCATTCATAAAAATGTATATGTTTAAAATAATAAAAAATATAATTATAATACCCTGTATAGAAATTTATCATATTTATATTTTATTTATCAGTAGTGTGACCTGTGCCAAAGAACTGTGAAATGTGACAAATGAGAGATTCACATACAGCACGGTCTCATTGACTAATAATATGAATATGAGTCTAAAAATAAAACGTTAGAGACTAATACATTTGTTTGTTTTTGGTTATACGAGTGCATAAACGGTGGAACAATATACAGTCACTAGTCATAAATACACTGTATAATAATTTTGGAATTGATTGGGATCACTTGGCTAAGTAAAGATATTACAACTATCAACTGTAGGTTGAATACAATGAATATATAATAATTTTTATTTTCGGCCCTTATGACTATTTACTTCGGCCCTTCTGACTTTTTCACTCGGCCCTTATGACTTATTTTATCGGCCTTTTCATCCTTCGGCCCATTTGACCAGTTCCCATAGATATGCAGCTGAGATGATTTCTTAACTTGTAGTTACCTTTTGTAAGCAATTCAGCCAATAATTAATTAATGTAAATTATTGTTTCAACTAAGTCCGTGATTAACATGAAAGTCTCAGTTTTGATGACTCACTTTTGGACAGGTACTGTACCTTTTTTAGCCCTTGGATTCCGTTTAACTGTCTGTTTTAGCCCTAGGATGTATGTAGACTAAATTTCTCAACGATTGGGTCAGCTTCAATTCAATTAATATTTAAGAAAACATCTGATTCCAAAGATCATCTGGTTAGACAAACAAACAAACGTCTTTTTGTGAGTCTACCGGAAATTCAATGGTCCACAAGGGACGTAACTTTCATTACGTCTAACTAGCGCGCCGCTAAATATGCTTACTTTCGAAATCGACTAAATGTTTAACAACACATATTGCATTTTCATGTAGAGAGTTATAATGTATCATTAATCAATCGAAATAAGCAACTCAAATTCTTTAATTGTCTAATATTATCCGATAATCAATGTCTTACAACGACGTATCACTGGCACACGTGTCGTTTTTTTTATTGGTTGTAACTAAGTTAATTTTTATTGATGACTTGGCATCGATGCATGAGAGTAACATATTGAATACCATAAGGTTTGATTCGTCTGTTTTGATGAGGACAGAACGGAAAATTCAAGTGAAAATAAAGATGACCTTGAGCATGCGGTCAACATAAACAAGAATTAAGCGATCAAGAGATACTAGATCTAGCTTTTTAAATTAAAGAATATATTATATGCCTTATATACAAATACTTGTTTATGGTTAACAACATACATAAATACATAACACATTAAACTAACGAGGTTATTATAACAGAAACATAAATTTGTATAATCCAGAATGTCCCTACCATTTTTGAATATCCTTCGGAGGGGTTTTACAGAAAGTGTGACGAAATCTAGGGGTGTCGGAGGGGTTTTACAGAAAGTGTGACGAAATCTAGGGGTGTTACAAATTGGGACTCGGATTAGTGTATAGAGGTTTTGTTGTTTTCCAGTATAACATAGGATGTTTTCAAAGCTGATTTTTTTTGTTATGCCTAACAAAACAATAAGGATGTAATGCGCAAGATTTCTGCAAGTAAAACAGTCTGGGTTTTCTATTAAAAATTAATTTATAGCCCTATAAATGTGTAAATCGCGTCAGGTTACAAAATCAAGGGAGGCAGGAGCAGGCCTGCTTGTATTATGGTACATCTCTCTCTTCTTGTCACACAGTGTGGTATCGTTGCCTGACTGCGTCACCTGGGTGCCATGTGTGACGGGTAAGTCAGCGTTCTGAAGGCTGATTTTTTGTCTTACTGCGCCTTCCAATGCCTTGACTACAATCGTATCGGTTATATATTGTCAACAACATATTCGCTTGCCTGCTGGTGCGCTGCGTAATCAATATTTACTGTATCAATTATGTGTGTAACGTGTTAATTCATTTCATTCAGTCAGTTCATTCACTCTTGGCGGACTGATATAAAGCACGACTGTAAGTAACGTCTCTGTTTCTTTCCGTTATCTTTGTAATATTAGGATGGTAAATGTTGCTAATACTAAAGTGTTTATTTATTACATGAATCAAATGATATTCTCACAAGATACGGCTTACCATAGGTAAAAGGCAATGAGAAGGGTCTTACACTTATTCAAGCAAAAACCAAAGATTCTGTGAATTTAGCAGTTAACTTCAAAATATTTAGAGGTTATCATGAGAGAGTGTTTTGGGATGGTCAATCATATCCTGCATTAGGAATAAACATTGTATTTTGCGAGCCTCGGTGAGCTAAATACATAGTGTTTATTCCTAATGCAGGATATTTACCATCCCAAAACACACGAGTATGATAACTTCTTTATCATACAATGTCATTCTTCATACATTTTGCGCAAAGCAGCTTGACAACATTAATTTCAAAGTTGAACTTTTCTTTAACTACGCTTATTGATATATGTAAATGCCCCAAAGGGATGAATTCTTAATTATCCTGGCTGCGCCACTCGTGAAATATCATGATCATGTTCTCACTACATATCTCTGATCTCCTAGTATAGGGTCAACTCATCCTGGTGCAAGGTTACCTGGTCAGCTTCATCCGACTCCGTGTTGGCGAAGTACAGCTACAGCGCACACATAGGACTCATAATGAGGAAGGTAGATAGTTCAATTGTTTTTGTGATATCATTTTCGCTGTGCATAACCGTACAACGGAACTAGCGAAATGTACGTCGGCAAAGTGTTCCTAGCGAGGAGACCAGGGCTCCGTTCCATGACAGCGAGCACTTAAATTACTCATTGATCGATCAATGTAGCGCTCAAGTAGCGCTCAAGTAGCTCTCATTCTCTCTTGAACGACACAGTGCAATTCCTCGAAGTTTGCTCGGGTTGCTACGTAGCGCTACATTGAGCAATCGCGTTCAAGAGAGGTTTAAAAGTAATCGCTAATGGAGCGATTACTTTGAAACTTCTCTTGAACACGGCCCATGTTGAAAGTAGAGTGATGAGATAAAAAGGAAACATTGCAAGTATTCATAGCTGGAGCTCAAAGTTCACAAAGGAAAAGAAGCAAGTTACTTGGTGAAAGGGAGTGTAATGAAAGTACGGTCGGCCAACTGTCGCCACAGTCGTCAATGGAGGCACAGCGAAGGCACAGAGGAAGCACAGAGGAGGCACAGAGGTGGCTGACGGGTTGTACGGGGATCGCCCTTGATGCTGAATTGTTGTTAGGGTTGCACATTGAACGCCCAGCGAAGGCAGTGTGGATGCTCCGTAAACGTGCAGGTCGTTCAAAGATCGTCATGGAAATTACCGTTAATTGCATTTTAGGTCGTACCAAGGACGCACGAAGATCGCAGGAGCATTTACACAGAAACGGGATTTCGCGAAATCAGCCGACCATTGGGCGTCCTGTCCATGTTTTTGGTCGCTCAATAGTCGTACAAAGGACGCGGCTCTGTGTAAAGGGGCCTTAAAACGTTTCACGATAATTTCACAAAACCTTCATCAAAATGTGGGCTACAACATTCCCCACCGATTAGAATGATAGCTGTTATAATTGATATTTCGAAAAAACTTTGTGAATTTTGTGAATGTTTGTGGTTTTTAGTGTACGCGTCTTGAAATCTTCTCCTAAATAATGGCATTACATACAACTATGTGTGATAGATTATGTGAAAGCTAAATCAATTTGGGAAAGACTAATCTGAACAGAATTTTGTATTTTGCCCTAGAACTCTATTTTCTGTCTTTTTAAAAAGGGCGTTTTTCGGCTCCACGTTTAAAAGGAGTCAAGGACATTACTCTGTTACGAATAAACTTATGTCAAAATTACTTCTTACCATCTCTTTCTAATCACGTTCGATCATACCATAATTTTATATATATCATATCATTACCATATAAAGGTTGATAGTTTGTGGATATTGACAAAAATAATAGACTTTTGATTTTGAGAATTTTCGAGGGCTATTTTCTTTTGCGAATTTCCGATCGTACAATTATGTTTTATAGCTCATTTAAAGTAGAGATATCATTTTATTAAGGACACAATTTTCAAGCATGTATGTGTCACAGTTTGTCATTTTCATTTTCATTTTTCGAAAATCATTTCATCATCAACATTTTAGTTACACCTACGGATTTTCAATTTCATGAATGAACTTTTATGTTGCACCCATTCATAAAAAACTTGGCAGTTACGCTTCAAACATCACAAACGTTGTATAGGGGTCCGAATTCTTTCTTTCGTGAATATTCAGAGAGACATAACACATTAATTACGTATCCAATCTAAATGATGAGTACATCTACTTAGGTGAACATAAGATAAACAAATCAATTAATTACAAGCACTCAGTGATGCAGGAAAGTAGGAAGTAGACCTGCAGATACAAATACCCTGATGGAGATGGATGGCACATTGGAACTGTTGACAAAGGATGACGTGGTACAAGACTGTTGGGCCAGGATAATTGTCAACACAATTAAACTGTTGTCAAAGGATCACAAGGTACAATACTGTTTATGGCCAAGAAAATTGTCAAAAAAAATTGAACCTTTGTCAAAGGATGACAAGGTACAAGACTTTTGGTACAAATAAATTGTCAACACAATTGAACAGTTGGCAAATGATGATTATGATAAACTTGTCAACATAATGGAACTGTTGGGAAAAGATGACTAGGTATAAGACTGTTGGTACAATGAAAACACAGGGCAAAATGCTTCTGTAGGCATTATAGGACAGTAGGCACAATACAAGCATATGAGCAATAAAACCGAAGGCATTAATAAATTCCAGATACAATGAAACTGAAGACACAATGATTATAATTGAACTGTAGGCTAACTGTTTGAAACGTTTGGCACAATAGTTAAAAGCTTACATAGATATAATGTTCCCATAGGTCAATGGAACTGTAGGCCCAATGGAACTTTATTCAAAAGGGAGATGTAGGCACAAGTCTTCCGTTGTTAAAATATAACCATAGGCACGCCAAAACTGTAGGGTCTAAGAAGTCGTTTGCACAATGGCGTTGTTGGAACAATGCGCTTGTAGGCATAATTTAACTGTTAGCAAATTGCACATGCAAACACAATTAGACAATTTAACTCTATGTGCAATTGCAGGATAATTTATACAAAAAATGTAAGTATATAATATGATGTAATATAATGCATTTATAGTGTATTCACTGCTTTGTCCACATGAGTAGGCAAACAAGGCGAATACGGAGAAAGTGGGCCAATTTAGAAACAGCATATACACTTCACAAACCTCTATTTTGTTTAAATCTGATTTTAGAAAAAATAAACCGTGTGCTATGGTACAAATAGCATATATAGTGATTGATTGATAAAATGACCTTATCTTCGTTTTTGCCTCGTGTAGTAACACAAAATCTGGAACCTGAAACTAGGCAAATACGGAAAAACTTTATTAGTGACATTACTAGTCCCTGTATATAATAGACCAAATAACACTATAATGAACGAGGACGTAGTCCGAGGTCAATCTTATTTGCTCGGTTCCTTGGAGACATATATGTATTGAACCAAGCAGTCCATAATTGTTTATTAGCTTTATTACTACGAAACGAATATACGTATTTATAGTGAAGCAAGACATCTAGATTTCAATGTTTAGGACGACCAGCGTTTGAAGTCACAAATTGTGTCTCTGTATTTATATAAGTAAATCACGTGTAGGACTGACTAAAAAACGTTAATATGCTTTCTGTTGAAGGTTACGTCACGATCGATCAGATCGCCGAAAATCGTCTTCACTTTATATACCGACTTGATATGAAAAGTGACGGAGACTTGGTTTGAACAGAAGTACATATAAGTAAAAACGGTCTGTGTAATTCTACCTTGAAGATATAACAAGTCGTAATATATATTTCAGAACGCCCTTCGAATTCGATGGATGGTTGGTGCTCTCCTCGTGACGATTTCTGTAATGCTGTACATAGCTTTTCTTACCGTGATGGGTAAGAGTCTCATGTATCTTAACATATACAAGCAATTATATGTCAATTTGTGATGTTTATGAGAGAGGAATTTTAAGCTGTTTTCCTGAATGTTAACTGTTATGTTGAAGGTGAAATAAAGATGAAATATGAACTAAGCAAATTGCTTTAACAACGACATGAAAAATTGTTCTTTATAAACTGATAAATACAATATGATTTTTTAACTGAAATATAATACATGGTTGTCTCTCCAGAAAATCTGCCAAATCTGCTTTACAAAGACACACAGGTAAGATACATCACCATTGTTCTTTCAGCTAGATTAACAATATAAATGTTTAATAATTAAATTATAACCTTGAAATATTATGATACAGTATACGGTTAAAAAACTTCATTTTCAAGAATTATTAATCAAAGCTATAACATTGGACGTCCGGACGGATGGACGTCTGGACTGTCGGACGTTATGCCATGCCATCAGGCCTAATGAGCTAATAATGTAACAATGCATTCAACAAATCCCATGATTCTGTTCACGCCATAGAAACCAAGAGAACTCCCTGTCTGTCCACTGAACTCCACAACGGACGAGGTGACAGTGCTCACAGCGTACTTCAACATAGGAACTTTCGGAAGAGACGGAAACCAAATACGAAAACCCCAAAACTACTACAAATGGATGGGATATTATAAATATGTTGACAATCCGTTTATAGCTTATACAAATGACAAACAATATTACGAGAATGTAAAGAGATTAAGGTCTGTTTTTTCACCTAATCGGACCCGAATAGTCTGGATAGATCCATGGAAATTGAGGTCTTTCTCCAGGGCTAACCATATGAAACTGATTTACAATCAAACAGGATACCGACAATTTCTGCCTAGCTCGGTGATCGTAAACTATACATGTGTGACGCATTCCAAGCTTGAACTATTGCAACTTGCAATAAAAGAACAATATTTTCATACTAAGTACATAGCATGGGTTGATGTCGGGTTACACAGGATCCTTAAAACAAGCGCCACCTTCCATTATACTCCTCCACCGAAATTCGATGAAAGCAAGGTTGCATTTCAGCAGGCGTTCAAGTTCAAAAACCTGCCTCTATCAGAAATAATAAAGCCCCGCCTTACCTGGGTTGGAGGGGGTACGTTTATGGGTCGCATAGACAGGGTCTTGACCTTTACTGAAGATTTCAGCCGGGCGGTGAAGGAACTGCTGAGACACAATATGACGAGCGCGGAGGAGGCGGTGATTTATGCTATGTACTCACCCACGTTCTATTTCCGCCCTCGCATTCAGATACAGGCATTCAACGATCCTGGTTGGTATGGTTTGGCAAATAAGACACGTGTTTGGGGGCCTTATAAGGGAAGAAAGACTGAAGCTAATGATAAAAAGTGTGCTCTAATCGTAAACAGACTGATAAATAATACTTTTCCCTTTGCTTAAATCATTGTTGTATCATTACATGATAAACACGGGCTAATATTCCCTTTACAAACCTCCAGTGACGCCACACCACTATACTGCCTATAACATTATACTCAATAAGTCCTATGTGGATGTATAATCCCGGGGATTATCACATAATCCCCGGGATTCTAACGTAATTTCCTTCTACCCAGGGCAATTATCTTAATAATGCCACTCTTCAAATATCTGTATTTAATACTGAGATGTTAAGTTTAAGATGAAAGTTAGTGAATGTTTTGTCTAACTCTATTGGAAAACAACTGTTAATTCAAACATCAATCTCCAAAGTTGTGTTTGCAATGACTCGTCTCGAACCCGAAACCTCCATACTCCTGCACACCAAGCGCAGCGATGATACCACTGCGCTACAGGGACTAGACTGATGAGGTTGTTGCCTAAGTTCCATTTATACCCTACTGCCTTTCACCTAAAGTGTATATTTTACGGACGACTCTTTTACGTTTTCGCACTATCAATTAGAATAGATTAAACATAAAATTTAACCACGGGGTCGGTTTGTAAGCTTGATAAAACATGCCAAACATGGGTGTTTATGAGATTTAAAACCCTTACCCTCGTGTTTATCGCTCGGGTTGGTAGTTATATTTACAGTACATCGAACTATTAACGGAAACATCCCCAGGGGTACAGTTTGTGTGGTGTTTTTATACAACTTAAGTCAAAGCATTTTTTTCAGAGATGGTCCTGAGATGAAAGTTTTAAATAATTTTTTAACAAATTATTTTACATTGTTTAATGTTATATACTATTCTATTACACAGTGCAATAGACAATTTATGTAACTCCAAAAAACGTGTTTGTAAGAAGTTGAATTTGTAGGTAAAGTGTTCCTTAAAGTGAAACATATTGATGTTAAGGTAGTGGGATGTCTTTGTTTCTGCGCACCCTTACTTGCCAGTTTAAGAAGTGCATAGTTTTGTAACTTGTGCGACGATTCGTATTAACAGTATAGGGCAAACACAATGGAAATTCAAATAATTGTTTTGTTACCTATAAGAACACGATTTCAACATTATTACTTTATATTTGCGCAAAAAACTTGTGTTTATGATGAGATATTCATTTTGTCTTATATTCATCTTAGTGTGAACAGATGAACTGACTGACGGACGGAATGAACGCTATATAAACCATGACGCTTAGTTTGTTTGTTTTTTTATCTTGAATGTTTCTTACCATCATAAGCTCTGAACTTGTTTATGGTCGCTTGCGATTATATTTTTCCTTAATATTTTCTGTGATTGGGCTTGTGAACATGTAGATGTAGATAAAGGTGTAGATGTAGGTATTGCATGTCGATGTTGGTGTTAATAATTAAATCGGTCTTTATTACTGGACTCTTTTTAACAAAGATGTAGATTGTCATGATGGTGATGCGGGTTTGCTGGTTTGGTGTAGATGATAGTGTAGGTGTATATTTTGGTGTTGTTTGTTTTTGTAAATGTAGATATTGGATATTAACGATGCCTGTTACTCATAATGTTTACAATGTCATTATTACTCATTCAGGTATAATTTAAAACAACCTTCCTATTAAAACAATTATGATATTTTGTGCTATCTTCTTCATGCTATGACGTCAATAATGCTGTTCTCTTTGCATTAAGAAACTAGGAATTTTAGAAATAAATCATTTACAAAATGTTTAAGAAACAATGACTTAATAATTACTCAAAATGGCAACCTTGAAGAAACTGATTATTTAAAATAACAAATTGTGAAGAAACTCTAAAGAAGAGTGTACAGTGATTGATCTGCAGAGGAATCAACACCTTGATGAGGTTAAAGAACTCATGAGGAATGTCTAAATGTACTGAATTAATGAAATTTCGAATTCCACAACTTACATTTTCAAGTTCTCTTCAGATGATTTCAATGAATACTTCATTTATTCCCTAAACTAACTATGATCATGGTTCCTTATCTGTAACCGTGAAACAAGGTTTAATTACATGTTTACCAAAGCCACAGAAGCCATAATAGTTTCTTAAATTTTGTCGTCCCATAAGTTTGCTTAACCCTTTATATAAAATTGCATCTGTAGTTTTAACAAATAGGAGTAAACCTATATTACCAACACTTATTAATGAGAATCATAAAGAAAGCCTTTGTCCCGGTTAGATACATATGGGCGGCAACTAGACTTATTTATGATATTATGGATGTCAACAAAACATTCCAGGTCCTAGATCTTTTGCTGATGATAGATTTTTCATTACAAATGTAATTTCTTTCTTTAATTTTGGACCAAGTCTGCACAAATGGATTTTTGTTCATTTACATAATATTGAATCTTGTGAATGGATTTGGAAGCTACCACCAAGAGGTTGTAAATGTAATTTCTTTCTTCAATTTTGGACTAAGTCTGCACAAATAGATTTTTTTCATTTACATATTATTGAATCTTGAGAATGGATTTGGAAGCTACCAACAATAGTTTTCAGACAGACAGTATCGCAGTATGTATTTTATTTATGTGTTTATGTTTAAAAAATATAAGATAAAGGATATCAAAATTGGAAATATTGAAAGTAGTTTGACTTAATTTGCAAGTGACACATCTATGACACTAGATGGTACGGGCAAAGGTCTCTATGCTGCAATGTTTTATTAATGTTGTTTTTGAAAGGTTTTCCGGACCTACAGTAAATAGGGAAATAAACTAGATTGATATGGATAGGATCCAAAAAGATGTCTAGACTCAAGCTATGCACGGATTATAATCTAGGTTGGACGTGTTTTGTTGGGTAGCAAGTTTGATGTTGATCTAGAGTCAATGGTAGACATTGAGATGAACATTTGGGAGGTAAGATTGCTAAAATTTATGGGTAAAATGTGGTATTAAGGTCCTTACTGCTTTTGAAATTAAATTATCTATTTTCATCTATACCAATCCCACCTGGTAATATATTTATAAGCCGTTTGTATAGCGCTATCTCCATGAGCATGCCCAAAGTCCACAATTTGTACTTTCACTGAATGAATTGTACTTTCGGTGCCGTATTGGTCTGCACTCCTCGAGTTCAGGTACCCTTTTGAACTGCTGGGTGGACTGATTGCAAAGACGGTGAAGTGCCTCGCCCTCGGAAACAACACAGTCTGAGAAGCATGTCACGGATTTTGGTGTCTCCACATTCATTATTCCAATAGTAAAATATATGATCAAAGCTCAACAGATAACACGGGTTGAAAGACTGCTATATGATAGTTATATGGAGTAAAATGCCTCCTTGTATATTCCAACAATTCAGAGACTTTGGCTTGCTGATGGTTTATATATTGACATATATGTGTGGTACCTATTATTTCAATTAGATTCTGGCAGGATGTTGTTGAGGCTTGGGCAGATTATTTAACAATATGCTACCATGACGAGAAGTGTTACTCTTAAGTTTTAAATCAATGTCTTTGGTACAATAATTATATGATGATTGGTTGAAAAACAAACTTGCTTTGAAAGAAAGGGCGTAACATTGTTTTTAAACAATTTGAATGTTGAGTGACATTTCTTTAGAAGAATAAGATAGTAAATGTAATATTTGTGTAGACTCACTTACGCACCATGGTTTGAAGAGAACTGTACTTAAATATTTGAACAAACTAAAATTCAATCAGTTGACACACATATTCCTACCAAATTCTTCCATTCAATATATCAAACATTACCATGAGTAGACATTCTATTAAATATAATGGCTATTAAGTTAAAAAATATCCAATGGCCGACTAAAATTTGAAGAAATATTTGACTAGAATTTTCAAAAGAATGGGTGGAAATTGATGGCTAACAGACGTACACAAAGTGTTATCCTAAAATGGTTCCAAAAGAAGATAAATCAGAATAATGACAACCATCGTCTTTAAGATAAGATTGGATCTATTGATATTGTCATGAACTTTTAATACCTGCAATCTTGATGTTTTATACAATGCGATCTGTTATGAACAAATCTATGTATCTGTCATCAACATGGGTTCACGAACTTGTATATTTAAACATCTGATGGGAAATAAAAACATTTAGAAAGAAGGCTGTCTTGATTTTATTTTAATCATAATGATGTTACATGTAATTATGTTTTGATTGATAATACTTTCAATGACAATGGAAATGATACTCGTAATGCATACGAGACGATGTCCGTCGCTGTCAAAGATGACATCCAGTGTATCGTTGGAGTCACATATGTGAAACGTTATAATTGGTGTTACTGACTGTTGTCGAAAGTTGACCGTTTTAATGCTAGACGATTCAGTAAAGTGACGTTATAAAGGTATCCCTTTAATATCATCCTGTAAACAAGAGTACTCTCAGAGCACAAGAACCCCGGGTTCCTTATCCTGCAAATAAGCACTTTAAATGTAAGGGTAATTTACGAAAGATTAGATCTTATTCAATGGTCTTATGTAAAAGGAAACACATAAAACATAAAAAGTTTGAGCCAAATTTAGGTTAACCCACAGTCAGAAAGCCGAGCACTCAAAGTCAAGTACCGTAACTCTCTTAATACGAATCCGATTGGTCCCCCAAAAACCCATGTGTATCCAAAGCATGTGTCAAGTTTCAGAAAGATTGGTCAACAACTGTTGGGGGAGTTAATTTCAGAACACAAGTACCGTTTTCGGGACGGACGGACAAGACGGGCTGCGCCACGACAATAACCCTCCTGGGTTTCACCCGGGGGGTTAACAGGCTTCTTTGTTTCGTCTCGCTTTGCTTTTAAAGAACTATATCAAGGCAAGGGCAGCGGAATAAGACAACCTGTATTGACAGGATGATATTAATGGGACAACCAACATGTTGTTGGGAGTCACCCATGCCAAACGTTATAAATGTTGTTATTTTATCAAGAAGTTCTTACTTTTAATGATAACCCACTGAGTATAGTGACCATATAAAGTGGCGGTTTTTTTTATTATCTCATACCAGACAATGTGCCCCAGCTGGTGCGCGTCAATCAATCAAACACAATTTTGGCAACCTTTATACAGAGGACATATAGACAAATTTGTTTGGTTTCTAATGTTCATAATGGTACACTGTAAAAATCGCGTTTAGCATTTAGCAATTAAACCACCGTTACATGTTTAATGCTATACATGTTTAGGATAGTGCTTAATAGCGAAACACAAGAACGATATTACATCTGTTATTAAAACATGAAAAGCTTTTAAACACATTTCTAAACGTGTTTAGACAGACATTGCACCAGTGGCTAAACACTTTCCTAAACATGTTTAAGAATTTCCCAAATGGGTCGGATTACAATGGTCAGTTTGGGCGGGAGAGTTAATTAAGAACAGATGTGTATCCCTGTGGCCGCCATATTTCTATTTACACGTTGTTGATGCACACGTTTCTGGTCATTCGAAGTGCACATGAAGCCAAAAGTTGATGCTACTGCGAATATATGTCTCTTTGTTCCCTGAACGACACAATTATGGTTCCAACCAAGACTTTGTAAGGTAGGTTCATTTGAGATTTCACAACGTCGTCCGATTGCTTTCTATGTTGTTTTCATTTGTCAAAGCAGTTTGTAACAAGTCATTTAACGTACGTATATTATATGCTTAGCACCAACAGTAACATAACTATTTAAGTAATATTTGTTATTTATATACATGATATATATGAGGGTTGTGATAATGTTTATAGATCTAAAATAAAGTAATATCCATAAACCACATGTTACTATCACAATCCAGTGTAGTGAGGTTTGATTAGTGTAACTGGTTGTGTTGAATTACTTGAATTAAGATTTGTATGGACGTTTAACAATTGTATTTACTAAATAAGTTCTGAAAGAATCATATGACAATATGTTCATTAAATACTTGGTTGATGCTCATATAGCTCATTTAGGACCAGACCAGTATATTTAGATGTATCTATGTTATGCAGTTGGAGAAGAAGTTTTCCTGGTGACATTCTGCCTTGACAAGAAAGATGCTGTGATGGAGAAATAGGAGAAACTGTAAGCATTCACTCAGTTGTGGTGAGTAAATATTAAACTAAATTCCTTTAAGTAAGGACTTTCACAAATGAACTGTATTTAAGTAATATAAAGAATATTACTTTTCATTATAAAGACCAACTATTGTATAAATAGGCTTTGGTAAAAGATTTGCTTGTATCTGCCATTTTATTCTGACTTTTTTATACTAATTTTTGCCCTTTTTGTAGGAAATAAGAACCGACAGAATCAGTTATTACAAAACGTTGAAGTCCCACTAAAATACATTAAAGGTTTTTAAACTGATTTCATCACTGGATTTGATGTCAGTTAATTTTGTACAACCATGTATATATACCCAAATGAGTTACTCTATGGCATGTTTCAATTTACTTCATTTATAAAACTAAAACAGAAGACACGATATGTTCATACAAAGTGTTTTTTTTGTCATGTTGCATTACGACGGTAAACTAAAAGTTTCTTCATTCATGTTACAGGTGAAGGATGCCAAAGGAAATAAAATGCAGTTTACCAACGACCTTCCTGAATCTCAAATACCTTCCAAATCCTTGGATTTAATACAGATGTTTTAAAGGGAGTAAATTACAAAAAACTTGTTGTGAAAATGTTATGTTGGAAAAAATCCAGAAAGCACCCAACCTATTTTAAATTATTTATTTAGTTATTAATTCATGTACAGAAACTCATTTGTTAAACAATGTCGCTATATTGCCTTGATTCTAAAACCAATTTTAAAATATTTGTGTCTGAAAATTTAACTGCCAAGTGAACATTGTCCAGGCATATATTTTATCTTTAGATACCTTATATCCATGTATAATATGAGAATAATGATTATCTTATAAATACAATATTTGGTAATTTGGAGGAGTGTTCTTGGTGTATATGGTTATTTTATACATAATTTTTAATAAACCTTTTCGAGGAATTCCTATTTTGAGTCATTATTTTCTTAATAAATGGTTAATGCAGACCAAATTTATGTCTTGTTTGATATACTTTTTAGTAGTAGTAGTACTACATTAGTAGTAGAATGTTTTGGCAATGACTGTGTAACATTGAAACTTGTAACTGTAACTTGTAACAGCCACTGGTGATTTGATCTAGCATTTTAATTTACAAGATATACAATTGGTCTTCATTGATTTAAATATGTTGTACACTTGCAATGCTTTCATTATCAGGCATGTTGGATTGTATGGTTTTGTTTTGGTTGAAAGCTAAACATAATACTAAGCGCGTATCTTGTCCTGTTTTTTTTCACGTTTAGACCCCTAAACACGTTTAGCTACCTTAATGTGTTAAGGAATGTGTTTAGTTGCTAAGCACATTATTAAACGTGTTTATGGGTCTAAACGTGTAAAAAAAAACACCTCACCTCTTTTGATATTGACGCACTTGTTCTGATGTATTTCTAGGTAAGATAAAGCAATGAGTATATCGGATGCTAAAATCTTGTTGGTGACAGTTTTGACATAAAATGTGTTTACGATTATTTCATAATTTTACCTTGGTGTTAATCCTTTTTCTTTATGATAACAATTAAAAAACAAATTGTGTGTTCATGTTGCATATTGCACACTGGACTATCTTAAATAGTCTTCCAAAGGATACCATTTTACACAGATGTAACAGTCCTGTCGGACCGATGTCAAAATTGTAACCACTGTTTGTTATATTTACAAGTTAAAAGGAAAATAGAAATGCAAACTGGAGGACGGTTCAATGCCAAAAATAGTTGCAAACAAATAGCTACAGTGATATTCTAAGGAACCAATTACAACAAGTTTTATTAATGTCAATACTGTAACCAGAAATGTCATTTCTGTTACCGACAACATAGTAACATTTCCACATATTTACTTATAAACACAGCTATGCATGTACAATAAGTATTTCGTGATGCAATGTTCGAAAATAAATAGTTAAATGTCATCAAGAAATATTTGAGAACTCATGTATGTAATGTTCATGTAAAAACAGTGTATATTTTCCAATCTGAAAAATTCACCGACAAAGGCCACGACTATTATCTGAATTTTTGTAATTTAATACAAAAATTTTTTTCATTCCATTTAGTTTTTACATAGCCTTGCCAAACCCATCTTTCGGAAGATGTCTAAAGAGAACACACAAGTTTTTTTTCAACAGTTAATTAAAATAAAATAAATAAGATATTGTTCTTTGCTGAGTTCCGGCAATGTTAAAATATTTTATGACAAATTTGTAAAGTTTTTTTCTATTTAGAAGCCACAAGCCCACTATTGTTATACATGTATCTTTTCATTATATCTGACTAGTGAATAAAACGATATTTTATATTTTAAAAAAACGTCTTTGAAAATTGGCAACAGAACTGACATGGTCACGACCAATTATCACTGCAATTGTTAACTGAACATTGATTAAGCAAGACTAAGCGTGCATAGTCACATTTGAAAAACTTGAAGATGTATTATGTTATTTTTCACAAAAAAACTTCAGGAGTAAGAACAAATGGTATTTTGAATTTGTCTTCTTGAAAGTTTCACTTATTAAATATAAATTTACTCACATATATGTCTATCAATTGTAATCCCCAGAAACGGGGCTTATCCTTTGATATACTTGATTTTAAGCACAGAGAGAAAGTTAGTATTCAAGTGAACTTGAACACCTAGCTATATCAGCATAGTTGAAGTTTGTATGTACTGTAATTGTCTCCTTTGTGATGTTGACTCAACAACTAAATCTTATAAGGATTGACAGTAAAAACCTTTGGTTCCTGGGAGATACAACCGAGATCAGGGAACTAGTGATGAAACACAGAGTCTCTCATATGGAGAGAAAATTCGCCTTGAACACATGAGTGTATATTGAAGCCGGATGTGCAACATTTCACTTGTGACTTTTTATATTTATACATCAACGATACATGTGTTTATTATTTCATTACAGCACCTATATCGAAGCTCACTAGGCCTGATGATGTAAGGTGTTCAATGTGATTGCACATGAATGCTTTGTACTTCTACGCGTTCGCATGAATCTCACACCACGCATCTTTGATGGGCATTCTAGAAGTTGAGGTGATGAAGAATGAAGAACAATTTTATGGATACACAACTTATTTATTCTGTATAGGCGACGTTTCGACATAGATACTAATGTCGTTGTCACGCCAAATTCGAAGTGTTGAAAATATATAGCATTAGCAAAGGTTTGAAAAGTGGTCAAAATGCAGTGATGATTTTCAAATTTAAATCAAAGTTTATTTAAATTGGATGGTGTCTATTTAATCAATCAATAAAGGATGCCACCAAATCGGAAGACATTGCTGCGACGATTCACACAGTTTCACATCAACAAGAGTAGGAAACTGTTCAAAGTGTCATCGTGACCTTGAGAATACATACGATACGTTGGGGAAAACGTGCTATGAAATTATTTTTCAGATTACAGGCAGAAAGATAGATGATCAAATAAACAAGCGTGATATATCTAGACACATAGTTACAACTAAAACTATGTAAGCAATCAGTTGAAAAAAAAAGAAAAAAGAAAAAGAAAACATAATAACTATATGGTGTGTGCGATAAAGTATACATTAAGATAATTTGTAAAAATTTCCGCTGCTATATAGTGTTCAGATATGTGACATATTTTAAATAATCCAAAGTCCCAATCAAAGATTGTATGTCCTAGAGTAGAGTAGTCAGATTATCATGGCTTAAAACGCAATCCATTAAAACTTATATAAGTCAGAAGCGAGGCAACGCAAGTCAGAAAGAAGACTGGCCAATATTTATGACTTTGAGTGTGAGACTGTCAATATAACGTTAGTCAGATGCCAGAGCGTCCTGAATATAATCATCTGCGTATCTGAGGATCTGTTTGAGACAGAGAAGAACAGGCATGTGGATCCGCTCGTCAACTGCAATCTCACTGTCATAGTTCTTGACAGGAAACACACACGAGCCGGGCAGACCAAGGAGTTGTCCCCCCTTTTCTACAAGATCCTTTATTGTTGTGCTGTGGAACAGTTGACTGACATCCTCCTGAACTTCTGGGCAGGCTTTGTCAGACTTGGTGACGATCACAACTTGAGGAATCCCTGACAATTACAATTCAATTCAATCAAATGTTATAGTTGTCAGTTAGTTACTTATACTCATTTTTGCTTGGAGTTAGTGCCAAAAAGCTTGCGAATAAAACTTGCGAAAATATGGGCCATTGATAATTTCAAGAAGGGACCCTAAATGGAGTATTTTTATAAGCAGGACAACCGTACGTATCTTAACTTACAGGTAGAAAAAGAAAGACGACAATGTGATGAACTCTATACAAATTTAGTAACACGTCAAGCTGTACTGACAATGTGCATTTTTCAATGACCATATGAATTAAACCATACATGGCTTGGTGAGCTACAGAACACATGACTTTTATATTTTTGAGAAGATGAAAGCATGACTATTGAAGATATTTTAAGGTGCCAAGAGTCACCATATCTACAATGTTTATTTCGCATCGGCAAATGTACGTGTACACAAAATTTCAGCTATCTAGAGCAATAGTTAAGGAGAAGTTTAATTTCAGCATTTCATTTGCTCATGTAGAAAGCACATCTTTATATCAGCACTGTAAGAAGCAGGTACCTTTAGGGTTGAGTCTTTTCTGTAGTGACTTGAAAGTTTCTAGTATTTTGCCTGGGAAGACATCCACAGCAGTTCCATCAACAACGAAGGCAACACAGTGGATCTTGTCGTCCATTGTCGGTTGACTGTTGTACCCTGTGCTCTCTGGGCTGATCGGTGCAGTGGTGTTGAACTGAGGTAACAAAAACAAATGCTGATTGACTTACAGCATGTATGGTTAGCCTGATATCTACTTATCATTCATAGTCATTCAATTCATTCAATCCACATGCCGATGTCATTAATCTGTTTAAGAAAGTTATCAACCATCCGCGTCTATTCAGCAGTCCATGATTGATGTGATGGCACCCGTACACCCTTCCATTGCATCCATATCCCTTCCCCATTTAACCCCTCTCTGCCTTGTTGGCTCATACAGCTGCATCCCGAATGTTCATTCACGTACTAGTGTATTTTAGTGCAAAAATCATGTAATTTAGGACGTCTTAGAAACATCGTATCGACGCGAAAAGTTGACCGATTATTTTGAATTTTCCCAAAATTCGAGGACGGTTAAATGTTCCATAACATAATCAAATTTTATACTTCAAAGTAAACAGTTACAGTTGTGGCAACTCTTTGAATTGACCATGGGTCAATCTGTTCAAAACCATGATCATTTGATACATGGATATAGGATAATTCAGTGTCATTGTATGTGATGCCATTTTATTGATGTAACAATGAACGGCAATTTACATTATAGTTGCCCCGAAATACACAAGTAGGTGAACAGTCGGGATGCAGCCGTGTATCTATATACTCAGCTGATCATCCGACTTATTTCCTATACCTATAACAATTTCATCCAAACTCTTAACCTACCCCTGAAACCATTTATTCACCTTTTCACACACTCTCCATCTGTTTATACACCCCTGATTAACGTCCATTTCATCTAGTTCTCCTGGAAATCATCACATTATGCAACTGATCCTTCACCTATACACTGGACTTCAATACTTGCTGAATGAAGATTAATGTATGTCCTCTGTATACATGTATCCGCTCGCCTACCTCGAATTTGTCAGGGACGTGACCAACTTTCTTACTGCTCAAACATTTGACCGTCAGCTTAACCATTCTACTCATACATTTTACTTACTATTTTTTAAAATTATTTTCATGATTTGAAGTAATACCTTGTGAACTGAATGATTCCAGTAGATGTCCTACCTTTGCATATAAATAGTCTTTTTATACTCACCATTACTCTCCTAATGTATGATTAACAAGACTATGCCTGTGGTCTTCACTACTTTCTGAAAGAAGATTGATGTCCTTGTTGACATAATGTCTCTGTATAATTCGACTTGCCTACCTGGAACCTGTCAGGGACGTGACCATCTACAATTGCCATCAGATCCACAAGATCAAGACCTCCATCGTTTTCAAGACCCATGGAGTCACAGAAACGGATCTTCAGTGGTTCTCTCATCTCGGTTGATCTCACTCGATATCGGCGGTACTAGATGGGATATTCATGGGTATTTAGTTTGTGTGAAGGCAATCAAAAGTAAGCATATTTCTCCGCTATTAGTTCAGTGATCAGTATAGCTGTTAATGACACGGACCTTTTTCTAATTGACTTCTGGGCTACAAGCAAGTTAAATTTCATTCACCTAAATGTTATAGTTTCCGAGAAAAGTTGTCGCCATTGGAGCATTACAGCAGTTATTGGAACCAAATTCAACTCAGATTCAAGGGCCACAACTCCATACAAATAACCTTTTGGAACTGGCTTTCGAATTCGATTAAGATATCCATTCACCTAGGTGAAATAGTTTCCAAGAATACCTGTACCCACTGAAGCATTCAGTCAGTCTTTCGTAGCAAGTTCAATTACAGATTCAAGTCTTTTTTTTATTGCAGGAAAGGTATGGGTACAGTTATACATCATGTACAAAATGATCAAAAACAATTAGATAGACTGTACAATATATGAAAGCAGCAAAAGAGAACTTGAAGAGAATAGTTTGGATGGACAGTGGACAGTGACAGGGTGCAGAAAGTTAAAGGAATCACGATACATTAATCATTTTGGAAAAGACATGACCATTTTCTAAGCCAATTGGGATTATCCCCCGAAAATATGTATTTTTCAATGTAATAGTGATGTTCTATGGAGTGGGTTAGGTGATTGAAATTTAGGTCATTAGAGCCAAATCTTTGTTTATTGATAAATTCATTTGTAATGATAAAGACGTGATTTATTAATGTGGTTGCCGTTGGGTATCCATGAAGAAATGCTACAATATTAATGTTAAGGCTGGTGTTTTAGAATGGTACCAGGTTTCCAATCGTGATACAATATTTTTAGTTTTCTCACATGCACAGAATGAATGCTATAGCGTTTCAAGTTCTTTACCACACAAAGTACAAATATCATCCTGGCTAATTTCTATTTTATATATGAAAGACCTTGTTGAAATTATTCTGTGAATAAATTTAAACTGGATATGTCTTGCCATGTTTTCTGTTGTAGCAACATTGCAAAGCAGTCATACAAATAGTTGTCGGATAGACTAATATCAAGATTATATACCTCAAGGGGGTACTAAACTGTACAGATAAATACAATTGAATATCTGAAACAAAGAAACAACGTGTGTACTTGAGAATACTTTTTTTTATGAAGAATTAAAAATCATGTTTTTTTTCACTCACTGTAGTTGTCAGACTGTGGTCTGCACTCCCACTTCTCGCTGGAATGGTTATCTCCCTTTGGAAGACAGAGTTGACCGTGTTGTAGAAGCTAGATTTCCCAGCTCCAACAGGTCCAAGCAGCAGGATGTTTATGGCCTTGATCTTAGTGCCCTCTGGTGGTTTGTACTTCTCTACAGACTCCACCAGTGTCTGTTTTTGTAAAGAAAAAAAAACTTCTGAGCTGTCGAAATCACTGACCGGACAGTAGTATGAAGTTAGTATGATCTACTGGACAAAGTCAACCCCAGAAACGTTCTGGTATACATTAAAGAGCCATCAAGGATGTTGATGAATATATCGAAAATTTTCCAAAAATCTATCTCCGTGAAATAAATACACCTAATTTTCCCCAAAATTTTTAAGCTTAAAATAAGCCGAAAAATTGCATTAATTACTAAAGGTATTTTCCAGTCTAAATATAGATCCAGTCTATTATTTTCAAACGCAAAGCATTATTGTCTAGCTCACGCACAATAAACAAAGACACGAAAGAAAAAAAAATATGAGCAATGAAAGAAATCGAAATATATAATGTTTTGGCGGTTATTTATTTACCATTTCATTTAATTATGTATTTGCTACAGATACTGGAATAATTGTTTTACCCAACTAGGTATTTTTCTTGAATTTTATAATTAATGAGAGTAAAAATTTGTCATAATTACCTGGTCTTATCTCAATAAAAAGTACATTAAACAGGAAATAATTTGTATATTCTCAGGACATTAAGAAACATTGTTTGTAAAGCAATCGTCACATTCAGTAATGTTTGACAAGGGTAACTTGCAAGAGAGATACGTGCAGCACATGGGTTGTTGTGGCGACTTGCACTAGAGACGAGCCTTCACGCTTCGGACGCGCTAACTGTTTGTGTAGTACGCAAAAAAGGGGATTCTGTTTATATGACGTCAGATACCCTTAGCGCGCGCTAGTCGAAGTTGTACTTCTCTTTGAAACCAAATTGCAATACATTGTCGTGATATGAAAATGATTTAATATATGCCATGTTGAAGATAAAAGATTTCTCTGGCGAATGACGTTATAAGTATATTTTCCAAAAATTTGAAACACAACATCCTTGATGGCTCTTTAAGAAAAAGAATGTCCTATTCAAGTGGCAAAGGGGTAAATAATATCCTCCACAGAGTTGAATGTATTGCAGAAACTAGATTTCAAAGCAGCAAGATGTAGGTAACATATATTTGTGCCCTCTGATACTACTGTACTAATTTCATCAGTGTTTACATTTGAGTAAACAATTTCTTCTGATCTGTATGCTTCTATTGGAAAACCACAAGGAAAAGGTGGAGACCTAGTCCTGGAGAGCTCGACGTATTTAGAAGCACATATGATCTGTGATCTGTATGATATAAATATAAAATGGCTTGCGAGAAGCAATATGATATAATTCACTTTGTCCATATGTTTCTCCATCTAGATAAGTAAACGGTCAAATTAATTAGTATGACAAGTCTGATTAAAAATCGACCTTGGTCCGAGGAATTAAATTTGCAAAATAATACAACTACCGGGATACGCCGTAGAGGCGCGTGTTCTGTACCAGTTTACAAAGCCCTGTCACATATAACTGACCAATCACATCATGGTTTTTAACGGTCGCCATTTTGAAAGCATTCGGAATCATGCGTTAACACATTCCTTATGTTACAGAAACCGACGAAAGTATGGCTGTTGTGAATTACTTAACCCTAGCTTTCCGTACCGAAAGGCTTTTGTTGGACGTTCTGTGATTGGCTACCTGGATAACGTGAGAACATGCTAGTCTACGGGCTGTTATCAGACGGTTTGGCGAGGAAACCTCTAAACGATATGAGTTCCGTTTCCCGGTAGATGTTTTATTGCTCCTCGGAAAACGGTCGATTTTAATCAGACTGTTAGTATGACTTACAGTATATTACACAAGCTAACAAAATAGCCCTTTGGCAATTAGTGTTTGTTATTGCGAGAAACAAACGTAAAACTCTTACAGGCTTGACGAAATATAGTCTCCACAAATCCAATATTCGGCGCAACCACTTCATTATATATTTTTAAGTTGAGGACCTACGGGAAAAAGAATTAAATTCCCGTGGTCAATTCACTTTATGAATACCGATTGAATAGAACAGTAGCTGTTATCTATATGTACAAGTTTTATCACTGCATTCATCCCGCCATATGCAATGCACTTAAGTGAAGTGATATGACAATAACATATCTGATAGTAATCTGACAAAGGTAAAACATATGATAGACTACAAAAGACTAAAGGATGAAAGGTGTTCATTTGATTTCGAAAGGAGACCGATGCATTTTCCTTAAAGAATTTGAAACAACTGAAAGTCCGTGTACAGATCCAGGACTCCGAAATGGAACTAAGTGTGTAGAACTTCACACGATCAAATTATATGCTCATTGGTTTCAAGGGAAGGAATTTTACAAATCTATCAGATAGAGTTTTCTCACCTGTTGCGAAATTTGAGGCATTTTCCGCCATGCAACTTCAGTTGTTCTTGCTTCTAAAGAATGAAAACAGTTAGTTTTAGAGTTGTTCACAATATCATTTTATAAATCTATTGCAGAGTAAATTATATTGAATACATTGATTATGATTGTTTTAAGGTTTTAGTATGCATTTCATAGTTTAATAAGCGACACTACATTTACTAACATATCAAATGTCTCCATTTTAAACACTAAAAGAACATCCAAAATGTTGCATATAATGTTTCTTTATATTGAAAAGTCTTCGTGATACAGATGATTGAAGAATAGATGCAAACTTTACTCACCAGTGACTTGGTAAACTTCTATCTCTGTGAACAGTAGGTTGTTTCCGGTGAAGGTATTCACATCGTCTCCCTGCATGTCGTATGAATGGCCGGGATTTAGAGCATTATTTCCTTGAAAGTAGTTTGCAGTTTTATTGACTTGATTAGTATAAAGGCAAAGATCATGGCCACCTCCAAATGTTGGTCCATACGATGCATTACAATAGATACCATGTTGGGCTTGTTTTATCTTATATTGCTTAGGTTGGAATCCACTTCCATTCTGCAGTCTGAACAGGAAGGCTTGACCATCATTACCCCAAACTATATTGCTTGTCCAGGGAACCGCGGTGTAACCCCCAAACACAAACCCCGCCGTGTTCTGACACAGAGTGACTGTAGGCCCCTTATTATCACAGAGCTGATGGAAGGTCTGACAGGAACATCCGTCTCTCGTTGCTTGGTACAGTAGAGTGTAACTCTTACTCCCACCCAACCATGTGTCCAGCTGACTTTGGAATTGCTTGTTGATGATTGGCATGATTCAGACTGCAAAATAATGATTAATGGTTCGATAATTGCATCGCTTCCATGTAAATTGTTTTACAACTGTGTAACTCCTTTTCGTTTCTCGAAATCAGGAATTTCAAAATATCTCTTTAATGTCACCACCTAGTCGGCCAGTGGATATATATATATATATATATATATATATATATATATATATATATATATATATATATATATATATATATATATATATATATCAAAATAAACAAGATGAAGTTGAAATAAGTTTGGCTAACGTTTTCAATAGGTACATCATGTACCTACTTCTTCAGGCCGTTTAATACAGTAACTGACACACAGTACATATCACTATGATCAACTATGATCGAGTGTTTATATATATATATATATATATATATATATATATATATATATATATATATATATATATATATATGGAAATGGTCCTGTCACATAAACTCTCTGGAAAACATGTTATATGTGTTATCATAACCAACCTGAGTCAGCTTGATCATCATTACTGTTATTTACAAGACTAGACTAGTTTATCGACACAAAAACGTTTACGAGACTGTGAATTTCGACCCATTGATGCTATATATGAAGTTGGTTGAGGTGTTTATTGTTATAATAAGATATTTTGTGGCCTGATACTATGCAGCACATAGGTTTAATATGTCTTCGTGCAAGTACATCAATATCATAGGTGCAGGATAAATTACGATTCTGAAGCACACACGAACTTAAATTCCAAACGTTTAAACAATATAAGAGGGAAATAACATATCATTTAGAGTTTAATGGAAGTTCTAAAGCCAAAAAGATTCACATCGGTCTTTCCTGGATAAAAAGTAGGTAATTCTTTTCCGTTGACACAGAATTAATGAAAACAGGTTCAGAGAATAATCAGGATTTTACTTTTTTGTATCTAAATATGACACTTAACAGGGACAGTATCATCTCGTTCAATAACGTTCAAATTCTCACTCGAGATCAAGGACAAAACTTACTGATATAGTACAATATCTAAATCCATTTCAAAAGCTAAGGATTTATTAAGCATATGTACTGTAATATTTCATTGTATTTATGTATGAATGATACACATGTGGTGTCTAGAAAATTTAATATCCTTTTGTTACCTGTTACCGTTTAAGTTAGTGATCACATAATTCATAAGATAATTTACACCAATGACAACTCAGATAAATGGTCAAATATTTTGAATTCGGTCAATACCTGTTTTTTATGGACCTGAGAATCGTCCTTGGTTAATAGTGTTTTCATCACCAGTCTATACTTGTAAAATATTTCAGATATGTCCTCAATTTTTCGTGTCTTATGAAGTGAACAAATCATCTTCAGGATCAATGACAGATCAAGTTACTTTGGTAACTTCGGCACTTGAATTTTTATATTTTTAATATAAACATTCACATCGTACGTACGTAATATCACTTTATTATGATTATGTTATTACGTAAAAGTTTTCTCGTTCGTACGTGATAATATTACGAAATGTTATTGAAAAAGTGCGTCAATATCATATGTACAGTAGAGCTGTACAGTTGACCTATTTAATATTATCAACTCAAATGTGTTGTAGAATTCAAAATTACCGTAAATCCACGACTTCCTATAGCCTGTCTCGAACGCATGGTCTAAGCACTAGTTGAACTAAATAATTCCTGCATTGGATAATTGCCGGGTTCAATTTAATTAAGAAATAGAAGACGAGGTTGCGTGCTTTATCGTTGAATAAAACATAGCAGGGAGCATAAAAAACGAAGGGCGCAGCTCTCTGCTATGTTTTATTCTACGATAAAGAACAACACGAGTCTTCTATTTCTTATATGAGATGCTCTTAAATAGTTTCTAGCTTTTCTATAAAAATCGTGGAGATATAATGTTGTTTGCATAAACTATATTTTGAAATTATTAATGGCTCCTGTCGTAGAACACATTCTCTAGCATTGGAAAATCAAAGTGACGTAAAATATGACGTCATTTTCTTAGCGACGCTCTAACTGTCGTCTAAATTCACGAGCATGTTTTATTTAAGAAATAAAGTTCGCTGTACCCAAATGTGTTTTGTAATAAAGTATAGTTTTGCCCTAAACTATTATAGTTAAAGTACGAGGACGGTAGTCCGAGTACTTTGACGTTATAATAGTTCAGGGCAAACTATATATATAACATATATACCTTTATCGTCTGATAAAGTACTTTTATTTCGATTGTTCTAGCCGCTAGGCATCTTAGAATGTCTCATAAAGCACGCTGTCGGTCCCATTGACCGCCTGTGTTTTATTGCCGTGGGTATCTTATATATCTTATATATGTAAATAAACTAATACAGATGTTTGTGTATAAATCCTTCTGGTACAGGTATCCAGGTATCCATAAGTATGCAAAGTTAAACCCTATGGCAAGAACTTCGTTAACAGTATTCACAATTTTAAAGATCCTATAATGATGTCTTTGTTTAAATTCTTAAAAATTGCATTTATATAATACGACTTCGAAATAAATAATCGCCTGCCTTGAATAATGAGAGAGAGAGATAAGAGAGATAATTGTTAATTTAGGTGTCACCAGTTATACAATCATATAAAATCAAACAAGTAGCATACTAAAAGTATAACATACGGCCATTCTTGACCTATGGGACACTGTAAAACCGACATTCAAAGTAAATAAATAAATAAATACACGTAATACATACCAAATTAACATATAAATACCATACATTTCACACATTCATACTTACTATCATACAGTATGATACAAAATTAACATTTTCATACATATACAAACATACCAATATACACATAAACCGGCGTACATGTAGAGATAGAGACAGACAGACAGACAGAAAGATAGATAGATGCGTATAATCACCGGGTAAAATTGGTGTTTGAAATTAATAAGCCCCGGGCAATTATTTAAGGATTTACGGTACATTTGACGATATTTTGACTCGTGCCATTGTCCGGTTTTCGATCAGAAATCAATTTTTGTCAAATATGTTGTCACAATTAGTCTGCAGTTTAAATGGGTCCCTGAACACGAGAAGAACGATCCTATATTGTCGCACGGAACGCTACGTAAGTGGAGGCATCGATATATAGTCTAGTAGCCTAATAGTAGGCCTAATAATACAACGTGTAGCCTTGAGCATGCTCCAGCATGGCAAAGGTGAAAACTACAAATATATGCAACTATTACAGCTACCACTGATTAAAATAAACGCAACCCACCTTTTGTTCAAATACTTGGTCGGTCACGAGCCTCCTGGTCACATTTCCAGGAAACAGTTTCGTTTTGAGAGGGAACTCCTTGTCTCGGTTTCAAACTAGGTCAAGTGGCGCGAGCAGCTGTTACGGCGATAAGGTATATTTTACGACGCTTCATCTGTATTGCCGAGATCCTTTTGAAATCATGAAGAAGTGATAAATACTGTTGTCACTTCGATTCAAGTAAAATTACTTCAAATTTCAATATGTCTGAAAACTATAATGATTTTCTAATGTGACATTAGAATTATATCTGATAGCATTATCAACATATACCGTATTAAATGGACAGTGTTTTGTTGGACTGGTGTCACATATATGCCAAACACAAATAAGCCTACTATGTTCCATTTCGGTATTGCCAAAAATCGTAGCTCCACAATTCCACACTGTCTTGGACTTGTACCACTATATATAATATAATATCGGTAAGACCGCTGCGAAGAATTTGTTCCTATGAGTAGTTTATTTCAGAAAGTGTGAAATGTATTCTTAAAATCATGTTATTATCTTTTTAAATAAATTATTAAAATCAAATCAATGAAACTGCAATAAGCACTATAATAGTGCCGACATAAGTAACCCCAGTTATTAGGAAGAAAAGGTGAAATCTGTAAGGTTCTCGCAAAGGATGGCGTACTTTATTTTAAAGAGAATTTGAAGATTGTTTTTCATTTGTTCTAATTCTGATGTTAAACTTTCATGATCTTTTTATTTACATGGATGACAATCATTATGTATGCAAACGATTATCAAATACCATTTCTGAACACAACGGTTTTAAAATCTGACTAGTCAGCGTCCCATGTCCGCTTGAAATTTAATGTTGTCATCATATTGTTCTACAGTAATAGATATAACTTTAAAGCAATTACATTTTACTTTAAAATAATCTATAAAACATTAACATTGAGTATTTTCAAAGATACCCTTTTGTCAAAGCTTGAAATTCTACTTTTTCTCTAACGAATGCTCACCCACTCTTGAATTCAATAAAAATAAAGCCTTACCGCTCCCGATTTCAAGCGAAAAACAACAGAGGGTAGGATCGGAAATCTGAAGGGAGTAACCTCTGTGGGAAGAGAATGTTGATCGACAGGTTCAATGACGTCGCCTTTTTGCATTATTTACTACGTAATCGTTTCATATGACGCGATGTCACCAAGCTGTATGGACGTGTTTTTATGAACTCTCACTTTTCGAAAAACGTAATTTATCGTAACATTTGTTATCGTAAAACCAGAGATAATCTCCCGTCTGTCTTTGAGGTGAGCTCATTTTCCTCTGCTCATTGTATTCGGAAATAGGTTAATTTTAACCATGTAGAAAAGGTTATGGTGAATGTGCGAGTTATTCAAATTAACATTGTTGTTTCATAAGTAAAAATCTATTTAGTTACGAGTACTTGGTGTTTAGAGTATAGAAGAATATAATTAATTCATAAGTTTATAATACTCTTAAATTAGGATTATTTTTGGTTTTCGTTCGTTAAAAGACTGAAAGTTATGGGTTGTAAAACGAATTTAATAAGGCTGAAACAAGGTGTACACAAATTATGCACAGGAACTCGATTTCGTAAGTAAAATATAGGTAAAACATAGGTAAAACAAACCTACCCCCCTATATAACATAGAGTAAAGGAGCACGGGCAGCCGATGTTGCCGATGTAAGGGTCCATTCAACATTAGGTCAAAGGTTACGCTAAGAATTGGTGACATACACAAATGAACGCACGTACTTATCAATTATACATTTCTCCGCAAAACACTGCTAATTTCCAACATATGTCACCCCTACGATAACTTTGATAGCTCTTCTAACTCGAAAATCGGTCACAAAAACCTCTCCTGTGAACGTTAGTCCGCAGTCTATACCCATTCGAACGATCTGATTTGTACAATGGGTTTCAGACAAAACTACGAGAGTTAACATTCTGAAAATAGAGGTACTTCAATGGCCCAGCCATTCAAGTTCAAGTTAGAAACATGAGAAAACAAATCCAAAATGCAGATAAAGATTTGAAACGTGTTTAAAAGATGTGCAATATCTATGCGAGCAATAAAATAATTCATGACGAGTTCGTAGGTCACGTGGTCAAATATAGTTTTCTTACGTCTTGAGCTTAGTTACACAAACGTTTAGCTTAAGTTTGATGTCATTGTCGTTGATAATCGTATCTATAGTCTTGTTTAAAAGTGGTTTAGAAACGTGTCCGTGTGTCAGATGATCAGGACAGTTTGACAAAATAGTCCTGATGTCCGTAATGAACAGGACACCTTTATGAACGGTTGCTATGGGCATCTACATTGTAGGTCAAAGTGGAATGTAAGTGTTTACATTCGTGGCTGTGGCGCTAGGGAACATAAAACGTTCTACTTCACTTGATGAAATATATTTACATGGTATTCGATGAGAAATACCAAATATTCTACTTATTAGATTAAACAAACTAAGCGCAGTTGGTAAATGATATTCATTTTATGAATTGAGCGTCCTAAATCGCCTGCTTTATCACAGCCTTATAACGGGATCTTATTGTTGCGATTCACTATTGATTTTATAATAATTATGTGTGTTAGTACTTTTCTGAAAAAAACATATTCATGTTTATAATGCCTCAGGAATTTAATTTAACTTTTTGATCAAGGACATTCTGTTCGTTATGAATGGAAGAGATACACATATACAAAATAGTGAAATTCATCTAGATCTTCACCCGAAACATTTAAATCATATATCAATATTTTCTTGTCTACGTGTTCGTTTGTGTCCTGTCTAAGTTTATTTCACACCCTTTCATAAAATAACCTTTCCAGATATTGTAGTACTAATTAAGGTTGTATAAATGTAGAAAGACAAATCACCTTACTGGGGGTAAGCATGATGGTAATTAAATAGGATATCCACCTTTTACTTAACAAGTGCCATCTTTATCAACTATCAGGAGGTTGAAAAGAACAATATGGGCCATTTTAGCCGAACGGCCCGTAATGAGCTTGTAGTATAGGGGATCAAACTTGTTCTCTCTATATTTAGTGTTAAACATCTACTTTTAATTAAATCTCGATTTTGGTCTCCAAAAACATTTCTGTCCTACCCCAGCCCGTTCACAACCACATCAGGTTTTTGTCAAGATACACTTTGGGCTTCAAGATACGTCTTTATCCTTACAAAAAGAAACAATAGGCACTCATAAACAATCAAAAGTACTTCGAACCATTATCTAGGCGCAAGTAATCATTCTACAAAAGCTTTGGTTGGACTTAGTGATTATAGTTAATGTATCATTTTAGTAAGAGTTCAGCAAAAGGGCACATCTGCACATGTACATGTACAATTATAACAAAGATGGTGGATTAACACATTTAATTATAAACGGCAACCATTTAAAAAAAACCCATTGTGAATAACCATGAACACAAATATAGTTTGATCGATAGTACATTGAAATATTTACAGATTAAAATGGTATAATTATGCTTTTCTTTAATTTATAATATAAATCACTGTTCCATGATGCAAGGGTGTTCCGTTCTCTTTGAAGGGCGAGAAGATTGCTGGGGACGTGCTGTATTATTAATCAGTTTCTCGTAACAAAGAACTGCAGAAGCCAGCACAATCCCAATAATAACGAAGATAAATCCCCCAGAGAGATTAATTGTTGAAATAGGATTGACGGTTTTCTTTGTTATGCAAGCAGTAGAATTTCTGGTCTTGTACCATTTCCTCCACAGAACATCTAACGTCCCGCTCTCTTGTAAATTCCACATTCTGAAAGATAAGGTCGTTTGCAATGAATCCAACAACCTCAGAGCAAATGATAAATCAAATTCAAATACCCCAGGGCATCGTTTGAAAAATGTGAACCTCTATATGATTGCCCTCGTAGGTAATAATTACTTATCTGTCACCGCAACAGTGTTTTTTTTTATCTGTAGATTGCAATCTTTTTCTTAATGTATGCATATTTTTATGTAAACACGCAAAAATAAAGGTATAAATATATTTTGTTACCCTTTAAACTGCATCTTCTATAAACAGAAATAAAGGGAAATTCATCTGCAATTACGAATATACTTTGCTCATTATAAAAACTCAAAAACCTATCGTGTCTTAACTTTAAACTTTATGATGTGATATAAGTTATCATAATATTCTTAAAGAAATTGTGTTTAATGCTATTCAACCCCTATTTTTACTTCGAAAAATATAGTTGGGGAATGTCAGTTCTGGTAAACTGATTTTTCAAAATGCAGCTTTTGGTAAGATATATAATATTCAGTCTATTCAAACTGATGGCATCAACTTAATGCACATTATTTACATTTTTTCAAGATCGCTTTTCATTGTAGATTGTTTAGGCACCGCGAAGGCGACGTGCTCGTAGAAGAGGTTTTCCTTGACCACTTCAAGTTCACAGTCATCTGCTCGGAACAACTCTGCTGAGGTGGCATAGGTGAGAAGAGCAAAGTTGTCTTCTTTCACTTTTTTTAATTCCTCATGCATTGAAGATTGTACTAATTCCCTGTTACCAGTGACGATTGTCTTTCGTAAATCGTTCAAAACAGGCAGATCTATTTTCTGAAAACGCAAAGTGGTCGTCTCACGAAAAGTTGTTTAAGAAATAGAATGAGTCAAATAAGATTAACAAAACTTTAAAAATACCAAATCAGTAATAAAATAGATGACTATGGTAATTGTTATAATAAAACTTTACTATATAAATATATACTTATTATTAGATACTAAATACATTTAAATTAGAGAAACATATCCCAAACTTTGAATGATAAAAATGAAATAATATAGTCACAAATTACCATGAAATTTGAATATGTGTTTCCCACTACACCCAGCAACAATTTGATGTCTGTCTCGGGGAGTTCTGTGTAAGTCTTAAATGGATGAATATACTTTGGGGATGAGAAGGACGCTGCAAGATTGGCTGAGTAGACTCCAGTGACAGTGATGAGAAACATCCACCAGAACGAGATGAGGACCTTACCAGAATCACTTGTGGCACTTTTTTGCGCACCTGTCAAATGTGAAAGGAACGTGTGAACATGAGTATTCGTAAGAACAATATTTTCATAAATGGCTAATGGTCAATATTAAGTAACCATATACACGATTATTTTGACAGTGTGTTTTCTTTGTTTGACATATCGTGATCATTTACCGAGGAAGTGTGTCATATCTAAATTACATATTCTATTCATTTAAACTCCATTGAAAAAACAGAAAGTGGCTAGCTTATTTTAAGGGGCCTGCTAAATTGACGCCATTAAAACCGTTTTATAACGCAACAGGTTACTTCGTACCTATATAAAAACTATAACAAGCTTTTGTTTCACCGTATTGGTAATAGTGCTCCACGTTTAAAAACGTGCATTTGGTATAGTTTTAGTTTTGTATTGACGTGGTTTACATACGATTTACCAACTGGTTCCATACAAAAACTCACCTTGTCTGAACAGTGCCCTGACAATCTGATCACTGTTGTAGCAACTTGATCGGTTCTCTCCATCTCTATGATGATTCTCAACAAAGTTGAACAGCAGGACCATTGTAACAGTTACCAACAAGATGATGACATAGACCTCCCAACAGAGTGGTTGCACGAGTATCAAGAAGGAACTTAGTGGATAGGTCCTATACAAAACAGTCACTCCATCGGAATTGATAGGTGGGTAAATATAGTCAATAACAGAGGCTCGATCCTCGGTTATAGCCAGATCACAGGCAGCAAGATCACATTCCTGTATTGATTAATATTGGTTATAGTTGTCATAATTAACAAAATAATGCAAAGTCGATCTAATTATTAATTACAAATAATTATTATTGAATTCATGTTTGTATTTGATTTAACTTGATATATTTGCAATATTTGATAACTACTGGTTATCAATGATGTATTACTTCAATATTAATTAAAAAAAAGTAATTAACTGCGATTTGTTCTCAACAATATTCAAAGTAGGAAAAGTCTACGTGTATCCAATTAACGTTTAACATGTTAAAAATTAAAAGCATGTTCATACATGCTTGATGAGATAATTAACAATTCCGTCCCATGAACCATTACGTAAAAGTCCCCATGAGCCATCAGCGGGTTCAGTGATAGAGTAGCTGTAAAGTGAAAGAATAAAGTTATTCATCATTTGTGTAAATTCAATTTATTCCCTATTCAGCTTTGTGACAGAATAATTGGACCTGTAGCACTACCTTGATACTAGTTTCTTGTGATGGTTTCTTCAACGCTTCATTAAGTAATTCCACTATGATTTCTTTACTTATAATTATTGTACCTTAATGTATTGTTTAATGGTAATACATGAAAAAGAAATTAGATCAGACAATTGAATTTAGATATCAAAATATTAAAACAATATTTATTGGTGACAAGTTCTTTATTGTCATCAGAAACTATCTTTCGGACAGCTGTACTCTTTCATTAGGTGGATGACGTCTTTGACCACATAAGGGGTAAAGATATACACTGAATGGTAGTTTATGTTCACAATAGTTATTATCCAACGATCTTGCCTTTCTTATGTATTTTACGTCTATGTGCCACATAAAAACAGCTTTTAAACGTTTTAACCTAAAATGTAGTTAGTGTAATAACAAACCTAAAATTTAATTTTCTTGAAGCAATCTCCAAAATATCCAGCACATAGCCCTTGTAAACAGCTGTTCTGTTGATTTGTGTTTTGATCACGAAGTTTGGTTTCTGAAACATATGTATCTAGTATGTTAAAACTATTGAAGAAGTGAGGGTTGTAACCAAGAAATACACAGCAAGTGTTCCGAAACATCATGTACAATGTCAACCTCGGTTACATTAACATCACCCTTGTATGCAGAATTAATGACATTGAGAGTTGTTCATTTTAAATACGTGTTCCTCTGATGTTACTGCAATAACCCTCCTCTCATTAGATTGTGACCAATGTGACCCGACATTGAGGTTACCTTTGAACATATATGTTTTAGTTTTACTGTGGCTTTAAAGAGGATGGTGGTAAACAGCTTTCTAAAGTCTCATAGGCGACTGCTATTGTCAAAAAAAGGAAGTTCATCATCCATAAAACTTTGTCATCTGGGAATTATTGTATCGAACATCTGCTAACTTTCCCTGTAAAGCGAAAATAACACTAGTTGCAAACTGATTTCCTAACTCTTGTTTTTCCTTTTCTGGGGCTGTGTTCGTAATTTTGATTTGGATAAATGCACAATGTAGGTTATATGCATGATAGGTGTATTCGAAGACCATACAATTATAGTTTCACTGATGTATGATTTTGGTGATTTTTGAGCAGTAAAATCATAGACGATTGTAGATCGGGCCAGTCGTTTTTGGATTAGGTAATCCTTTTCAAAACATAATAATTGGGCAAATGAATGAAAAAATAATAATAGGGTAGGTATAATTAATTGTTTATCAAATGCTGAGCCTATAATAATTCTGTCAGCCATATTGTTTGACGCCGGGCAACCAAGTGTGATACTCGGTTGTCGTTCGCGCTAAGTGGCAACTGATCATGCGCAAGTTTACCCTCGAGTGAGTCAAAACGAACGCAGCCCAGGCTTTCGATGGTCTTGAGGAGGAGTGTATAATTGGCTGACTAAAGAGATATGTACATATGTCAAAAATATCATGAATAGAGAACGATACTTACCTTGCACATGCTTTATATAATTATAACTGACATTGTAGACATAAATACCGGCATTGTCATGACCCTTATTTGCCTGTTGTTATATCCATATTTGACGTTAGGAAAGTAGCACATAGAGACATCAGCTCCACACTCTGATACTTGAGTAAAGACGTTACCAGAAGGATGATGTCTCAGTGTCATAGGTACTTGATGATGTAAAGAGCAATTCTGAAAACGTACAAACGACCAAATTATGTTATGTTTTTAAAAATAAAGGTTAAAGGTGTTCTCAATTTTGTAGCTCACAACCAGTCAGACCCCATAAAGGAAAGTTTATGAAACACCGTCTGTTATCAACCGTTTGACTCTGGCACTTGTCTAACAGTGGAGATACATAGGTGTACGAGGATAATCGTCTTTCATGTTCAATTTTTCAGTGATGAGCTGCTTTGTTTTCATTATGGCAACAAGAAGAGTCTTGATGATGACCTAAGGTTTTGAGGTCCATCAAGAGTCATTTATGGTACAGTAAGTATAAAGGCTGTGGAATAATACTTTGCAGACGGACGTAAGACTAAAGCTAAACCTGAATAAGCAGGTCTTCATACTTTCAATACTGACCATTTTAAAATGAAGATGACAGCACCGCAACACGCTATTTCTATTCAATCCCGAAAATTCAAATCTTCAAAGGCTATTAAGAATTTGAACGTCATAAAAATATACAGGTGCCTACTATACTGGGTTACTCCACAGACTGCGGGCTTAAATGAAGTGCAATTATTCAGGGCTTGAGTTCTTATTTAATTTAAAGCTGCCTTATCTCACACTTCCAGACTTTGTAAGAAATACTACACCAGTGCTTGTGCGAAGAGCGTCCTTATCCTTCATATATTTGGATATTCAAGTTAAGCTGCCGTAAGCGAGGTACTGCAGAAGACTTCTGCTCTCATGAAATAGAGCAACTGAGAAACTACTACGAGAAGTGCTATCATTGGCGAAAAGGTGGAATAATACAATGATGAAATAATGAATAATGAAATTCGTTGTCTATGTTCTGCCTAGAACTTTCTGACAACTCTTGTATGTAGTAATTTGAGAAATGGAACAATAGTACCCTGACGAAGCACTATTCCCTTTATTCTTAAAAATCATTTCAAACAAGTTTGACTTTATATTCTGTACTTACACATGTTTCGACTATATCCTTTTGTATACACAATAACAGTTTTCGATTATAAAAGAGAAGTATGTACATTTTGACTTTATGAACACAAACATATAATGAATGAAACACGGGTTCTATTTGTATTGTATAAAGGTGGGAGGAACAAATGTCCCTAACTTTATAGATCTATTTTCCTAAAGATGTGCAATTGAACATACCTCATTTGAGATAATCGTGACAACATTCTCTAAAACAGAAATATTCTTTCCTACATCCAGAACCGAATTGTCCGCACTAACGACCACCCATTTAGAGTGATGTCTGAAGTCTGTGATATAGCGGGTTGACTCGTCAAATCTGTTGGCCTTAAACAAATAAGCTTACATAAGTACATGTGTTCATGAGTCATGAATATATTATTATCATTATCATCTCAAGTTTACCTGACATAATGAATTAGGAGACATATCCAAGGTACTGAATGAACATTATATAGTGAATTGAGAAAAAATATGACTAAATAAACAAATGTTATTTCACTTGATGTAATTCGTCATTAATAAACTCCAGGGGATACCTAACGATAAATTTCTACTTATTTACTGTGGGTCTGTTGATTTTATGAACTACCTAACCTCACAGCAGCCAATCACGTGAGTCTTTACAACGGAGCTTGTCGCAAAGCTGTATTCAAGCGGCGGATGTGTGATTAAAGGAAATACAAGACAAGACGTGCACACTGTAGTTGATACAATTATCAGGACAAGCACTGGATGGATCCAGGGTGTGAGTAGAGATTTATACATATACCTTGAGATTATTGAGCACAAGTAAGTAGACATTTGGTTATTCAAGAGGTGTATTAGGAGCAAGGTATCACCAAGGAGGGGACTGAGTCCACAAGTAACGAATCGGCTAGCTGATATTTTGTACACATCCAATTAATAATGAACATGTTTATCCAGTAGGCAAGGAAAGTATTGCTCCTTATCTTTGACAGGGCCTCCCTTTCGTGGTGTCCAGTTCTGAACTTTTGAGTCTTTTGAGAGCTACTGGTGATATTTCACTGCTACTACCTAATTCAACATATCTTTGCGACCAGGTGAAAGGAAAATGAACATACCAATTGCTTAAAATGGACATAAATCATACCTTCATGAGTATATCTTTGATGAATGGTGCATTGCCTGATAAAACTATGTTGATATTCGGAAACAGATTGTGATGTAAGCCAAGAAGACTGCTATCAATATCGTCAGGATTGACACAGTATACTAGAAGCTTGACAGCAGCCAGTCCCAGGTCAATCATATTTGTTGCGTTATCACCTGAATGTATAAAATATCAAGCAGCTATTTAATGTGATAATGCATTTTTCAAGGACTCCAAATGTTTTCAGTGGTTGGGCTGCGTTGTGGTTCACGGCAGGGGAGGGAGGGGGGATTGGGGGTGCACCACTGTTTTGACTACGTTTTCAATGGTCATTTACTATACTCGCTCTCTACGTTCATATCAAATCAATAGTACATGTATACTGATGTCACGTCTATTTACACCTGTGATAACACAATGTTATGAAATGAATGATTAAATGCATATGTCAAACTCGTTTTCACACCAAATCACAAAACCGGTTGATAAAATTGATATCTAACTGCATGGAAATCGTTCGCTATTCTCTATACAGCATATTGCTGGAAAAGCCACACATATACATGTGTATCATTTTAATAAAGCCACGAAAATGTTTTTTTAACAAAACACACACACACACACACACACCTTGTTCATTGTGAATGAATACCACTGTCTTCCATCCTAAAGTCTTGATCAACTGGTTTGAGAAGTGACAATGCCCATTGAATCGTTTTGTGTCTGAAATGAGTCGTGCAAATCGATAGCAGTAAACATAACAACACATTCAGTGTAAAGTGAAACACAAGATGTAGAAGTCATTTTCGCTTAATAATCAAAACATGGTTCTGTTAGGTTAAGTATGGTTTAATGATACATCCATTATGTTGGTTGGGGTCACGTATGCAAAACGTTATAAATCAAGTCATTGATACTGCCTGTTGCCGAAAATGACTATTTTGGTGATAGTCAACTCAGCATAGAGACGATGTAAATGTATAAGTAGCTATTTCTGATCGAAAACCGGACAATGCACCGCGATTGACGCGTGTCAATAAGTGAAACGTAATTTTAAAAACTGTACAATACACTTAAAGACAAACGTTAGGTTGATGACGTAGGGTCATAAAACTACTGTGCATTTAAATGGGACGTGCAGTTTCCTTTTCTGCTTACGTATAATTATATATAATGATGTTGCTAGATTTTAATTGGAAACTAGTAATTATGATATGTTTGGCGATTGAGGATGAATATTCAAGTTGTGTGAACTTATTTGAACTGATATCAGTACTTATGGCATATTGGTACGTATTAAAGTCAACTATATATTAATATAATGAAACACAATTTATGCATCTTTAAAACCTCTGGTAAAATTATTTTTTTTATTAATTTATTTTATTTTTTTAAAAGCACTTTCATTTGTCACATTGTAATGATATAAACTGTATTTCAACTGTAAAAGCATAGACATCTGTTAAAGTTAAAATAAAATGTTAACAAGACGTTTTACAATCTGTTATGATATACATGTATGCAAGAAAAAATAGAACTTTCCCCTTTTTCTAACAAGTAACTACACACGTTCTGAAAACTTAAATGAAATGTTCATAATACAGATAATATGGTATTTGGTCAAATTTCGAATCTCCAACGCCAACCTCGAACAGTTTGAAATATCAAAATTCTCTTTTCATGTACAGATTGCCAACATCTGGTGTGCACGAAATAATGGAAATATCTGATCCCAGAAGTAATGCAGGGCCTAGGTTTTCGAAGCTCTTTAGCGCTCAGATTGTCGTGGTACTTACGACGAACTTAGCACTTAGAGAGCTTTGAAATTCAAGGCTTTGGTTAGTGTGTTTCAGTATTCCATTAATTTTAAAATACAAAAACCGGAATTTTACCTAAATATTTCAATTTCCACTCATTAGAATTGAAATGTGTATTATTATATGGAATGCACAACTTGATTTTATTTTGGATTTGAATTTGAGAACACATAACGAGAAATAGAAGGCCGGCCAGTGTTATCCTTGACCAGTGTTGATCCTCACCTTAATGAAATGCTTGTTTGTTTCGTCACTGATATATTTGAACTGAGCTAAGAAATGCTCTCATTCAATAAGCAGTATGTTTCAAGTTATGTTAAGAGATCACTTTCAAGTACATAAATGGACCTAATTTACAACTGCGTTTTTAAGGTAGGATGCCGAGAGGCAATATTCGAAAATTTCCTATATTATACATTTGAGAGAAGATACCAAGCCGAGGATGTACGGTGTCTTTCTGCCCTTTTGGGTATAAACATATTTAAATAAGCGCCTCCAAATAACTTCTATGTGCATAACAACAAAAAATCATCAACAAATGCAGATAACTGACGTTATACACAGAGTTTTCAACAAATAGTTGTCACTAAGGTGACATGATCCCCCGCAGCAAATTAATACTTCAAATAGAAAAATAATGTCAAGATCAGCAAAACTGACTCTTCCCTGAATTTCCCCAAAATAGAACCACTGGTGTAAGATAATGAGAATCCAATGTACATTTCTTGTGATATCGATTTCCCTGATAAGCTTAGCATATCGATAAACTCAAAGTTCTGCTGTGACCTTGAGAATAATGTAAAGGTTTTAAAAAATAATAATCAACCCTTTGTCTTCACTGGGAGGTGCTTTGTGTAAGATATGATGAAACTGAAATGATGAGAATGGTTCTTGAGATATCCCGCTGACAAGCTTTACATGTACATAAACATGTAAAAAACTTCAAAGTTCCGCTGTGACTTAATAAAGTCATAAATAAAGTCAAGGTAACCAAAATCTTATCAGCCCTTTGTCTTCCCTAGGAGTGCTTTGTGTAAGATATGAAGAGAATCCAATGAATGGTTCTTGAGATATCCCGCTGACAAAGGTAAAATGACAAAGCCTCATTGTGAATTTGAAATGAAAGTCAAGGTCATAAATCTCTGCAGGAACATTACTCTCCCTATGATGAACCCATATGAAAAATAGGAAAAGAATCCAGCAAATAGTATTTGAGTTATTCCATTTCGTACTGACATACGGACGGATGCAGCCGAATACTAAATCCCCTGCTTCGCGCTTAACGCGCGGCGGGGGATAATAATATAATTTGTTATGACTTTGAGTACTTACTTTCAAATTGATATCCATGTAAAAGACACACATGTCTAACGGCTATCAGAACACAGAGCCACAGTCCTACACTTGCCATGTTGGTTGAATCATGGCGGAATTGCTAAATAGCATCCTCATTATACATTGATTTTCTAATAAGATAATATTTGCATGACGTGATATCAATGGTCATTAAAAGCCGGTCTGACAACACTGTTTGCAATGGTATTAAAACCAAATGGACAATTCCTGCCTTATCATGTCTTTCCAGAACATTTACAGAAAAGAGAGAGATATATCTTGTGACAAATCGATCATAAACATGATGCTAACATAAGTATCTTGCTAAGATACTTCTTTATGATTCATCTGTGTTCAGCTCTATCCCATCGTGATTTAAAAGATGACAGAGACATACGCTCAGGAACAGATATCAATAAACATACACAAGCTACGAAACCGTATACTTACTGTACTCCTTTGGAATAATATTGACTCCCAGATAAACATACTGTGTGTTGAAAATCAGCGCCACAAAACAGACATATATTAGCTCTGAAACTCGAGTTTTTAAAGTCGAATGCATAACCAAACTATATCGTCTCTGATTTTCACAGTAGCCATCAAATACGACAATTTCGCAATATTTGTAGAACTGGTAGTTTATAACAAGTTTTAAAAAACAAGGACGCCCAAGCAAACCTATGTTATTCAAGTGTTAAATGACTACGTCACAGCACATATTGCAATTGCACAGCAATTTAACTTTTAACTTTTTTTTTTAACTACAATTACTACTATAAGAGTAACCTTCCTTTCAATGTCGATAATGAATATAACGGCATCCTAGAGATTTGTTCACTAAGTGAGTTAATCATTATCATTTTATTTAATTACTGTAGAAAGTGAAAACAAATATAAGTTTTGGACTTTTCGTTTTAGGTTAACATGTGCTCTGACATAGTTTATTTTCATGCCCACGGCAAACAGAAATAGTTATAGTACTTCAAATACTTGCAATCTTTAGTAAAATCCTCATTTTGTGAACAATGGTTACACTTCGTCCTAAATACTAACATGCTACATGTATATTTGATGTAATATAATTGCAATGTAAATGCTAATATTCAGTTCGCTGTCACATCATAGTGACAATATATAGACCTTTTTTTGACATTTTTATTTTAAAAAACCCTTCTCCCTTTACATTTAGGAATTAATAGCGATCAAACAATTGTGCAATGTGCTTTGAGTACTGTATAATGATATATACGTATACATTCAGGCCTACTGAATACTATGACATCATAACTGATAAATATATCTCGTTCAGGCATCTTCCAATATGAAATATTTCCACACGGGTTGATAAAAGTTGCAAATACCAGAGGCTTGATATATTTGATACCAGAAGACACGAGGGTGATATTCAGTTTATCATCCAAAATCAATCTTGGTTTAAGCATATTTATTTTATTCAAGAATGGACTGGTGAACACGCTTTAATTTCCCATCTGAATACCGCTCAATCCCAATCAATCTTCATTACGTTTCAATTAAATTTATTCACACACAGCCATGTCTTTAGACTTCCAGGGCGCTGGTGAAATAACATTGTGAGTTGGTCATGTCTATGACGTCAAGACATTATAATGCCATTAGGTAATTCTGACGTCGTAGCACTACCATGATGTTCACGTATTGTAATGTCATGTAAATAGGCGATGCCAGGGCATGATGCAGTATCTACTGTCAAAACAGTATCTACTAGGAATGTTCACTTAAAATAACACTGGCGATAATTACTGTGTTTTAAAATGCAAAAACATATGTTACCAATTAAAATATGCTTATAAAATTCAACCCATCTTATGACACACAAGACACAGTCTTTCGCAGAACAGAACAACTGTTGCCATGAGAACGCCTGAGCACAAGATCATCAACGCTCCTGCAAGCATCTCTGTTGAAATCGGCTTCACTGTTTTGTCTGTCGAACAACTTGTCGAATTCCTTTCCTTGTGCCATTTCTTCCACAAACGGTTAAATACTCCATTTTCTTGTAAACTGGACATTCTGTTAATGATAAGAAGGAACATTAAAGAACATTCAGGACACATTTTTCATCAATAGAATGGTTACCAGAAACAAGTTTTACCATGAACCACAAGTAAGACTCATGGTCCTCTTTTAAGTTATAAAGATTTTTATTGACTTAAAACATTAACTTATCAATATTGATTAATCAAGTGCAAAAATCGATCTCTGCCAACAGTATAAGCGTATATACCCTCTGTCAATATTCTGCTTTAGATATGATCGTTGTGGTACTGTAAAGGAAGTCTGTTCAAAAAAGATATTTTCATAGAAAGTTTCAAGTACACAGTCGTCAGCTTTGAAAATGTCTGCAACATGAGAGGGAAGAAGCAGAGCGAATTTGTCCTTCTTGACTTTGCTCACTTTTTCCTTCAACGAAAGTTCATTGTTCCTGATGGTAAATTTCTTCCTGAGATTATTTAACACTGACAGCTCGGATGTCTGAAATGAATAAGTTCAAATACATAATTTACCTAAATCTAAATAAAGGTAAAAGTCGTGTTTCAGTTATCAGGAAAACATTAAGTATTTTTCTCATGTAATACAGATCATCTTAAATTTACAAAGAGTTCCTCAGATAATGGTCGATTTGACAATAAGGACTTTAAACAAACACAGGTTAAAGTTTTTAGGAGGAAATGTAAATGAAAATGTAAAATAATTTTACCATAAATTTATGGAACATTATTCCGTTTAGTTTCACCAGTAACTGATAATCACTGTCTATAAGTTCTTGGTATGTAGTGAAGGGATGGATCCTTTTCACGGTTGTATAGGAAGCTAGAAGGTTTGCCGTGTATACAGCAGTCACCACAACAACAGTCAGCCACCAAGCCGAGACCAGGACTTTATATTTTTACCAGCATTGGTCCTCGGGCTGTACTTCGCTCCTGAGCATCAGGGAAAAGGGAATTTGAAAATGTGTAAATGGTATTGTAAATATAGTTCTATTTCTATAATGCATTGAATAGTTGTTCTAAACATAAAATAATACAGTAAGCATATTCACTTATCGATTTAAAAATAAACAGTTAATGATGATATATTCTAAAAGGACTACCCTGGCAAGAAGGTATCAAGACTGAGATCCACATTTGAAGTTTTTAGAAGGATACAATTCAGGGGATAGTTAGTAATACCCTAGAGTCATGCAGATATGATGCAAATTGCAGTCAAGGTGAAGGTTAAGTGCCTAAAACGATTTTCAACAAAAACATATTGACCATAACCTCTCCATCACATTTTCATGGTGACTTATTACTTGCAGTTAAAATTATATACATATAACTTAAACTATACCAACACGCCTACACCTTCAGTTTAGTTTTGCCATGGTTCGCGAAATGTACTCCAAATGTACGTATGATATAGGCCACAAAGGTCCCCACGTTTAATTGCCCTACAATACAGTTATCAATACCTAATCTTCTCCCTATGGGAATCACAGACACCGAGACGAATACGCAGTACTTACATTACTTACCTTGTTTACACAGTGCCCTTAGAATTACTGAGTGTTGTGAGTGATGAATGTTCCAGATATTTCTATCCTCAGCATTTTGTTTCTGGGAATCCTCAAACCACGTGAACACAACTACCAGTATTCCTGCAGCCAGAATGGTGATCAGGTAAACCTCCCAACGGAGAGGTCTTGCCAGGGTGAAGAAAGGACTTGGTGTGTACGATCTGTACAGAACAGTGAATCCAAAGTGGGCAAAGGGAGGAGAGATGTAGTCAACAACAGCTGCTCGTTCCTTAGTCACCACATGACAACACGCAATAACATCCATCTCCTGTTGAAAATATTATGCAAGGATTATTAGTTCTTTTCAAATAAGATGTAACTTGAATGTCTAAGACGGCTAAATATATGCTTTTCATTCGATAAACGACTGCTCTTCTTATCTCTTATATTGCTTATAGAAGTTTTGGATGATTAGTTGTTAGTTCCAAATAAATATGATATTAATATATGCATTGCCATTCCTTTTTCTGCAACAGACGAATCATTCCATCCCATGAGCCATTTCGTAGAATTCCCCAAGAGCCATCTGCAGGTTCAACGATTGAATAGCTGTAATACACGATAGTTTCATAGGAATCAGAATGGGAATTGTCCAACATTACATTGATACAATCCAGGTTTAAAACATATTTGATTTTACGAGGCACCAGCAAAGCAGCATTGAACAAGTGTTTGCCACTAACATGGCAATGTCCCCCGCCTCCAACGTTGAGTCATGTTCTTCTTATATTGCATTTCTGGTAAAACTGTCATTATGACATCAACTGTGAAGACACTGGGTGCTAAGGTTCATGACATAGCATTAACAAGAATGTTATGCACTAAAAGTTAACTGGTGTCTGCATAATTCCCTAATGACAGATGTCATCCAATTTTAAGATAATGGATGCAAAGGGTTAATAACAAGAGGCTGAAAGCCGGTCAAAGTGCCGGGGTGACCATGGAAATAAGGTCAAGGTCATCCAATTCGGCTGGTGTCTGCATAGTCACCCATTGTAGGCTGGTACCAAAATTTAAGACACTGGGTGCAACGGTTCATCAGATATCGTGTTAACAAGAGGCTGAAAAACTGTCAAAGTGCCGTGGTGACCTTGAAAATAAGGTCAAGGTCATGCGATTCAACTGGTGTCTGCATAGTCACCCATTGTAGGCTGGTACCAAAATTGAAGACACTGGATGCAACGGTTCATGGTTCATGAGATATCGCGTAAACAAGAAATGTGACGTACGGACGACGCTGATTACATAGTCCCACGTGCGGCGTTGCGGCGGGGGACACTAACTGTACGATCAAGAATTGATAATTGGTGTTTGTCATGTAATATTTCACCGACCGTCATAAATGTGTACCTTGACAAATTGAGATTCAATCAACCTACAAACAAGAAAAAATTAAAAACAGATTCAAACACTTATCCCAAAAGCATTACCTGAAGTTCAACTTGTTGCTTATAAGATTTAGGAGGTCAACTGCATAACCCTTGTAAACAATCTCCCCTTTCACCGTTTCCTTTATTACATATTTTTGTGACTGGAATAGAAAGTATCATTCAATGATTAATGATAACAGAAGCCATCAAGAGAAATGGCTCATCACATCGGCTCCACATACTGGTAACTTGAAAGATCAGTTTTAGCAGTACATTATCAAAACAATAAGGTGTTTTTGCTCGTAAAAACAGATGTCTCCTTCTTCCCCCAATTCGACTTGAATTGTAACCTTTCTAAAAGAAAAGTCGAAATGTTGCCAAGGAAACAGAGCATTCTTTTTTAAAAGGCACATCTTCATGATATGAGGAGGTAATATAAAAACTTTGGTGTGGATTGGTCGAGAAGTTTTATAAATCTTCTCCGGAGAGAAACTCTACCGTTCAAAAAACAATGCCCAAAATGTTGCCATGAAAACAGAACAATATAAATAAAATAAAGTCCATAGCCCAAAAGACACATCTACATAATATTGGATGGCACTATACCACATTTGGTGAGTATTGGTCTACTAGTTTTAGAGATCTGTTCCGGATACAAGCCTTGTCCTTCAAATAGACAAAATCAAAATTGTTACCATGGAAACAGAAATAATACAATTCCCAAAAACTGAAACTCCCAAAAGGCACATCTGCATTATATGGGGAGGCAATATGCCAAGTTTATTGACGATTGGTCAAGTAGTTTTGGAGGTCTGTTCCGGAAACAAACCCTACCCTCAAATAGACAAAGTTCAACTTGTTGCCATGGAAACAAAAACGAAAAATTCAAAAGAGCTCATCTTCATGATACAGGGAGACTGAATACAAATTTTAATGAAGATTGGTGAAGTAGTTTTCGAGTAGTGCTCCGGGAACAATGTGATCAAGGACAGACAGACTGACAGATGGATGGATGGACAAATTGAGCTAACGGCTATATCTATATATGCCTGGGGGGATAAGAATGGAAATCTAATTTACATATAAACATTTCTTTTTAAATTAGTAAATCATCATCAAGCAGTGTATATACGTAATTAATACAGAATAAAGTGTAGTTTGTTTTTCTGACAATGTACTTCCTGTTAGAATTTCAATAATAGACTGCAAATGCATTATTCAATTTTTGCATGTATTAGTGTTCATTTATTTCAACCGTTTATTTATTGATTATAAGTGGAAAAAAATAAGGTTTATTGTATTGATAGATATTTAATGTTTTAATGAATCCAACGATCTGAGTTCGAACAAATGTGTTGTTTGATAAATGATCGATAAATCATATTATAGTTTTAATACATGATCTAGAATTGATTACTGGTAGCAGGTAAACTCTAATACGTCGGTTGTTGTATCCATATTTGATGTTAGGAAAGTAGCATGTTGAGGCATCGGCTCGACACCCTGACACTGGGATGAAGACGCTACCAGTCGGATGTTTTCTCAGTGTCATTGGTGTGTATCTTGGTGAATTCTGGAGAAAACAATTATGTTTATTAGCATTTTTGGAATCAATTTCCATTTCCAAATTTTAGGTAATTTGAAGAAAACTGATAGTTATCCTTGGATTTATTTAAAAATAATATTCAACCATCAAGGACACTCATTGACAAAATCGATTCAGAACGTGAACATTGTACTTAATTTTAGTGTTTATGTTGATTTGGACATTACAAATGTACTGATTCAGGTTTGTAATGTTTCAGAAGTACCTCTTTGGCTAGTAGAAGTGCAACATTTTCCAGAAAGATGATTTCATTAGATTGAAAGGAGACATCATTTAAAATCAGCCATTTTGAACTGTGCTTGAAATCCGAGGTCTTGAATATTTCATCATATCTGTCTACCTATTAAATGTATATATGTGTGAACATCAACAAGCAGCATGTAACTGACTATTTTGGCAGTTATTGTTTCATGTTTATCACACCGTCTATTCATAGTTTTCAAAGCTGATCATCAACATTTCAATCAAATGTCATAAAAAGTAGTAGACTCTAGATATTTTTGAAACAAACAATATTTTACTTTCAGAAAAGGAAAAGTTGACTTCACCTGTGTGATAACATCTCTGATGAATGTATTGTTGCCTGATAAGACAATGTTGATGTCAGGGAACATTCTGTCATGGATCTGAAGAAGGCTGGTGTTCAGTCGTTCAGGAGTTACTTCATACATTAACATCTTTGTGGTTGAAAGTCCTTGTACATAGCGTTCTATTAGTTCTTCTGAATGTCAAACAAATACATTCTTGTCAAAACAGAGATACCAAGGCAAGTGAAGTTCAATATACAATGACAAGGACAGATGGCTGTACTTTGTTTATATCCATGGATAACATTGAGATATTTAATTGTTAAAATTCATTTTTTAAACATTAAAACAATAGTAATTTCAAATATAGTTTTTGGAGATGGTAATCTTTTGGGGTAACTTGTCAATAAATAAGTATATAGTATATACCTTTTCCACTGTGCAATATGATCACTGTTTTCCATTTTAATTGTTGCATCAGTGACGTCAAATGAGACATTTGAGGTGCATTGCATAGCGTGTCTGAAAATAGTAGTAAAATGAAACTACATTGACGCATCCATACTATTGTATTCAAGAATTCAGCCCCATATTTGATTAAAACATTTTTTATCCCACCGGTATATAATAACGTTGGATTAAATTGTCATTGCGTCCATCTGTTTGTCCATCCGTCCGTTGGTTCGTCCGTAATCATTTTGTTTCAGGATCATAACTCAAAAACCATTCATGATATCTTTCTGAAACTTTTCATGTGTATTACCCACCAACGGAAGAGATGCTTCTTGATATTTTCAGATTTCTCCAAATTTTATTTTTTCGTTTCCATAGAAACATGATGGATTTGGACTTTGTTCAGAGATAGGTCAGCTTCCGAAGAAGAACTCCAAAACCATTCATACCTAAAACTCGACATGCGTATTACCCACTAACACGAGCATGATCACTTCTTTATAATACAATGTAATTCTTCATTCATTTTGCGCAAAACAGTTTGACAACATTACTTTCAAATATGAACTTTCTTAAACTATGCATATTGATATATGCAAATAAACAGCGTGCTATTCTCACGGTAAAATGAAAAAAAAGCCTCCTTAAATGATACTTTCAGTTAAAATAATTTTGGCATTATCTAAATTTTCAATATTTTAATACGTTCTAAAATACGTTTTTCGATTGAAAAATATGTAACTTAAGGTTGGCGAATTCGAACTCGCGTCCTGTTGCTTTCATGTATTCATGCATGGCTGTGGGGGGTTTAGGCAGTGTTTGATCATAATACATTTGTTGCCGCACCATACATTGCACAGTGTTTGTTTTCTCATATTTCAATTAATGTATGTGAAATGAAGCATGTTTATTTACATGAATCTGTTACGCTATGACAGTTATTATGTCAATTTACGTTATTACAGGCGTTCGAAATGTTAATGGCTATGGCGTCATTTTCAAAAGAAGTTCCGTCATTTGACCTCTGTAATTTGCATCTGTATCCGAAAATGTCTGTTGCCTTTATCCTGCCGAGAACACCATCCATTGTATGATAAATACAATTATCTGTCAAAGATGTGTGGGATATCTTCTGATGACTTATGTTTAAATGAGCTATCAATAATGCTTTTATCTTCAGTTGTGTTCCAACAAAAAGAAAACACCAACCTGAAAATAGAAAACTCGCATATTGTATAGCAACAAAACCACATGAATTCGTCAAGATTATATTTTTATATTGTGCTTGTATTTTGAATCTCTGTAAAAGGTTTCAAGTATCTAAGTTAAAAATCAATTTCATTGTAAATAAGAATTACAAGAAAACCATGTGACTTACAAATTCGCCATGATTTACTCTTCTGCTTCTATTTGTATTGCGCATATTTTGCAAAACTCTTGAAATCTCTGTGTGTATTTTGTGATCCTCAATTGTGACACGAAATGACTGTTGGTGATCGATTTTAAATTTGTAATTCTTATAAACACTAAAGTTTCACGGTAGCTATAACAAAATAATGAAATTGCAAGTCCCATTTTTGGAGTACATATATTCCCTTTGTGCTTCAGCTGCATTAATGTTTCAAGTATCTTCAGAGGAGAAGATTGTCAAAGGTATTCCAAAAACAATATATAGCGCATAATCAACGTGGCCTACGAATTCGTCATGATTTACGTTTTGTTTGGATTGGCATTGCGCATATTTAAAAAAGTTGCAACTCTCTAAGTGCAGTTTGAAAAGTTTCCCATGTTAAAATAGAAATTTAGAATCAAGCGATTCCCGTAATGCCTAAACCAATCGAAAAACCGATACAAATCCAGATCCTATAGAATTCTACAATCCCTAAAAGCTTCTTCAAAATTGGTCCAGACGAACAAAATAGTGCGCATATAATAATAGTAAGTAGGAATCGTGTAACAACAGTATATTTGGCATTCTTTGTCTTGAGGACCCAACACAAAATAGTTCACCTTCAAAATGTTTCTGAAAAAATATCTTTGAACAATAAGGTAACCAATCAGAAGCTTAAATCATCTTACTTATCATAATTAAATATACAATCTTTATCATTCAGGAGCAGTAATAGTATGTACATATAAACCTAAGGTGTCATATTTGTGTCATTTTGGAGGTAATTCTTTTTTCACGGCCATACAGAACTTCCTATATAATATCCTGGGACATTCTATAGAATATAACTGGGGCATTCTATAGTTCATCCCTGGCCCTGAAAGTAGACTTTAACATGAATTGTAAATTCCGGAATAATCTCATTTGATAATTTGATTTCAATCACAGAACAAATCGAAAATGATTCATGACATGATGGGATTCGAACGTGCATCCCTTCGCTCCATAAACTCTACCACGGAGCCACAAAGGACAGCATTTAACAACTCTATCTATAGTCACGTTCCCTTAACCTCAATATAGAATGAGATGCAGGAGATTTTCGCGAAAGTCGAACAGCCCCCTGCTTCGTTTGAGCAATACTTGTTTTGTTCACTGCATGGCTATGTCATTTCAAGGAAATATGTTTCATGATTAATAACCGATAACCGATTTTGATAAATTTGTCGCCTTTTCCTTCGTTTTATATGACAGATATAACACTCTCTCTCTGTTTTGGTTGAAAATGTAAACATTCGGGGTCGGGAGAACACTTTGGCATTCGGTCCGCGGGTTCTACCTCTCCCTCATGTCTACATTTACAACCAAAACCTCGGGAGAGTGTAATACATGTATTCTTTACATATAATATACGACTCCACCATACCTTCTTCAGCTAATCCTGATCGAACCTCAAATAAAATCAGCAAATAAAATATCCGAATCTTGGCAAGTCTGTTCATATCCTAATGTCCTTTGGATTACAGCAACGGCGATTAGTATGCCCAAATTGCAGAAAGTAGCGGTAGTAGACTATATAAGAAAAAGAAACTCTTAACAGACCAGCTCCAGGCAATGGACATTTCAGTATAGCAATGAAAAGCACTCACAATCAGTGTTAAAGCTAATGGTACTAAAAAGCTTAAATATTGACAATAAGCCAGTCTATTGGTCAGATTGACAGACTAAATAATGAATTTGCTGTATCAAAGAAAGATTAAAAGCTTCATAATACAAACATAAGAAACAATGGAGGACTATATAGCATTTACCCTAGTACGCAATTTACTTTATTATGTAAGCATATTTCTCCAGCGATCACGTGACCGTCGGCAAAAAAAGCATATTGACTCCAGCCCGATTCTGACCGAAAGTGTATTGACTTGAGTGACGTCAAACGATTGTTGCATGACGTCAAACAATTGTTACATGCCGTCATGGTATTGTTATCATGACGTCATTCGAACGTGGCCCGCCATTTGACCAAAACAATATTGGACAAGGACTTCGTCCTTGGTCAATATCGTTTTCTCGGGTCCATAAAACAGGTATTTACCTTATTATCAGTCTATAATTGTAAAGTATAGATGATTTATCCTTGTATGTATGTTGGAAATAGCTGCTTCCTTGTATGTATGTTGTATATGGCTTGGTACTCACTGTAATGTACAGTTGCTGCTTCCTCGTAATTATGCTGTATGTAGCTTATTACTCACTGTCCTGTAGAGTTGTTGCTTCTTTGTATTTATGTTGCATATGTAGAGAATACTACACGAGGTCTCATTAGATACGAATTATACGAAACGAGTGTCCTTCCGACATCGAAGGGCAAGGTCAACGCAGAGTGAAAATGTTTGACTTTGACTAGTATCATTGCAAGTACCCGGCATTGCAAGCTGTTCATTACGTTCATTACGTTACATGATGTTTGCATTTGACATTCGCCGCATTTGAAACATTTTGACACCGACAATGAATGTGAGATGTGTCCGGATTTCCATACAACCCTTGAACTGTAAGTAAATACGGCGCGTGTGCCGATAGTTACAGCTTTTGGCGATATCAATGCTGCATACTCGCCAAATCTGGAACATTCTAAAAGCATTCACAATCTATGTTGACGCATATATCTAGCATATAAAGTTGTGAACATGAAATGTTACGTGTTTGTTTTTAATTCAAAAGTAGTTCCGTTTCAACTTGGCCCTAACTGAGAGGTCATTGGTTATCCAATCAGATCGTTGGAATGCGGGGTCACTTCGTTACGACACAGGTCAACATGATACGACACACGTGTGGCGTACGAGATTAGTATGTCATTAGTTGTACGTTCACCACGTGCAGGCGCGTAGCAAGGTTAAAATAATGTGTAAGCCCGCAATTGTTGATGAAGTATGTGAGGGCGCGAAGCGCCCGAAATTTCTAGGGGGGTTTGGGGGCATGCCCCCCCAAGAATTTTTTTAAAATCCATGCATAAATACTCGATTTTTAGCGTTTACCAGGGAGTTTGCTTACTTTTCAAAACTTAATTTTATTGACTGATCTCTTATGAAGTATACTATAAAGTATATCTACAAAGTGAAATATTTTCTTAGATTTTGTATAACGTCAGCATTTGTGTTGTGAATTGTGTGTGGTTGATTAAAGTAACACGATTTGAAAACGTTTTATGGAGATTGTATTATGTAGTGTGTTCACCGCTTGCCTGATCCTATTAAACGTTTGCCACTTTACAATAAATACATAAGCAAAGTGTATTATAGCCTCTTGTGCACAGACTTGAAGATTTCTTACTCGAGATGATCACACATTTACTTTTAATGCAACCATATTTGAAACTATTAATAATCAGCTTAAGTGTAATTTGGTAACCAATTCAATTCTTTTCATAAATATATTATATAAGTAGTATATTTTTTTAAAGAATTGGTCACCAAATTAACAAAAAGTTTTACATGATTAGTGTTGCGTCAGGTCTACATTACATAAATAATCATTTTAGCTCTTCAATTCAATGAATTTGGAAAAGTTAACGGCAACAGTCTTCCGCATTTCATTGAAAGTTAAGGTCATGAAATCTGTTAAGGCGCATAAGACCTGCCCATACACCCAAATGTACAGTGACAAACTGCCAAGAACTTGGCGTTGACCCTCTCGGCTCTCGTCTGTCATTTGACATAAAATAACAGACAAAAAAATTTACCAAAAAAATCATGTGTAAGCCCGGGCTTTTTTTTATAATGGATGCTACGCCCCTGACGTGTGTAATAAATCCTAGTACTCACTGCGCTTTAGAGTTGCTTCTTCCCTGTATGTACATGTTTATTATGTGAGCATATTTTTCCAGCGACCTGATTGGCCGAGAGGCCATCACGTGACCGTTACCAGTAAAGCATATTGACTCCAGCCTAGTCCGCCCAAAAGCCGTATTAACTTGAGTGACGCCAAACGATTGTTGCATGACGTCAAATGATTGTTGCATGACGTCAAACGATTGTTGCATGACGTCATATGACTGTAGTCCCAGCTGTTTATAGCATTTTCTCACTGTTTTTCATTGTTTTCCTTTCATTTCTGTGTTAGATACATAATAAAACAATTATGGACTGGCGATTCGGTCAATACCTGTTTTTATGGACCCGAGAAAACAATATTGACCGCGGACTTCGTCCTTGGTCAATATTGTTTTCTCGGGTTCATAAAAAACAGGTATTGACCTTATCACCAGTCTATAATTGTATAATGTTGTATATAGCCTAGTGCTCATCGCACTGTAGAGTTGCTGCTTCCTTGTATGCATGTTGTATATAGCCTTGTACTCCCTGTTCTGTAGAGATGCTGCTTCCTTGTATGTATGTGTACACAACATTCTGTACCTCTGTTCGACTGCACCAGTTCTCACACAACTCATCATGACATGACCATCACTGCAGTTGGAGAAACGGGTTGTTAAACAATGAAACAGCGTCAAACTCAGTCTCCATTTTCACGTCCTCTCTGAACTCTCTTACGAATTCGAAGATATTTCTTATTTTTTTATAAGTGCAGAGACCCTCAAGTGTACAGTTAACTAGGCAACCAGTGTCATGTGAGGTGTTCTGTCATTTTTAACTGAAATATGTTCATATCCGAATGTATATTGCACACTCATGACTAACATGGGTTTGGATGATGTGTCGATTTATTCAAGAAATACAGTTGGTATGATATTTTTCTCACTGTAAACTGCAGAGGTAAGGTACTAAGATACAGTTATATCGCCGTACGTTAAATGATTAGTCTGTAATTGATATAATGTGTGTGAAAGTTCAAGTGAATATCAAAACTTTCGAACTGTCGAGGCGAAATGGTCGTGTGGTAAGCTGTTGGTACAGTCAATGCTGGCGATAGTTGCCTTACTCTGAGGGCGTGGCAGTTTCGAATCCCGCATGGGACTCGGCCCGAAAAAAGTACAAGACTTTGTACTATTGAAGGAAGTGTTATCCCAAATATGACCATGTTATAGTTCCTACTGTAGATTATAGCAATTAAATTTGTTCAACCTTACACGTTAAATGTGAACAATAGGTGAACACGTTCAACCTTTGTCAAATTACACATACATTCAATATTAAAGTTCCACGCATGAACATAGGGTTAGCGATGTCATACAAAGACTGACACTATTATTTGTAATCATTTACATTGTCATCTTCATATTTATGTTATTTTATATATATGTTCTGTTCTCACATAAGCAGAGCTTAAAGCAAATATCACAGACTGACAACATATGACTGAAAGTAGTTTAGATTCGATATACTAAGTATGCTGTACTTTTTAAGCGAAATGCAATCGATATGCAGCCTATGATTCAGTACTCTCCTATTTAGTGTATGTATATCCAGCAATGCGGCACACGTGGCAACATTGATTGGATCCTGTTTAGTTTCAATCACTCATGCATCCCACGGGATGCCTCGGATTGCCAGGAGAAGGATTGTTACCGGGCATGTAACACAGCAACGAGGTCTGTCCTATAACACAGTACTGTATAAACAGAACTGACATATAGAGCTTGGAGGATCTTGTTTGTAGAATGTATTTTGTCATATTACGATGTTTAAGGAAACCGGAGTTCCATTTACTAATGGTTATAAGGCACTTAAGTGACCACACCTCGTTTTGCATTGAGTTTTATCTGGTAACTTTGTGGATTCTTTGTAATTGCTTTTACTCAACATATATATACAATAGAAAAACCAATACCAGGAAATCATGTTCCATTTGGAGTGGTTATAATGCAAATTAACAGGAAAAGTGATCGCGTAATAATGACATGCAGAGTCCTCTCTTTGTTGTTTTGATTTGGGAATTTGTGTGTTTAATTTAAATTGAATTTACATAAAATCAATAAAATCAATATTGATATAATTTCAAATAAGATCAAACCTCATTTATTGCAGTTTCCTGTCTCATGAAAGAAGATGATTGCAGGTTAGAAGTAGTGGCCATTACAGCATCATGGAAGGTGAATATTTTATCACATTTACAAAACAAAATCACTGTTTTAACCCCAGCTATTTTTTTTATATAGTCCTTTATTGATGTAAGTCAATGGTATCAAGTTTTCCATTTCCATGGTAACTGAAGACTCAAGTTTCATTTTCCTTATTCCGGGTTAATTAAGAAATTCCATTGCTTACCATGGAATTAGTTGACGAGGAATTTGAGGTGTGTGAACATAAAACGAATATGTTTAATGAAAATCGAAAAACCAACACTTAAACATAATTCAAACCTCATTGGTGAGAATCAAATAAAAATAAACAAAATAAATAGAATGAAAATACGTTTAATAGTATAAGTTCATTTGTAGAATGCCTTTGCAATCGGCACATCATCAATGAACTTGTAAGGATTAAGGGATTTTGAAGTTATTCAAAGGTTTGGTGTTTGATTTTTTAGACAACTTCATACAACAGAATACAAATCGTAAAATTGTAAGCGAGGCACTGTGTGTGTAACAGCACAGAACAATTGTTGCAATAGAAATGTTTGAGAACAAGATAATTCACCAACTTGAACAAAATATCTATTAATTTAAAATTGAACTGTCTTACTTTTTGAAAGATAAGGTAATTAATTATTCAAAATAATTATTTTTGACAATAACTTACTCTCGTCCAAGGTTTTTCATCAGATATTTCTGTTTTGGAACTGCTATTTAAAGAGGTTTCATGGACAGCTCACTTGATATGACCCTTGTCGAGCAGAGAGCAGAACTCAGAGCAGACATACAGTGAGGCAGTGATGTTAATGCAGTGCATGATAATATCCAACATTTTACTTGTGCATTTGGATATTATGTGTTATTTGAATTTGTTGTTCCTACGCTTTTATGGCATCTTTCATTCAACATGTTCAATAAAAAAGATCCAAATTCATAAGTATGTTGCTTTATATATTTACGGCAATTTTTTTTTACGTCTTCAATAATCAACACTACAGTCATGTTTCGAACAGTTTATTTTACATAAAGCAATAACGTAATTCTTTATATTTCAAGTTATGTATATATACTTAGGTTTTAAGTCAAATATAAAACTCCAATGACAAAACGCATGTCTCACAGTGCGATCGTTACCATTAATGAATAATTACAATTATCGATTGTACAACTATTCAAATACAGAATACTTACTAACATCGTTTTTTCTTTTCATGGTCTATTTTTGACAACGATATGAATACAACTTGATTATTTTTTACAAGAGGTAGTTTTGTCAAACAATGCCAAAACAACAGGTTACACGTCACACCTTGTTTTAAGAATTATAGTTTGGCTATATTATATATATAGTGATCTAGATATTCGCCTTTAAGTAACTATGTTTATATCTTTAGACCCAATCCAGGAAAACTTACACAATGGAAAGGATGAAATCAAATCGACATGATAAACCAACCAGTGCTGTCAATTAAACTGATAGTTAATTTAGAGTACCATTTACATCACCTGGATGCGCGAATTCAATCGCGATGTGCGAATTCAATATGGTGGCACGTGGTCCTGTGCATAGCTCAGTCGACCGCTATCAGTTAAGTTCAGCAACAACGGTCGTGGCTCGCTGGATGGGTGGGTTACCCGCCTCATTGCTGAATGAAAACTGAGAGTTTGAAGGGTGATTCCCTGCCCCACACTGAGTTGAGAGGCTCGTGGTGTCACCTTGGGCAAGGGACTTTATTCGAAATGTGCCTCTGTTCCCTCAGCAGTACAAATGAGTACCTGGTTTGGAAGTGCACGCAATGTGACAGATAACCTTCGAGCGCCTTAATTGGCAGCCCAGGTTGCATACTCCAAAGGGAGTTGAGAATGAAAAAGGAACGATGTTGGTCCTTACACCAGGGTAATAATGTGTGTAGCGCTTTGAGCATGGCCTTTTGTGTTGTGGAGTTCAGCGCGATATAAGTATCCTCATTATTATAATTATTAATTGAAAAACTGGGTGAGCAAAAACAGAGAGAATGTTCAATGTTAAAAGACACATAAAATGGTGTTAATATATGCATGCAAGTTACTTCATAATAATTCATAATATCGTGCCATAAATTACCTTGAATGATTGATTTAAATAACTTTCTTAAGAAGGCTTCATTATGAACTGATGATTTAATATTTGCACCAAGTCCGTAATAGCAAGATTATCGAGTAATTCTAAAGATAGCAATTCTGTATCATGTCGTTGTTTTAACGTTTATTACCTCCCTTTATATGCCCCTGTTCCTTGTGTTGAAAAGTGCATCTCTCTTCCAAGAATGGGGTTTGAAAAGATGATCCAAAATGATAACAGCATGATATCCACAGGTGAGATTAATAGATAATGGGAAGTTAAGGAGATATTTGTATTGGAGCAAGGGACCTCTGAGACTGAACCAAAACTGGAAAACGTGTACCAAAAGTCCCTGTGTTTCAAGTGACAATATGTGGTATTGGGTATAATATGTGAAAGGATCAGAATGACGTCACGAGTGACTAATACCGTTTGGTCGATATATAGGTGAACATGGTCCAGAAGACTTTGATCAAGAAATAAGGTACAGGTTGTATAATGCATGCAATATAATAATACAATACAATAATCATATTCTATAATTGACATGTATGTTTGAAATCATCGAAATAAACATATGGAAAACAAGCAAAAAGCAATCGTATGTCTGTTTTGATGAATTCACTGATTTGAATAAAAATATTGATATAACTAAATTATTGCTGCGATCCTTTTTGGAAGTCTTAAATGTATTTTGTTGTAATTGATGACGTATTGGTGCTTGTTGAAATGTGTCTTGGAACAATAACCCATTCAGAAATAGTTGAATAGTCAATGATCTATCAAATGTTTCTCGGTACATGGCATAACCAAGGATACACAAAATTCCTCTCATATTTGATTTGTCAGGTATTGGTTATTTCTCTCTATTCTCTTGATGATGAATTGACAAATATGATTTTATCCTTTTGCAATATATTTCCAAGTTTGCATTTGATGTCATGAGTTTCCACAAAAAAAACTCCAGTTATTTAACTTGAGTGCTTCGACGTTGCTGAAAGAAATCACGTGTGCCTTTACATCGATATTCATTTCAACTTATTTGCAGAGAAAATACAATTTTAAAAAAAGAGAACCCATAATGTAAATAGAGAGACACTTTGTGAATTATTGAATCGTTTCTGTTTATCGATGGCAAATTGCATAGCCTTTAATGTACATAGTGCTTTCATGAATATTAAATTAACTTCAGTAAATATATCTTGATGCTCCTTTATTTCATTTCGTTCATATTATCGGGATACTTTGAATCTATCTCAAGCCCAAATGATGAAAGGAAATATGATATGGTTCTTTACTGTAACTGTTAGTATGACTTTGTCTTTAACTGATTGTGACAAACAGGACTTTCAAGGTAAGCCAGATTATTTCATTAATATTTCTTTCAAGATGAGACACCCTCGACAGATGTTCTCATCAGGTTATTGACATGCATCGACCTAGAGCTCCCATGGAACATCAAATTGTAGACTTATTGTTTACAAAGGAGACATCTTTTGGAAACAATAATGCCTAAATGAATAAATATTGTATGATTGGGTACTCATGATGATACACGTGATATAATTTGTAAGGCAATTCCAAAACATAAGTTTTCTCTGAGTTATGGCCTTTGGCTCTGTAACTGAACGTGGGCCAAATAAACGCTGTGATGCACCGATGTTGACATGTTTGCCAGTAAACTATTACACCAAGGAAAATGCACTTTATGACAGCCAATGATTTTTTTAAAATTATAAATTTACTAAAAAATGTAATGCTAATTTTAGCTATAATGCACAAGTTGGCGGATAGAGGATTGTGACCGTATCTGAGGCAAGTTACTTTTGTCTTACGTTTGTAGAAAAAGATGTATCCTGTGTTAATTTCTTATACACTGATTTTTCTCTTTTACACATAAACAATGAATGTGCAAGTTGCTGGAAGTTATCAAGAAGTGTTGAAATCAGCGATAACAAATGTAAACTGGAAAGAAGTTGCGATTATACAGGAAGGTAAAAGGCTGTTTATGTTTTAACAATTAAACAATAATATTGCCATAATTTAATACATTTATTAATGATGGATTTTCGTAAACATACAACAAGCTTCAGATATGAAATATTGAACTTTGTAGTTGCATCGTAATTATGAATGGTGGTAAAGCAATGAATTATGAAGATTCTCACACTATTATCAAACGTAATATATGCATTTATGCATTTATGCATTAATACATTATTTGAATGCAATACATTTTCATTAACTATAACGTAACATTTTAACATAACTCAACGAAATTCTTTAGGTCACAAAGTTTAGTCTGTTTTGTAGAAACGGGAATCGAGTTAGCTTCAGTTGATTAAGTCATAACATGCCACGTACCTGACATGTTTATATGAACACTTTATTACATGGAATGTACTTACATCCATTTCAGACAACATTACTGCAATAGAACCTAGGAAGACAGAACTACCTGGTGTAAAACTCCTAGAGTACAACATTAATCCCAACAATCTCACATCAAGCCTCCTGCAGATCCACCGCCTCATGTTTCCGGATATCAACATAGTTTTATCAGGCAAAGACTCATTTATTCGAAAAGTCCTGCTCAAGGTACATATGCTTCATTGAAAATTAACAATCTTCGTTTTCCATAAATAATTCATAACAATTTTAAAATTCATAATAGAATTTTCACATATGCTTAGGGTATATTTAATTGTTAAATTATGGTGGTATGTTATTGATTATCAAAATATCCCTCCTGTTTCCCTTTCAAGGTTGACAAATTTGACGAGGTAAATCAGTATCTTACAGACTTCAGACATCACTCAAAATGGTTGATATTCTATTTTGAGGATTTGATTCTTGACCTGCAAAATAATCTGACTTATTTGGAAAATGTTGCTGTGATAAATACAACAAAACCAAAGGTAACACGCTTTTACACTTGATAATATTCGATAACACACATGTATATTGAGTAAATAAAATGAATGCCTTTCCTAAGTCATACATATAAACGTTTTTGCTACATATCTACATTCATCATCTGTCAAACATGTTTTAGCATTCATTAGTTAAATATTTCCCCAATTAACTGTCAGTATTTGCCTCGTCAGATTTCTTAAGTGCAAGTATAGCAAATAATCAACATAAACCATCAACATTTTCAGCACAGTGCACTTCCTCAAATGATGACCCTGAGACATCATCCTTCTGGTAACGTATTCACGCCAATAATAGACTGTGGAGATGATGTTTCCATGTGCTACTTTCCCAATGTCAGATCTGGATACAACAACAGACACATTAGGGTCATGACATTCCCGGTATTTAATGCTTATTTCACAGTAACTTTAAAAGCTAATCAAGCACGTTTTATCTGATACATTTTATTGTGAGTGTCTTTATTATATTATTTATTGTGAGTGTCTTTATTATATTATTTTGATGTTTGATTTTCACCTCTGTTTTGCAGACAACGAATTATGTCATTAAAAGTATGAGAAACAAAACAGCTGTTTACAGTGGGTATGCAATTGACATCCTCAAGTACATTGCTGGTCAGCTCAATATCAGGTTTGTAATAATAACAGCAACGATAACAATTATAATAGTAGCATACTTCTACCGAGCACTAATCACTGTCACAGCATGCTTAAATTGCAGAAATAATGTTTGATAGAAATGATTACTAGTTTAAAAGTAGCACTAATGATAATAGAATTGCACATTATTAACCATTCTAATTGATACCCTGATTCTGTAAGACCGTAAAGACTCGAAACGGCTAAAAAAATAACAAGAAAATGAAACAAATTAAAATCAACACTGGCAGTCCCCGGATCATCAATTCTTAAATCAAGACATCTCATTGGCTGACACTATGCATGCTTTAAATAGCAATGTGCAACCAGCTAGCTTTCTTATTCAGGGTTTAAGTAGTCTTATGGATTATGATACCATTATTTAGCAGGATGGGTAATACAGTGCAGTTCCGGTTAAAATATTATGCCAAGAGTAAGTAATAGAGAACGGACAAGTAGCAGTACGTTATCGGGAGATATCGGGTGCCAAACCTCTCAAAGCATAATTTAGTTCCCGATAATGTACTGTTGCAGGTTCTCTGTCTACCTTAGAGCACAGTAAAATGCTTGAGTCATGAACAATTAATATATTTTTATGCATTGTCAACATATTTAGGAAACATTCTCTCAAACACAACAAGCAAAACACTTACATTATTCATGTTCATATACAAATGTTAGGGACATTGATGTCATCATTGGCACTGTGAGCACTGAATTTCCTGATTTGCCCCAGGTACGCGAGGCATACATTTCATATAAAACGTACGAGTCGTGCAATAGCATAAGTGTTTTGCTGGAATTATGAAGATGAATTATCAAGCATGTTTAAACACCAATACAATTCATTGATAGTTTGGGATTAAGAGATAAAGAGGCTTTACTCTCAATGTTTTGGTGCAGAAATAGATGGAGGTTGTGTTGTTACTGTAATAATAATATATAGAGCAAGTCGTAATGGTATTCTAGGCCTGAGATGCAGCAAAACTGAACGATCTCAGTCCAGAAGATGTTTTCATCGCTTCCACAGCATTTATGTGAAAATGTTTGTATCCACAGATCCATTGGTGGAAAGTAGAGAACGCTGAAGTTTAAACGATTTGATTTCTATTCGCCTGTCACAAATTTGTATAATCTTGGTCAGCTTGTAAAACCCATATTCACTCTGATTCCACACATCATGGATATGTGCAGATGGGAACAAACTCATTATGTCATCCAAATACTCAGCTCGTTGACATCTTGTAACAAAGCTGAAGTTGAGAAGAACCAACACATTTTGAAGAAGATAATTCAAGTGATTTTACTTTTTGGATATAAAAACATCCCATTGCATTTTCAAAGGTGACAGACACATCACCCGAAAAACACAAAATGAAATCAACATTTGTGGGGAACAGGTGAACAATTCATACTTGAAAAGTGTGCTGGTAACTACTTTCTAAATTGGCTGATGAAACCACAGATAAAATTTAATCTACAAAAACACAATTATGCGTTTGCCTCAGATGTGTGGATGAGAAAGAAGGTACAGCATTGGTGCAAGATACATTTTGGGTTTTGTGCATGCACAATCCGTCAAAGGAAGGGATTCGGTGATCTTTGACTTGAGTTCATATATATATATATAATAATTCACTTGTACCGCGCCTAGTTTCCAGGCTAGGCCTGCTCAACGGCGCCAAAAACTGAAACAGTACATAGAGTTATTTACTGAACAGGAGAGTCTTTAGGGATTTCTTGAAGGAGTGAACTGACTCTGCCATTTTGATATCAACTGGAGTTGAGTTCCACAGTCGTGGGGCATACACCGAGAAAGCATTCTCAGCAAGCTTGGTTGATGTAGGAGGGATTGAGAGTTGATGTTTGGTAGATGATCTGAGAGGTCTTGAGGGCTGGTATAAGTTGAGTTAATCTTTGAGATATTGGGGAGCTGAGTCGACATGGAGTGCAGAGTACGTTAGCAGAAGACGCTTGAATGTGATGCGGTGTCTGACGGCGAGCCTGTGGATTGGGGAGATGTGTTCAGTAGGAGGTGTACGGGTGATTATTCGTGCTGCTGTGTTCTGGATTCTTTGGAGGTGGGAGATGACAGTGGATCCGGACAGGAGGGAGTTACAGTAATCTAGACGTGATGTCACAAAGGAGTTTACGAGGGTTTTGCAAGTGTCAGAGTCAACATACTTTCGGATTTTGCCGATCTTGCTAAGGTGGAAATTAGCACCTTGGGCTGTTTTGATTGCCTGGGCTTTACTGGTCATCAATCTATCCATGGTCACACCAAGGTTTTTGACATGTGGTGAAGGCTGAATACTGACTGCCTCAACGGATAGCTTCAAGGGAGGAAGTTTGGATAGCTGATGTTGCGTTCCAAATACAATAAAATCAGTCTTCTCACTGTTTAGCTTGAGGCAGTTTTCACACATCCATTTATGCACATCGCTGATACAGCACTCCATATTTGTGATGGCACTTGACACGTTGCAGGGCTTGATGGTAATGTATAGTTGCTGGTCATCAGCATAGCCGTGGAACAACAGCGAGTGACTCCTGATTACATTTCCAAGAGGCTGGATGTAAAGAGAGAATAGCACAGGTCCCAGAACAGATCCTTGTGGGACACCATGCTGAATTGATCTTGATTTGGATGTACAGCCATCAACACATACACACATGGATCTCCCTTTCAAATAGGACTCACACCATTCAAGGGCCACATCTGTAACTCCAAAAGTGGGGCGAAGACGTGACAGAAGTATGTCGTGGCTAATGGAATCGAAGGCCGCGGAGAGGTCAAGCATTACAAGTAAGACCACCTCCTGTTTGTCAACAGCTCTCAGAATATCGTTCTGTACGCGCACTAGGGCTGTCTCCGTTGAGTGGCTTTTCCTATAGGCGGATTGGTAGACTTCTGATAGACTGTGGTCACTGATGTGAGATTGAAGTTGGGAAAGGACAACCTTCTCCAAGGCTATTGATATGAACATCAAATTTGATATTGGTCGAAAGTTTTTTAAGTCTGATGGATCGATGTAAGTCTTTTTCGGGACAGGTGTGATGATTGCCTGCTTGAAGCAGTCAGGAACACATCCGGTGGAGAGCGATGTGTTGATCAAATCACAGGTGGCAGTGATGAGTGTGGATGAACACGATTTGAACAGCCATGATGGTATAGGGTCCAAAGTCCAAGTCTTGCTCGCCATTGATTGGATGATCCTCGCTAACCCAATGTCGTTGATTGGGCTGAAGACACTTAGGGATTTGTTCAAGATACTGCTTTTGGTGTCAGTGAGAGTTTTTACAATAGAAAATAGCTGCTTATGATTACCTTTACTGCCTTTTATTTGGTCTTTAATGTGTGAAAGTTTGGCCTGTTTCAACAGAGAGTTAACTTTATTCCGGCACGTTTTGAAGATTTGTCTGTGGACCTCTAGTTCACTTTTTCTCCATGCCTTCTCTGCTTTCCGCCGCTCATGTTTTGCCTTAATGATGTCATCTGTCATCCAGGGACACTTGGGTCGCAAGACAACTTTTGCTGTTTTCTCAGGGGCATGGATGTCCAAAACCTCTTTTAAGGCCTTATTAAAAGCAGAAGCTTTGTCGTTAACATTGGAGTATTGACCAAGTCTATGCATGTATTTTTCCTGAATGCATGCTTGTAGATCTGTTCAGCATTCAGCATTTATTGATCTAGTTTTTCTGTAAACTAAAGTTCTTCGAATAGGGGGAGGTTTTATCCAAGTTAAGCTGACAGAAGACGCTAAAGTGGTCGGAAATGTCGTGATTGATCACCTCCACAGAAGACACGACGTCACTGTCTTCCTTAGTAATAATCAGGTCTAATGTGTGACCGTTAACATGTGTTGGCCCATTAACATGTTGCACGAGTCCAGCAGAGTGCAACACATCCAGGAACTGTTGTGCCAAGTTGTTATTGGGACTATCTACATGTATGTTGAAGTCCCCGGTGAGGATAATATCATGGTTTGTGCATGAAACTAATTCAACCAAATGAGACAGTTCACTTCGGACAGTAGATTGCTTGAAACTTCGTTGCTGTGTTGAAGGTGGTCTATATATAGCCACAAGTCTGACAGCTGTACCATAAACAGTCAGAATCATATCCAGTGTTTCAAGACTCTGATAGTCTGTTGGAACATGCTTCATGTGTAGTTCAATCCAAAGGTTTGATCTGTAGATAACAAGGACACCGCCGCCTTGTCTGGTCTTTCTGTTAGAGAGGGTGAAGCTATAACCATCTGGTATAACTTCATGTAAAACTGCATTGTCTCCTGGTTTAAGCCAAGATTCTGTTATAACACATATGTCAAGATTGTTCTCCGTGATATAATCATTGATTTCATTGCCTTTATTGCGAACGGACCGCGCATTTAGAACACACGCTTTGATCTTCTTGGAGAAGTAAGTGCCTGATGACAGCAGTGAGTGATTTTCACTACATACAGTATTATCATCACAATTGTTTAAAGTTCTATTTGCCTCAGTGGATTTGATTAGTCTTTTCAATTTACGCTCACTTCTGCGTCCACGCTTCCTGAACCTTCTACTCAGGCATGGTATGTGAATCAGGATTGGGGGACAATAGTTGTGTAAGCCATTGGGCAAGATTGACGTACGTATAGCAAACAAGTCACCTCTGGTGTATCTTATCCCTCCCATTGTCTGGGCTTGATTGAAGACTCCTGTGTGGTGTAGTCCAGCTTCTGTGTTGATTGGTTGAGACAGAAATTGTATATAGAAAAACACAAAAATTGTTTTTCATGAGGGCAAAACACATCAACGTTGATAAGATGCGAGCACAAGGATATGATGGAGCAAGTAACATGTCTGGCAGGATCAATGGCATTCAAGTACTCATGAAGCAACATACAACACATGCTGTGTAGGCACATTGCAAGGCACATTGTTTGAACTTAGCTATGGTTCACTCTTGTTAAGAACCATGTGTGTGTGTGTGTGTGTGTAATTATGGCAACAGTTTAGGAGATTGTAAACCCAAACATATGGAAGCTTTTCAACAAGAACTTGACAACGCTCCTAATATTAAAGACGCAATACAGTAGAAGACAGAGATTATCAAATTGGGCGAGACAAGGCGGACCAGCAGGGCAGATGCTCTCACAACATTCAAGACCGCCTTTCCCATTGTTGTACAAGCTCTCGAGGATGTGCAGCCAAACAACGACGACAAAGCAGGATTGCATCTCAATGACATTTTGAGATATGACTGGTTGTGAGTGAGCACATTCTCAAAATAGTTGTTCACCTCGGGAATCATTTTTGTAAATCAAAATAATAAAATGTGCAAGTTTTGCTTCATACGCATCACTGTTATTACGACTACGGATAATTGGAATGTGTAATAAGATGTTTTACCCTCTAAAGTAAATATAAATGACATAAAATATCATTATAAATGGGAAGTGTGAAAAAATTAAATTTGCAAAAAACGTGCTACTGACCCTTTAAAATTAAAGTTTTTCTTAATAAAGTAAGACATAAACATTTAAGCTCTCCAATCTTTTCAAAATATTAAATACATAACGTCATTTTGGAGTTTTTAAATTACTCAACATTAAATAATGGCACCTAAATCATGTCTCATAATTTACCTACATCTAAAGTTTTCAAGTTGTCGGGCTTACACAAATAACTTGCTACACACCTGTCTCAATGTTGGAAATGCTAGATAACTGATTATTATGATCTAAGACAGCTGGCTGTCGCCAGCATTGAAATGATGAGCTGTGTCAACACTCTATATCAATTTACACAGATCTGCTGTGTACAGGGTAAACAGAATTGGTCCCAACACTGACCCTTGTGACACTGTGAGGTGTCGCCAATGATGGCAGACTGACTCCTCTCCAACACATATGAAGCTAGCCAGCGCCAGGCACTGTATGTAATACATGTAACATATAGATTTGTAGCAGGACTGAATGATAACAGGTAATTGGCACAGTTTTAGTGGCATCCCAAATTAAAATTGGTGCAGATGCTAATGGAAAATATTGACAGTCTCTGGGCCGGGAGATCAAGACACTAACAATGGAAACAAGCAACGTCAAATAGAAAATAAGAACATCAAACAACATTTTAATGGTGAAGACCCCTCAAGATGTGTTGTCAAACTGTTAAAGATTATTTGAGTCATATTCCCTTTCTAAATACCTGCATAAAATTGGACGAAGCATTTGACTGTGCTCTACATAATAATCATGTATCTGGCGTCGGTATGTCCTGTGCTTTATTGATGATAGTATGTATGATCCTTTAATTCATTATCGAAGAGCACATCATACAATGTATGTTATTGTTTATGTGACAATAATATCTTTATCCACTATAGATTATATTGATGCATGATAGTTTACTAATTTGAACCTGCTATTCACATGTTGATTTCTGGTTTCAGCTACAGTATTTCTGAACCTGTTGATGGATCCTGGGGGATTTTAAAAAATGGTTCCTGGGATGGAATTGTTGGCAATTTACAAAATAAGGTAGTAAATGTTTAGTCCAAATAAAGTTGATAAAGCTTTAGCCATGAAAGTAAGTGAAATCACAAGTGTTCAGTTAACCCTTTGAATACTTTGTTTTCTTTGCATTACAGACGATTGACTTGGCTGCCATTGATCTGACTGTCACCAGGGAAAGAGTGGATGTCATTGACTTTATTTACCCTTCCATCCATACTGATGGAATAAGTGTTCTGTACAAAAAAATATCGCCAAACCCTCTCTTCATCATTGCAAGACCTCTACATTGGGAGGTGTATTTGACAATACTTGGTGTCACCATAGTGATGATAGCAACTTTTCATTTCATGGAGAGATTCAAAATCAAAGACAACGCAGATTCTGAAACTTTCAATGAAACTGACCCAGTTACTAGAGCTGTATTTAGACAGGGTAATATGTGATTTTGCATATGCTTTATCATTCATTTCACGATGCTATTTGAATAAACTATTTATCATTTAAAAAACTCATATTTGAGTCAAAAAACCCTGTCGAATGTGATTAATTGCAAATCAAAATTATGTTGACAGGAACTGCAAACACGCCGCGGACACAGTCTGGTAAAGTCCTCATCTCGTTCTGGTGGATGTTTCTCATGATAGTGACTGGGATATACTCAGGCAACCAAGCAGCTTCCTTCTCATCGTCCAAAATGGTCCATCCATTCACTACATACGAGGAGCTCTCCGAGAGTGATTACTATTTGCTGAATGAGATTCATGGAATTGCAACTGTTAAGTTCATGGTAAGAAACTGTCATACCCTGACTCTTTGTAACGATTACAGCTAAGTAATTTGAATACGCATTGCATTTGTATGTTAGCTTCATACACTTTAGATAATATTCTGAACAATCCTCCTTTCATTTCAGTAAACCTAATATTATATTTATTATCTGTGGATGTATGCTTTGAAAACACATTATATTTTCAACATATGAGAACTTCAGAAAATAAAGACGGCCATCTTATTGCTCCCCAAAAGAAAATGTTGTGTACAATTTATATACTTCCTAATTCGTAACATAAATCAGTAAAGTCATATATATGGATGGATATACATATTTGCAAACTGTAAACTGTAGATTTGGTTCAGACGTCATTATGTTTATAGTACATTTATGTACCATTTCCATATCCAATCATTTACTCATTTATATTATTCCCATCTCTAGTCGCTGTGCAAACTACTAAATAATGAACGGTATCCTCAAACTTAGCACCGAAAGATATGGTATACTATGGATTATCTGGTATAACTCTGACATAACATAGTGCCAGTGTGGATAGCCTAGGAAGTCCAAATCAGTATTTACAATGTGATCCAGTTGCCTTGGCTTATTCAGTTATTTCTAAAAAAATGATTCCTTCATGCCTGCATAAATCATTATGTTGTACTCTGTATTTCGTATGTTTTCAGACGTTTGATCTGCCTGTGGTCATGAACCTAAGAGAGAAACTTTATTATAAGGATTTTGGTCTCCTCCAGTTACCTTTGAAAGAAAAATTAATGAAAGTGAAAGAAGGAAAATTTGCTCTTTTGGCGTATCTCTCCGTTGCAAATCTTCTTATGGCGGATAGTTGTGAACTTGATGTTATAAAAGAAGACCTGTTCTTTGAACATTTAGCCTTTGCTGTACCGAAGCAGTCTCCCTTTAAAGCGGACATTGAAAGAATGTAAGTTCATTTTATTGTTTCTGTTAGCAAATTACAGTCTCGTGAATCTCGTGAATCTCGTGCCATGAAGGTAATAATTTCACTCAAAACTATTCACGCTGTATGCCGTTTGTATTTGAAAAATTGTAGGTGTTATTTGCTACATGTAATGTCTATTAAGTCATTAGATTAATCAATTCTATCTACCTCTGCAGAATGTCCAATTTGCAAGAAGGTGGTACCTTAGACATGTTATGGAAGAAATGGAACAAGAAGCGGAATTCCGGAATCTGTTTAAGAAAGGGAAATGTCCAGACGATCTCAATAGAAACAGTTGCTGGCAGTTTTATAATCCTTGCCTGTGGCTTGATGTCGGCTTCAATTGTCCTCTTTTGTGAACGGTGTATTCACAATTACATTTTGGCACACATGATAGATTTGAGACGGACCATAACACTTTAAAAGGAATTCAAAAAATAAACAATGCAATATGCGATCTGTCAAGATCTGCAACAAACAACCACAACTGGTCAATAGATGTAACTCTAAATTTTTGCCTCATTGGAAATAATTTACTATGTGGAACTTCGAAAATGACTGACAAATTTCCCAAGAGGCGCGAAAGAATGACTCGCTCACTTTTCGTAGTCAATGAGTGTCTGTCTGTTCCCTCAGTGTGGTATTGACATATCAGCTGTCTATAAAGTAAAATATGTCATATATAAGTGAATGGGGGAAAACCTCTGTTATTCTGACATGATGAGCTGATTTCTTCCAATGACCCTTTTTGTGTGTCTGTCCTATATCTATCTTATATTATCTTATTATTCAATATATTTATTTCAATGTGTTTATATTATACCTTAACTCAATGTTTTTGCATGGCAATTTTCCTGCCATACAACCTTACCAACAACTACTCTAAAGGCAATTTACTTTTTAGGATTGATGATTTCACTGTACTGTACGGTTACTACTTGTTTGTATGTATGTTGTTTATAGCCTAGTACTCACTGTACTGTAGAGTTGCTGTTTCCCTGTATGCATGTTGTATATAACCATAGTACTCGCTGTACTGTACAGTTGCTACTTGTTTGTATGACATGGCCATCGCTGCAGCTTGACCAACTGGTTGTTAAACAATGAAACAGCGTCAAACTCAATCTCCATTTTCAAATCCTCTTTGAACTCCCTTACGAATTCAAAGATATTTCTTAGAAACGTTTTAAGTGCAAAGACCCTCAATTGTACAGTTACCTAGGCAACCTGTGTCATGTGAGGTGTTCTGTCATTTTTAACTGAAATATGTTCATATCCGAATGTATATTTCACACTCATGATAAACATGGGTTTGGATGATGTGTCGATTTATTCAAGAAATAAAGTTGGTATGATATTTGTATACCCCCGCTACCAAGTAAAGTAGTCGGGGGTATATAGCGGTCAGCATGTCTGTCTGTGCGTCCGTCTGGAATAACTCATAACTCTGACACTAGTTATTCACATTTTTATAAAACTTGATTTGTACAATCACCATGATGTGCCTTTAACATGTTTCATACCCTCATTTGCATAATTTATGCAAATTTTCTTCATTTTACAACTTTTACTTCTATAGCACTCTTACAAGTGTATCTATGAAGACATAGTTGTATTAGTTACTATGAAAACACAAATACTCAAATACTTGTTCATAAAGAAGACTAAACATTGATGTCTTTCTGCTATTTTGAAACTTTTCTTCTTTAAATTGTTAAAAGCGGGGGTATATGAGTGAGCTTGCTCACTAATTCTCTTGTTCTCACTGTAAACAACAGAGATAAGGTACAGATACAGCTATATCGCTGTACGTTAAATGCTTAATTCATATGATTTGTGTGAAAGTTCACGTGAATATCAAAACTTTCGAACTGTAGATCATAGGAATTAAATGTTTTCATCCTTACAAGTTAAATGTGAACAATAGATGAACACATTCAACCTTGTCAAAATACACATGCACTCAATATTAAAGACTGATGGAATATTTGTCAGAAACTTGAACAAATGTTTTTCTCTATTATTTGTCATCATTTACATTGTCATCTCCATATTTATGTTATTTTATATATACTCATGGTAATAATGGTGGACACCCCCTAATAGTTATAGAAATGAAATGTTATATAAACAACATAACGTGTCAGTTTCGATAATATTTTGGTAAAACATGTCTTTTTGTGAATAGTGTCCTTGAGCCATTGCTACTTCTCCACGTGTACTTTAAAACACCAAAGAAAGAGGAATATAAGAAAAATTAAATTCATTCAAAAGAGTTCATTCCTTGTGCCTTGACTTGGTATATTGTTACAGAGTTTGAGTGTTCTAATTTTTGGTTCTAATAAATAATGAAGAGTTGCGTTTGAATTTGTTTTCAAAATCTTTCATGGAGTCTCATTCGCACACAATTGATACATACTTTCATAAAATAGTCAATATATTCATACTAATATACAGCATAGAAAATGTTGTGCTTTAATTTCCACTTAAGTAGATGTTATCATTCCTTAGATTGCATTTACATGATTAATGCGTTATATTGTTCTGAATATTCATGAAAATACTAAAATATGCTCATTTTCGAACCCTATGACAACATTTGCGATGTTTGATGCTTAACTGTCAACTTTTTGATGAAAGCGTGCAATAGAAAAGTTGTTGTTCTTGAAATTGTACGTATGCACGTTAGAGTAAAATTTCAATAGCATAATCAGTTAAGCAGTTATGAACCTTTCAACTCTGCTGAAAATAGGGATTTTCTGAAAATGACAATCTCCTACGACTTGTCGCACGTAAACTATTACAGATACGTGATTGAAAATTATTATCCTTAATAAATGACGTGAGCTATTAAACGTCTATCTATCTTCAAGGTTTTTTTTATCCATAATTCATCAAATGATAAACCCCTCGAAAATGTTGAAAATAACAAAATTTTACTTTTTTGGGAATATGTCCAAATTGTGTCCAAGCTATCACGTTTTATATGATATTGATGTGTTATTGAATTGTTAAACTAGTTATTAGAAAGAGAGGGCAATAAGTACCTTTGACATAACTTCATTCGTAACAGAGTTATGTCTCTTTAAAGTCATAGACCGAAATTCCCCTTTTCAAGCAGTTAAATTTTCAAAATGCTGTACTTCGAAAACGGTTTGACATGGAGCTTAGGTTGATAGATTCATATAAACAGTAGTCTTTCAGCTTTCAAATAAGCTATCACTCATAGCTGTTTATATTGCCGTTATTTAGAAGAACATTTTTGAAGACGCGCACCCTCAAAATCGCGAAAGTTCCCCAAATTTTCAGTTTTTTCGAAATAGCAACAAATCTATTATTACCGCCGAAAATCCTTTTAGGCCTAACCGATGAGGAATGTTGTTGCCCACATTTCGGGGAGAGAACTCACGAAAGACGTCGAAAATCCAAAATCGAGCTCCGAGGTGCACAACTTCAGGTCACAGGCTATCATCCCTGAAAATTTGATGAAAATTGACCCAGCCATTACTTCTGGACGCGAGGCACAAAACTCGGATAAAAACAATAGGTCTTCACGACATACGTCTTGAAGACCTAAATATGTAAAGGCAGTGATATGTTGGATACCTAGAAACGAAACATTACCTGTACAGTTGGTCATATATGCAAACGTAGTCTTTTAAAGATGCATGATCAGTTTTGCATGGTATGTTATTTGGTTGATGTACATATTACAGTAGGTGCTGGTTTAGGTTATATCTTCTTACTCGACTTTCATATTCACCCTCAAATGCTTAATATATCCAATATGTTGATGTTTTTCAATGACAACCAAGGGACAGTCTCAAACAAGTAGCCAACACTTATGGCTCGATTTCAAGTATTTACTCGTTATATGACCTCTTAAACGCTATAGAAGAAAATCTGTCCCCCTATCTACATTTTGTACTTTATGAAAGTTTCCAAAATTACGCTTGACTTAATGGCTGCAGCATGCCAAGGTTCATTGTCCGGTTTTCGGTCATAACCACGACTTTGAATTGTTGTATTTTCGTTATAATGAATTGACTGACCATAAACTGGTTATTTCTGGTTAAAGTTGATAATTCACAATTAAATAACACTATTATAACATTGAACATACATGTGACATCACCAACATGATTATGTCCCTTTAACATGAAATGTAATCAAATTTGTAGACCCAGTTTGAATATATTAGCGTTATTGACTTTGAAATACATAATATATTTTTGCTCGAACAACATAAAAACTAAGTGAGCAAACCGGCACTGGTGTAACGACCGTTCTTTCCACTAGTGGAAAGGTGTTCTTTTGGCGTGGAAAGAGCGACATTTCCAATCTTTCCACCCGTGGAAAGAGGCAACTATTTTGACATTAAAAGAATAAGTTGATAAATATATTTTTGATTTCATTATTTTGACAGCATAATATGTTGACTTTGTTAAAAGGATGAAAATAATGAAAATATTTGTTCATATATTTTGGCAACCAAAATGATCTTGTTGAAAAATAAATGTTGTATTTAAGTTTTAAAACATAAAGATGTACAAGGTTTTAACAATAATTAGATAAAATTTATTTTATTTTTAATAAAACATGCAGACAGAGTCGGCCATATCCCCCGCCATGTAGGAATTTGAATATATTTATGCATTTTGAATATATAATGCATTAACTTTCTATATAGCAAAGGCACATCTAGACTACTTGGTTGATACCTGTACAAAGTTTCAGCAAAATATATTGAATAATTTTGAAGTTTGAGGCCGGAATATAGTTTTCCCTCTTCTTGGTTCTAAGTCCAGACTGTTTGCATTCGTATTGCGGACGGAGCTCATTTCTATATCCCCCGCCGACTTCGTTGTGGCGGGGGATAAAAAAAACATATTGGTTGAATGATTTTAAAAAATCCCATTTCATTTTTCATTTAATCCGTAAGTATGACTTTAATTGGAATGTAATCAGTCTACGAACAAACTCAAGAAACAGGCTTTCTAGAACTTTTTTTTACAAATCCTACTTTAGGTGGATAAACTTAATACCATGAAGATTTTCTGGATAACAACTTCTTTAATGTGATACCAAAACAATTGAACATTGATAAATTGAACTATTTATTTCTTCCTGTCATTAATGCAGTTTGCATACTTAGTGTTTATGTAGTTCGAGCAAGAATATATTATGTATTTCAATGTCACTAACGCTCATATACTCAAACTGGTCCTCCAATTCGATAACATTTCATGTTAAAGGGACATAATCATGTTGGTGAAGTCACATATATTTCCAATGGTATAATTTGTGTTATTTAATTGTTATTCGATATCAACTTTAACCGAAAATAGCCAGTTTAAGGTCAGTCAGTTGATTATAACGAACATACAACCATTCAAAGTCGTGGTTATGATCGAAAATGAATCTTGGCATGCTGCAGCCATGAAGTCAAACGTAATTTTGGAAACTTTCATAAAGTTGATAGGAAGACAGTTTGCTTCTATAGCCTTTAATAGGTCTTATAACGAGTAAATGCGTGAAATAGAGCCATAAATGTCGGATACAACACATGTATGAAACTGTTTTTGGTTTTTAGTTTTCATTTATATATTTATTATACTAAGCTTTTGGGGGTAAGAATGAAAGTTGATTAAGAAGATATAACTTACACCAGCACCTATTGTTATATGTACATTTTAGAACCAAATAAAATATCCTGCACAAACTGATCATGCAGCTTTAAAAGAATAGGTTTGCATATGACCAAAGAATCACGGATGTGTTCAAAGATAAAACCAATAACCAACCAGCATGAGGCCATCATAAGAAAAGATAACTATGTTTAATGTTATCAATATGATCATGTCTAAACACTACATGATCCTACAGGGTGAGAAAAATACTCCCCGAGGTAATGTGCTCATCTCTTAAATGAAACTAATCACCGATAGAAGAGAGGAGGCTGACAAGATGTTTATTCCACTCCTTATTCTCATTAGCTAATCAGTAATTAATCAGTTAAAAAGTAGGTCCTTCATATATAATGATTGACTAACGATGGAACGAAAGAGATAATGAATGAGGGATTAGCATGTTCATTCACATCATCTAATTTATATCCAGAAAACTGTGAATGCTCACCTAGAGCGCTTTTCAACAACATTGAGAACATTAAATGGTTACACACAAGATATCGAGATAAATTGGAGGTTTTGTTTCATGAGAGAAAATTACCCAATTTGTTGTTCATTCTGATGTGAATAATGGTCGATTTTCAAATTAGTCAGTGTATGCTTTACCCAAGCAGTAGTGATCTAAATTATCATAAATTTTATAGACCTATCCCGAAAGCTAATCTTATTCATTCGGCCTGAATCACAAAAATACATAACTTAACAACTGTGAGTTATAGTAAGAACTAGGGCAAAGTATGTTATGTCACCTTGATGATTAACCAATCTAACAGTCTGTCTACTGCTCTACCACTGCTTCTTAACTTGCAGATTCCATATCAATTGAGATCAATCACTGGTAGATTTTAAAAACATGTCTCTAAGTGTTTATCATGGGACTGTGTTTTACATTTACATTATCAATGACATTAGAATGTTCACTAAACCTGTTAATTAGCCATGTTATTTATATGCGGGGTAATTTCGGTTTCCTCACCATTAACCATTTCGTTTTCACTCAAAGTTATGTATAAACGATTATATTACCCATATGGGAAGACGGACACAGGGTAGTATTTTTCCTGTAAGTCACATGGGAGTTACATCTTTTTCTGGCTTTTGATTGGCTGTTCCAGACAAAAAAACGATTTCATTGGTTGCCGGAACTACTTCATTCATCTTTCTAACTTTTCCCAATTGGTAACTTGAGACTTTATTTATTTCCCGTAGTTGAAATTAGCGTTTTCTTACATGTGCCAACGAACCAAATGTTGGAGGAAGCAGTTAAATTGTCGGAAATTAAAGAAACTACCGATTACTGCTTGACTATATAACCATGGAAAGCTTCAAGAGCGACGGCTATCGTTCGAATGTAATGACGTCATAGGCGCATGCAGATATGACGACACAGTGTCGATTGCAACGTCACTGCGGTTTGAGGTTTGAGCCGAATTGCTTTGAGCTTCGCAGATCTCTTGATATCACTGTTTCAATAACTTATATCGTATAATCATGGATTAATAGTAATGGGCAGAAATACAACACTTTCAACTCAAACAAAACTATATTTTACTGTGAAATACATTTTCGCAGGAGACTTTTTAATCTCGCGTAGTAAACAAGGATAGGTACGTAAGAAGTCAATCCACGTCACACGCGTATGGATATGGAGATTCATCTTCTTCTCGGATCCTTTTAGGGAAACTTTTGACTTTTAATATTCGCCTTTTTACTTAAATTTGTTATATGGGTAATATAAACAATAACCAACTCGTGACAGGGAATGACAGATTATCTTTCCCTCGTTATATCAAATGTGTAATTCACTCGCCAAGGCTCGAGAATTACGCAATTAATATAACTCGAGAAAGATAATCTGTCATTCCCCGTCACTCGTTAGTTATTGTCTAAGTATTAACCATGTGTACATTTCAAAGAAGAAATGTTTCAAAGAGCGTGTACATTTCTTTGATTGGCATTCTAGAAGTTTGGGTGACGAAGAAGAGAGAAACGATATTAGCATATGTTTGTTATGTCAAAGTTGTTCTCAACTGTTCAGATTGACATTCACAGCAATGAGAAACTTGCAGTCATACTTCATATGCTTCATATGCTATCTGACATTTACGTTTTCCTATGTTATCCCTCTGTAGTGTAATGTATAGCATGTTTCATAGTGAAGTTCAGTATCTCTTAGATCAATTTAAGCTAGATGGTTTTATACCCGTGACACTTGAAAAAATCGTCATCTTTGATATAAACAGTACGAGATCCTATGTCGGCATCATGCCCTCTGCATAAACGTTGTGTCCCTCCTAATGAATTACGTAATGGTTTCATCAAAGACGGCCGAGTTTCACAGATATCACGCTTCAAAGTATTTTAAGGGTCAATGTGCGTGCTTACGCATAAGGCCATAGAACGTTCTTGTAAATGGTGCTAAGACAACGTTTTAGTTCTTAATACCCCGAAAACAAAGGCAATGATTATAGATTGTAGAGTGAAGAAAAACAACTGTAAACCCGTTCTCATTGACAATTCCAGCATAAAAGTTGTCCCAGAGTACAAATATCTCGGCACTTTTTTTAATGAAAAATTTAACTTACACAGAGAGAATCTACAACAAATGCCAACAAAGACTGTGTTTTACGTAAAGCTTTTTATGTCAATACCTTTCCACTTGTTCTTTATTTGAGTCTGTTTTAGCATTGCAAGTTGGTTTGGACGTATTTCATTGCAAAACGAAAACTAGCATTAAAAGAGTATCGAGTTGACCAGTAAAATATGAGGTGTTGCTTTAAATTTTCGAACACTTTTAGGCACGCATAAAATATGCTGCATAAAAAAATCCACTTTCAGAACAAACAGAGCATGAAGACATTCATTCCAACAAACATTGTTGTTTTAAAACAGTTACGTGTATAGGTAAAGATGTGTCTGCCTGTTTCCACGATCTTTCATCCAGTTATTTTGACATGATTTATTATTTTTACAGTCTTATATTTAATAAACGGAAGAACTTGTAATTTATATTTATGAGTTAAACAATTGCGCTGATGTTGAAATGGGTGAATTAAAATCGTTTTGATTATCAATTGCAAGTGTATATTGTCTCGATTTTATGCTCAATTGATTCCTATGTACAATAAACGTAGAGGTAATCATCTGTCATTCTGGAGAAAAATGCATTTCATCAGATCTTTAAGCAAAATATGAGTGATTATCATGACAATAATGCTGTCAATTTGTTACATTATATACATCTGTATTTTATTATGCAATGACTCTTTTTGTCAATCTCACACAGCTAGTCGCGAATACACGCCATTCCTCGCCCCAACAAGCCTAGCGTAATTGCGGGTCATAAACCAGGGGAGAAATTATGCGTAATACATTGAATATTTCGTAATTAGAAAATCGCTCTGTATGTATTATCTTACATAAATAATGACAATTATCTTAAATCTTGCGTTTTCTAGCTCTCTTGGATAATGTTGTTTATTTATACAATATTATTTGATGATATCCGTTATTACTGTATTGCGATCTCTACTACAGACACCTCTATCTATTTTCTTTGGAACTGATGCGTGCATTGCAGTTTTTTTAGTGACACGTAAATAGTTCACCAATTCATACTAGATTGTTTTCAAACCTTGTGAAAACGTCTCATCGGTACTATTAGTATGTTTGTAATGTCATTTATAAAATGACTATTAGGACAGACGGGCGAACATAATTATTGCATGTTATACTGATGCATCTTTAAAACATATGCAATAGTTATTTGCGAAAGAATCACTGACAGACAGGTTTTTTCTATATATAGGGCCCAGTTCTAACATGACAGCTTGAGATGACGTGACTTAGATAATTATTTTCCCCAGAGTTTTCATCAAATCTTTTATAAACATGCCAAGGTATTTTAAGATATATTATAAATAAGTAGATTATACATCGTTTGTGGATAACCATTTGTAAAATTCGTCTTCTATTTGACCAGAAGAATAATAAGAACACCATAGATCATCCAGTGTGTAATAGTCCTTTCTAAAATCTTGTACTTTTAAAGAGTGTAATGCGATTCTAAATTTACATAGATTTTGTAAGAGTGACTTATCACTAAGAAAACTTAAATACTAGTCTGGCCCAAACCCGATTTGAAATGATGTAATGACTTAAATAAATTGATGAATTAATTTTGTCGGACCAATTTGTATAAATATATCCTTTAAACATAAACAAAAATATTTGCCTGTCACCAACATGTTGATTCAACCAGATAATTGACAATCCACTTGACAATAAATATTTCTTCTTTGAGAGGCATTTTAGAAGCTGGTATGATGAATAAGAACAAGTTCTATGGATAGTCAACTTCTTTATTGATATGAGTGCAATATATCAATAAAGAAGTTGACTATCCATAGAACTTGTTCTTATTCAATAAATATTTATCCTATCAGCTAACTAATGCCTGTTAACGGGACATAAGGATGCGTACACGTTATTGAAAATGTAACTAATAGTTAAGAAATAAAAGCTGTATACATGACAACTGTGGGCTCTGCCACTTTGGATTTTGTCTGCAACAATATGAAAACAAGCATGATATACTTTAATGTTGTGCTTTTGACATTTCATACGAACTTGCTAGCTGTGTTCATTTGCATCAGTATGATATATATATTAAAACTGTTAGTAGGACGTTTGCTGCGAACGTACTACATAGCACACGCATTCAGTTTAATGTAATATGCTTCATAAACAAAGCATACATTTATACATTTTATCATTTTCAAATACAAATACAAATTCCAAATTTCTATCACATCTTCAGTCGGTTTCACTTTATTTCCACAAAAGATACCTTTAATCGATATTTTCCGGATTTTTTCCCCGGAAATTCTTAATTTATAAATTCAGTAGACACTCTCTTGCGTCACATACAAGTAAATATTTGATTGATTCCACCAGTTTCAAGTTGTTATCCGAAAAAAGTACGATGACATATTTTATTATTTTTATTGAAGATTTTCCTATTGTTGTATACAGCCATAAAATATTTGCAAATCATACCATGGGACAACAATTAAACAGAAAACCTATGTTAGCTTTCTTGATGATACAATTTAATTTGTTGAAGAATGAATGCTTGTCCTATATACACGTGGATGTGTATTGGTCAAAGAAGAGACTACTCTCATCAGAGTTCACAAATACACAACAGAATATACATGTATGCGAAGTCGTGAATACACGCTGTTGAGCCCATCTAAAGATAGCAATTGCGGGCAATACACGAGAATGGTAAGTAATTGACAAACTTGATCTGTTCTTACTAACTGTAGTAACACTATCATATTTGGAAAAATATAATTTTATGTTTATTGTGCTTTATGAGTGTTTTGGGCACGTATGTCTCATTTGGATACATATTTGGATCCATTATTTTACGGCACTTTATCTTCTATAACTTTATGAAATTTCTTTTTGTATATTTTACTGTTTTACAAAATAGTCATCACACATTTAACGTTGTTTCCTTATTATCGGGGAAAACTCGTAATTTTGTGCATGACTCAATAATTAATGATAAAAATATATTCAATCATTCTTGCTGTACTGTAATGAAGTGCGGATGCAAATTTATTAAAATAATATAAATTTTAATCACATTATAATCACGTTATTGGTAATTGAGTGTCACATAGGTCAAACCTGACGGGTTAGCATATGTTGCATGTTTATTCATATCCGTTTGTATGTTATAATTATGTTCAGTGACACTACCCTTTTATGGTAAATGAGTTTGTTCTTCGCCTTCTATATTATATGCATAGTAATAGGGCAGTGATAACGTTACCGTGGGTTGCATATATATTTACCGGTACTGATTGCAGTCGACTGCAGTCTGGGCGCACTCTGGTATTTAACCATTACCAAAACTCACAAAAAGGCGTACTCTTTGAAACTGAACTGATGTCTTATGATAATTGTAATTATATTGAAAGTTGTCTGTCTGTCCATTTTGTTTTAATTGAGAACTACGAATTGAAACCAAATGTTTGTTATTATTTGTTTTGACAGTAATTAAATACGGGATGATTTATTGACAATGAAAGGTAATTTGGACATTTTATAAGTCAGCGAAAAACAGGATGTTAAAATTTTTAGAATGAATTTTTTATATTATAGAATAGCTTGTAATAAAATTGTTATTTTGAATACAATTTAAATCTGGCTTTAAAAAACGATTTACTGATATCTTAACAAATGATTGAAATCAAACTCAAAACGTAATTGTAATTTTACTTTCATCTGATGTGCTCGCATGTAGCTACAGCCATCTGTTGTTAAACAGTAAGCTCTACGTGGAATTTTAAATGGAAATTGTGAAAATAAACATATATTAGTTTAGTAATCATTAACAATGTTGCAGTAGATTAATTACATTTACTTAAGATATTGTATGCACAGACACAATCCCACAAATACACACTTATTCCAATATTTTGTTATTTACTTCTGAATTTATGTTTTAAATATCAAAACCCAAACTTAATTTCAAAACTTGTCTTATCAAACAAAAATTGCAACATTTGTTACAGAATTGGTCGGAAATTAAATGCAGGCTGTAGTATAACCATAGACCATAGCGGGGACCATTACTGATTAGTTTTATATATTCCGAATTAAGGTCTTGCACAAGCTGAAATAAAAAGTTCTTCGCAGAGATTGTCGTAGCTAGTAAAAATATAAACGTAACGACATACGGTTGTATGACGTAAAATATTGCAAGATATCTGTGAAATTATATTACATGCGTAATTTTGCTTCTTTGCATAAATGCTCATATAACCAATTTTATAATTTAACTGAGATGATGTATTTATCGAAATAACATTATACAACACTGTGAAATGCCATAAGACTTACGAAAAACTATTTTTCATTAAAATGCGCAAACTTCACAACACGATAATTAACATACACAATATTTCCGTCGGCTTATCTTTCGACATAAATAAACATACACGCGTGCACACAGTCTGTAATTCAGAATTGCAAGTAGAAACTGGAAGTGCTGGGTTTTTGGGCTGTTTGTTATGGGCTGTTTTTGAGCAAAAATGTATTGTTATACCTGCAGGTACTTTCCAATTCATTGCGCTTTTGAGGGTTCCAATATAAGGTTTGCAGATGATAATGATCTGTTCATATATGCAAAGGCTGCATCTTTTGTGAGTATTGAACATTCAACATGAAAGAGAGAGAAAGAGACAGAGAGACAGGAAGAGAGGGAGGGTGAGAAGGTGTGTGTGTGAGAGAGAGAGGGGGGAGAGACGGAGAGAGACGGAGAGAGAGACACGGGGAGAGACGGAGAGAGAGACGGACGGAGATAGGGTGTGAGAGAGAGAGACGGACGTAGACAGAGAGAGAGGGGGAGAGAGAGGAAGAGAGGGAGTGCGAGAGGGAGAGAAGGTGAGAGAGAGAGAGAGAGAGAGAGAGAGAGAGAGAGAGAGAGAGAGAGAGAGAGAGAGAGAGAGAGAGAGAGAGAGAGAGAGAGAGAGAGAGAGAGAGAGAGAGAGAGAGAGAGAGAGAGAGAGGGCGAGAGGGAAAGAGATTAGACTATGCGAGTTGTCTATAATTGTAAAACGTTATACAGTTATATCTTCCAAACTGAAGAACTGTAGCAAGTCGGTCAAATTGGCCATAACACAACAAACTGTTGGCGTTGTGTAACAAGTTTCTATTTTCGGCAGCACCTTTCAGATGATTCTAAAAACAAAATGACATGACAAAACTGTTTACATCATTGATTTAATGATCAATTGTAACTTTATGTAGGTATTTGACACATATTATTTACATAATTTACAATAAGGATATTCATGATATTCAAATGTTACAATTTAACCAAATGCAATATTTTCTCTTGTGAGATGTCTCCCATTGGTATTTGTTTGTAACTTGGTGCAATATTCGATAATGTACAAGATCAATTAAACTATGATGTATGGACAAAAGTAATTATATATGCGTGTCCTTTCCCTGCGTAATCTGCGTACTTAATGTACATTTTGCCTCAGTGATTTAACTGTATAATACAAATTTGTAATCATCCTGTGGTTAATAAGTTATACATACATGAAGGATTAGTAACTCTACCAACTGTGATTTTATACATGCTTCTTTTAATGATCTTTTCAAATAATAGTAGTTTTTAATTGTGTCGTATACAACCCAACATAATTAATTAACACTAATATTTCGTGATTAATTTGCTATTGAAACGAAATTTCACTCACTCAACGTCACACAGAAATGCCACTCGCGCTTTGTTAATATTTGTTTGCAAAATCTGTGGATATGCCGTCGTTTGGTTGAGAAAATAGATTCACCATAGGTTGTATGTAAGGATGGTCTTAAACTCATTTCATTTTAATTTCCTATTCAACTATTGTTTCTGGTTATCTGAATGTTGATAATTTAGTCATGTAAATTACAATGATCTCATCTATCACTTGTTCAGGAAATTATAGGAAAATATCATTATTTATTGTACTGGTAATAAAACTATTCCAAAATGTTCCCGTTGCTTCAGAAAACTGAACCACGATTTTATGAATGCTTCACATAATGATATGATCAAATTAAATACTACATTAAATGATTAATATATATTTTCTCACTTAAATGTAATTGCATTAAAATAAATTATGATAAATAGGTTGAAAAGGAGTTTTGAAGAGAGATTATTAATTTAGTTTTAGAAGTAAGGAGATGAAAACAGATAATGTGATTTATTCACGCTTCAAAGGAAATCCACAGTTTGGAAAGGTGGGCTGTGGAAATGTGATCATTCCACAGTGTGGAAAGGACGCCTTTCAGTTTTGGAAAGATCGTTATTTCCAAGTGTGGAAAGTTGTGGAATAGCGGGCGTTTCTCCAGTGTGGATTACTGGCAGGAAGAAATAAATAGTTCAATTCATCAATGTTAAATTTTCTTGGTATTATGAAGGTCATCCATGTTTAACTCCATCGTTGTAATGATTCCTATGTTAACAGGTCATACAGTGCATGAACAGGGATGTCATAGGGTAGTTGGACAGCATAAATTATAAATGTTCATTAAGAGGTATTTCCAGAACAAAACATTTCTAGTGTATTTTACATACACGTATGTCTTGTCAATGATGAACAGGACATAGACAGGACAATGTTTATAAATCAGTCAATGTCAAATCAACCTTTTACGTCCAGTTTTTCCAACGAAAGTAGGATTTTCAAAGAAGTTCTAGAAAGCCAGTTTCTGCTATTTGTTCATAGACTGATCACATTCCAATTAAAGTCATACTTAAGGATTAAATCAAAATAGAAAATGAATGGGTTTTTAAAAATAATTCTACCAAAATGTTTAAAAAAAAATTAAATTAATTTTATCTTATTATTGTCAAAACCTTGTACACCTTTATGTTTTAAAACTTAAACATAACATATACTTTTCAACATGGTCATTTTTGTTATCAAAATACACTGACGGGCAAAAGAAATATATAGCTCAGTTGTATTTTGTATAATTTTCAAAGTCAAATATCTGTAGTTTTCGACGTCGTATTAAAAAACGGACTAGTTTCTGAAATTAGTCCAAAACATTAAATCAGTCAAAGAATACCTCTACACGGTTTGAATTTAAAAAAAATTTAAATTCAAAATTTAAACTTTGAAATTCCCCCAAATTAATTTTGATAAAACACAACTGTTCATCGACACATACTATGTATGAAAATCAATAAATGTGCTTCGTTCTGCACACATTTACAACATTTTGAACATGGTAGGGGTCATGTTGGTGTAAATTCGATTTCTTACCCCTGTCTACTTTAAATATTGATATTTTAGTTAAAAATTAAATCAGTCACCAATTAAGTCATTCAAACTACTGCCGAAAGGTGTTATTGTATCGGGTCATAATCAAATGCATCTCATTTATTTAAAATATTGAATTAATCGAAAACCAGTGAGTGTTATTCTTTCTTTTGCCCGTCAGTTTAATTAAAATATATTTTCACTATTTTCATCATTTTGACAAAGTCCATATATTCTGCTGTCTAATTTCATTTCAAAGTCACTTCCTTGTTAAAATACGTCTAAAATCAAAGTTTGAATTTAGTATTCAAATTATATTTTATCAAGTCAAATAATGTTCAAAAACATTTTGTTTAAACTATTCTTTTAATGTCAAAATAGTTATCAAAGTCTAACATTTTCCTAAATCAAAGTGGTATTGAATATGGTACCTAAATGAAAGGACAATCAAGTCATAAACGATATTTCTACAGGTATTGTTGATGGGTCGCGCTCGACAAGGGGACATAACTCGTCATCGGAAACGTATTCAGCTCATTAGCGTGATGGCTGTGGAAAGACCGCCTTTCAGCCGATATTTCCAAAGGGGCTTTGTAAAGAACGTCCTTTCCGTCTTTGGAAAGGCGTGGAAAGCTGCCTCTTTCCACGGGTGGAAATATTGGAACGACCGCGCTTTCGTTACTGAAAGAACGCCTTTCCACTAGTGGAAAGAACGGTCGTTGCTTCAGTGTCAGTTATTAATAACGCCTCTCTGATAGAACTCGTCTGTAAAGACATTTCTGCCATGGCTTGATAGTTTTGTGGACTCGCCGTTAATCTTTCCCACAGATCAACAAGTATGTCAACGAAAATGATTCGACTATTTCTTTCACTGGTTTTAATCAAGGCTGTGTTTGAACATGACATAATTGTGAAAGGTAAGATTGGGCCAATTGTGTTAATAATGTAAAATTACTGAGGCCTCCTCTAAATCATATCATAAACTTACATTGAAATAGTTCCTAATTGGTGATTTAATTTATATTTTTCACTTTCCAAAACCAAATTTGTTATTGAAGATCATTCAAAAGTATATGTCTTTAGTTTTCAACGTTTAATTACAATTTACAGACATGTCATGCAAGGCCACTCAGGAACCTGATTTGAAGACTCTGATAAAAGGATTAAAATGGAAAACATTTGTTGCATTTTACGATGAAGGTATATGAAGACAGTATTCATTCCCAATATCAAACCCAAATTTAGCGTCTGGAACCTGTATTGATTTTGTATTTACAGTAAACACTTTTAGTATTATTCGTGAGGAAAATAAGAATGATGAAGGTAACTTTAATACCTGAAAACTGAAAATACATAAATGGCGTAATGAGAAAATAAAAATACTATGGTTATATAGGCAGCTTGAAACGGAATTATAATAATTACATTACGCAATTACGCATATACATATGTTATAATGTCAGTTTTATCAACAACATTTTAAGTTATCCTATATTTCGAGGGTTTTCGGATGCCACATTGCCCAAATTTATTCAAGAACGTTGCGATGCGATGTTGCTACTTAGTAAAGTTTTGCCATTTGTTGACAACATATGTATACCTGGGCACATTGGCCAATCAGAAACGACTTTTTCGCAAATATAGGCTAGAATGAATTTAAAACATGTGCAATGACTTTCAGGACCGATAGAACTCTATGTACAAGGATTTTCAACCACCAAGATGTTAATGTATGAAATAACTCCTGAACGACTGAACACCAGCCTTCTCCAGATCCATGACAGAATGTTCCCTGACATCAACATTGTCTTATCAGACAACAAGACATTCATCAGAGATGTTATAACACAGGTGAAGTCAACATTTCCTTTTCCAAAAGTAAAATATGGGAGGTGTCACTATTCAATAACATCCATTGTCTAATCCTTTGTTTTTATTTCACTTTTTCAGCTTTTCAATATGTTCTAACATAAGTTTTTTAATATGATATATACTTGATGTTCACATGGTATTTAACATGTTATCGTTAATAGGCTGACAGATATGATGACATATTCAAGACCACTGATTTCAAGCACAGTTCCAAATGGCTGGTTTTAAATGATATCTCCTTTCAACCACCTGAAGTAATATTGCTGGAAAATGTTGCACTGCTGCTAACCAAAGAGGTACTGATCAAATATAAAAAACTGTAAATGTGATGACACTGAAAGTTCTAAGACCGAAATTAACTCTAAAATAAAAATCGACCCTCAAATTAAGTAAATCATTTTCCTTCGGAAATTCTGAATCAAGTAATCTATTTTTCCTCGAAATCAATGTCACTAAAGAGTACCCTGGAGATTGAATAAAAGGAATCACAGTAAAAATGAACGTTGTTTTCTCTAACAGAATTCACCTAGATACACACCTTTCACTCTAAGACTTCATCCGACTGGTAACATCTTTAGCCCGGTATCAGAGTGTGGAGCTGATGTCTCTATGTGTTACTTTCCTAACGTCAGATATGGATACAACCAGAGACACATCAGAGTGTATTTGTTACCGGTGAACAATTCTAATACAATTATTAAAACTATACTATGAGTTATGCTTCATTTAACAATGGAATGAAAGCACACTTCTATTAAACATATATATATTGATATATATAAATTATATTGAAAAATGCATTTTATTATGAATTGCTATTAATACAATAAATACATATAAGTTAAAAGGCATTTTTTTTTATCACAACAGTGAATTAATCAGGATTCTTAGATAATGTACCAATTATAAATAAAAAATATCCTTACAAAAACAAAGTAAAAAATATATTGATCATCTAAATGAATATACAAATATGTTTAATAACATGAACTTAACATGTTTTCCTGATTAGCAAATAAAGTAAAATATATCTGAAGATGAAATTAATATTTAAAGTTTTTACTGCAGTGTTCTCACAACCCAGTGAATAATAAAATTTTGTTCCAGTCACATAAATATGTAATCAAGGAGATATTGGATGGGGAAGTTGTTTACAAGGGCTATGCAGTTGACCTCCTGAATCTTTTAAGCGAGAAAATGAACTTCAGGTGATGTTTTAGTGAAATATATGTTCACTTCTTACTTACGTTAATGCTATCTTATTTTCTCAATGCAAAATATGTATGCATGTGAGGGAAAATATTGCATTACTTACACCAGTCATTACTCTATGTATTGCAACAACTTCCTAAATTATTGGTGTTTCCTAAGCTCAATGAGGAGCTCAACATTTGATACGGTCATGATTGCCGACCAATGTTTTCTTCACAAAAGGTTGTGATGTTAAGTCATAGAATAAGTTGATACCAAAAAACATGTTAAACCGTGTTCTATTCATCAGGAGAAGATGTTGAAGAAACCTATACTATATGCTTCATCATATCATTATCGGCCATGGTGTTATCAGATTCTTGATCGTACAAGTATTCCGTGTCCGTATGATTGCAGTTCATGCCATCATGCGACATAAAAATAGAAAAATTATTTTTCAAACTGAGCTTATATCACTGGAATGTTGGACAATTGCCATTCCCATTCTCATGATGAATATCATGTATTACCGCTATTCAATCGTGGAACCTGCAGATGGCTCTTGGGGAATTCTACGTAATGGCTCATGGGATGGAATGATTGGTCTTTTACAGAAAAAGGAATGGCAACTTGCTTTATTTATATAAGACTAAATTATTAATCATCAAAACCTGTGTTAGTAATCAGTGCCACAGAGCATTGTTTATCGAATGAGAAATAAATATTTTAAATCAGTCTAAAAACTTTCAGATCCATCTTATTTGATAATTATTCATAATGCTAGTATAATATTTTCAACAGGAGATGGATGTTATTGCGTGTTGTCACGTGATCACTGAGGAACGAGCAGCTGTTGTTGACTACATCTCTCCCCCCTTTGCCCACTTTGGATTCACTGTGCTGTACAGATCGTACACACCAAGTCCGTTCTTCACCCTGGCAAGACCTCTCCGTTGGGAGGTGTACTTGATCACCATTCTGGCTGCAGGAATACTGGTAGTTGTGTTCACGTGGTTTGAGGATTCCCAGAAACAAAATGCTGAGGATAGAAATATGTGGAACATTCATCACTCACAACACTCAGTAATTCTAAGAGCACTGTTTAAACAAGGTAAATAATGTAAATACTACGTTTTTTTCTCTCTCGCTTGTTTCGATATCACCATAGGGATGAGATGACAATGGTAGAATTGAGTTTGTTGTAGGGCAACTAAGCATGAAAACCTAGGTGGTCTATTTACATTTACACTGGAGTAACGACCGTTCTTTCCACTAGTGGAAAGGCATTCTTTTGGCGTGGAAAGAGCGACCTTTCCAATCTTTCTACCCGTGGAAAGAGGCAGATTTCCACGCCTTTCCAAAGACGGAAAGAACGACCTTTACAAAGCCACTTTGGAAATATCGGCTGAAAGGCGGCCTTTCCACAGCAATACGCTAATGAGATAATTACTTTTCTGACGACGAGTTATGTCCCCTTGTAATGCGCGACCTGTCAACAATATCTATAGAAATATCCCTTATGACTAGATTTCCTTTGATTTATAAACCATATTAAATATCATTTTGATTTAGAAAAATCTTAGACTTTGATACCTATTTTGACATTAAAAGAATAAGTTGTTGAATATTATTTTTTATTTTTACATTATTTTGACTTGATTAAATATTATTTAAATACTAACTTTAAACTTGTTAGACGTATTCTAACAAGAAAGTGAAAGTGAAAATGAGACAGCAGAATATATTGACTTTGTTAAAATTATGAAAATAATGAAAATATTTTTTAATATATTTTAATAGAATTTTTTTTTTATCATGTTGAAAAGTAAATATTGTATTAAAGTTATAAAACATAAAGACTACAAGGTTTTGACAAGAATTAGAAAAAAGTAACTATATTTTTTCAAAAACATTTTCGTTGAATGATTTTTTTAAAACATTCATTTTCTATTTTGATTTTAAATACGTAAGTATGACTTTAATTGGAATGTGATCAGTCTACGAACAAATACAAGAAACTGGCTTTCTAGAATATTTCACAAATCCTACTTTAGGTAAACAAAACTGAATGTAAAATGTTGATTTGACACTGACTTATTTATAAACATTGTGCTATTCTATGTCACGTTTACCAGCGACATACATACATACATACATACATACATATAGACATACATGTACCTAAAATGCACCAGAGGTGTGTTGTTCTTGAAATTCTTCTTAATAAGCATTTTTTATTTATGCTGTCCAAATAACCTATGCCGTAGAAATCCCTGATCATGCACCTTGTGGCCTGTTAAAATAGGATTAATAACAGCGGTGGAAATAAAGATGGATGAGCTTCATAATGCCAAGAAAATTTTATTTTTAATTTTATTTAATTGAGATTTACCAACTTTAACCGAAAATAACCAGTTTAAGGTCAGTCAGATCATTATAAAGAATATACAACCATTCAAAGTCGTGGTCATGATCGAAAACAGGACATAGAACCTTGGCATGATGCAGCCATTAAGTCAAACGTATATTTGGACACTTTCATGAAATAGATAGGAAGACAGATTTGCTTCTATAGCTTTTAATAGATCTTATAACGAGTAAATACTGAAATAGAGCCATATATGTCGACTACTACACATGCATGAGACTGTTCCTTAGTTTTCATTGAAATATATATATATATATAATATAGTAAGATGATATAACGCAAACCAGCACCTACTGTAATATGTACATTTCAGAACCATATAAAGTATCATGCAAAACTGATTATGCATCTTTAAAAGAATACGTTTGCATACGACCACATTTACAGGTAATGTTTCATTTCTAAGTATCCAACATCTCACTACCTTTACATATGATATTTTGGAACTATTTCCATGTACAAAAGGAGCGCGGGTGTGTTCAAAGATAAAACAAATAACCAACCAGCCTGATGCTATCATAAGAAAAGGTTACCATGTATAATACTATCACTATAACCATGTCTAAACACAACATGATCCTACAGGGCAAGAAAAATACTCCCTGGCGTAATGTGCTTACCTGTGAAATGTAATTAATCATTGATAGAACATGGGAGGGTGATAATATGTTTATTTCATTCCTCAATTTCATTAGCTAACCATAATTTATTAAGTTAAAAAGTAGATCCTACATATATAGTGTTTGACTGAATGATGGAACGACAGAGAGAATGAATGAGGGATTGGCATGTTCACGCAAGCAGCTGTAGTGATCTAAATTATCATAAGTTTAACAGACATATCCCGAAAGATAATCTTATATTCATTCGGCCTGAATCACAAAAATACATAACACAACACCTGTGAAATAATGAGTTATATTAAGAACTAGAGCAAGCTTTAAACAACTTTTTTTGACAAAGTATGTTGTGTCATCTTGATGATAACCTGTTTTACAGTCTGTTTACTGCTCCACCACTGCTTCTTAACTTGCAGATTTGATAATCAATTAAGTTCAATTACTGGTAGATTTTAGAAATATGTCTAAGTGTTTATCATGGGACTGCCTTTCAATTATCCTACATCAATTAACATATTATCAATCACATTATATTGTTCACCTAACCTCTTAATTAGCCATGTTATTGTGATGTGGGATAATATCGGTTTCTTTACCACTAACCATTTCGATTTCACTACAAGCTATGTTTGAACGATCGTATTGACCAGATTTACATTTAAAGAAGAAACATTCAAAGAGCATGTACATTTCTTTGATTGGCATTCTTGAAGTTAAGGTGATGAAGAAGAGATATTTGATCATGTACATTGACATCTGTTTGTTATGTCAAAGCTGTTCTCAACTGTTCACATCGACATTCACAGCAATGGGTAACTTGCAGGGATACTGTATTTTTATGTATAGCATGTTCCATAGTGAAGTTTAGTATCTCCTAGATCAATTTTAGATGGATTGTTTCATACCTGTGACACTTGAAAACGATCGTCGTCTTTGATATAAACAGTACGAGGGTTATAAACAAAAAAGCAATCATATGTCGGCATCATGCCGTCTGCACACACGATGTGTGCCAATGAATTACGTAATAGTTTCATCAAAGGCGGCCGCGTTTCCCAGATATCACGCTGCAAAGCCTTTCAAGGTCAGTGAGCGTGCTTACGCTCATTAACACAGAGAGAAAAGAAAATACCAATTTGATATATGTTATTATATTAAAATCTGTAATTAAAACATTTTAATTGCTGACTTTTTCATTCGTAAATAATTTTTTGTTTTGATTTTAATAAAATGTATACTTCACATTCCATAAGGCCATAGAACGTTTTTGTATATGGTGCTGAGAGAACCTTATAATTATTAATACCCGGAAAATAAAGGCAATGATTACAGAGATTAATAAGTGAAGAAAGACAACTATAAACCTGTTATTGACAATTCCATCATAGAAGTTGTCCCGAAGTATAAGTATCTCGGCACTATTTTTTATGACAAATTCAAACACAGATAGCATCTACAAGAATGGCCAACAAAGACTGTGTTTTACGTAAAGTTAAAGCTTTTAATGTCAATACCTTTACACTTGTTCTTTATAACAAAAGTTTTATTCAAAACGTTCTCTGTTGTAGCATGTCAAGTGGTTTGGTTTGGAGGTCTTTCATTGCAAAACGAAAACAAGCAATAAAACATTTCCATAATCTTTCATCCGGTTATTTTGACATGATCATTTTACAGTCTTATATTTAATGAATAGATTAACTGGTATCACGATTGTAATTCATCATTATGAGTTAAACAATTTATCATAGGCCGATAGGCTCATTACAAGTATCACACGACTTACTCTTATTAAAGTGTTTAGGTTTGAATATTAATGATTAATGATATAAATTCAACACATGTTGTTTAAGTGTATTAAATTAAAATACTAATACTTGTTGGTCCGCCTGTTCTTTTTTTTTAAGATTGTATTCGGAAGAGTTTCTGTTATTGGAGGAAGTTACATACTGCCATAATACAAATTAAATTTATTATTGTTATGTCGCAAGCTAATGCAGCGGTTATCATGATAATAATGTTGTTAAGTTGTTACATTGTATACATCTGTATTTTATTTTGCAATGACTCTTTTTGTCAATCTCATTTTTTGCTGAGCTTCACTGACTGTGGTCAACCAGGGACTCTGTAATCAGATGGGAGTCCCTGGCTATATACAGGAGCAAGTGTCACGTGCAAATGTCTATCAGAACAACCTGTTAAACGATGCGTTCCGGTCAGTGTTATGTAACATGTGTATTCGGTCTTAAACAGGTCTCCTTCGGGACTGTAACACGTGATTCGGGTATCTTGTACTGCATCCATATTCAGCTATTCATCTATCAACAATCGCTATAGACACTTTCATATGGGTATCTAAACTAATTGTTATGATAACAGGTCACAGTTGTGTAAACAACGATACTGTAAGGTATTTATAGAAGTTGAACATGTATAACTACAAATCATAAAATAAAATGAAAACATAGAATAAGCACACATGTGCCAAAGACTCATGTTCCGGTTTAAAACAGTTTGGATGGGGTGATGTTTCATATTTTCCTGCTCAAATAAATTCATGGATGGCGATTTATATATACATGTTCATAATTGCAGACTCGAATAACTACGCTAGATATATCTAGATATTTCATTTTCCTCTGCTTATGTCAATGACAATTCCTTGTGTATGTGTATTGGTATTTAAAGATAACCCTCTCATCAGAATTGTCGAATATACATCCGAATATACAACCACAGCCAGTCACCAATACACACCATTCCTCACCCAGACAATGTTAGCTTAATAGCGGGTCATAAACCAGGCGAGAAATTACGCGTAATACATTAGATATTTCGTGATTATAAAATCGCTCTGTATGTTACCTTAAATGAATAATGACAATTATCTTAAATTTTGCTTTTATTAGCTCTCTTGGATACCGTTGTTTATATGTACAAGATTCTTTGTCGGCGTAAAAGTGTTAGGTATATGTACCCAGATAAAATTGGTCATTATTTGATTTAATATTAAACCATATTATGTCCGTTAATACTGTAATGCTATCTCTATATTTTTATAATCACTTCTATTATTTACATTTTACAACAGATTCTTCTTCTTTTGAAGCTTTGGCTTATCAATTTTATCTTTGGAACTTACACGTGTATACCCTGCAGTGGTATGCGTGACACGTAAACAATTCATCCATTCATACGGGATTGTTTTAAACCTTGTAAAAACGTCTTCTCGGTACATTACCCTTAATTGATACTGTGAATATGTTTGTAATGTCATTTATAAAATGTCTGGTAGGACAGACGGACGGATATAATTAATGCATGTTTTATAGATGTATAGTTAAAACATTTATGCAATAGTTATTTGTGAAAGGAGCACTTACAGACAGGTTTATTTAATATATAAGGCCAAAACAAGTACAATTCATGTTTCAGCATGACGGCTTGAGATGGCGTGACTTCGATAATTATTTCCTCCGGAGTTTTCATCTAATCTTTTATAAACATGGCAAGGTATTTTAAGATATATTATGAATAAGTAGATTATACATCGTTTGTGGATTGCAAAGCGTCACAAACTAACCATTTGTAAAATTCGTCTTCTGTTTGACCAGAAGAATAATTAGAACATCATAGATCATCCAGCGTGTAATAGTCCTTTCTAAAATGTTGTATTTTAAGGAATGTAATGCGATTCTAAATTTACATAGATTTCGTAAAAGTAACTTATCACTAAGAAACCTAAATACTAGTCTGGCCCAAACCCCGATCTGAAATGATGTAATGACTTAAATAAATTGATGAATTAATTGTTTCGGACCAATTTGTATAAACATATCCTTTAAAAGTAAACAAAGATATTTACCTCTCACCAACATTTTGATTCAACCAAATATAAGACGATCCACTTGACAATACATATTTCTTATATCAGCTAACTAATGCGTGTTAACGGGACATATTTAAGGATGCGTACTCGTTATTGAAAATGTATCTTAAAACTAATAGTTAAGAAATCAAAGCTGTGTACATGACAACTGTGAGCTTTGCCACTTTGGATTTTGTCTGCAACAATATGAAAACAAGCATGATATACTTTAATGTTCTGCATGTGACATTTTATACGCCAGCTGTGTTCATTTGTATCAGTATGATACATATATATATATATATGCGAACGTACTTCATAACACTCACATTCAGTTTTAATGTTATATGCTTCATAAACAAAGCATACATTTATACATTTTTCAAATACAAATACAAATTTCAAAAAAATTGTCACATCTTCAGTCGGTTTCACTTTATTTCCACAAATGATACCTATAATGGATATTTTTCGGTTTTTTAAAATAATAATTCTTAATATCTAAAATCAGTGGACACGCTTTTGCGTCATATACAGTAAATATTTGATTGATTCCACCAGTTTTAATTTGTGATCCGAAAACGAAGTATGATGGACAGAACATGACATATTTTATTATTTTTATTGAAAATATTAAAATACTTACAAATCATACCCCGACACAATTGCAAAACAGACAGTATATATATATATATATATATATGGGACAACAATATACAGTAAACAGAAAACCTATGTTAGCTATCTTGATAATACAATTTAATTTGTTGAAGAATGAAAGCTTGTCCAATATACAGTGTACACGTGGATGTGTCTTGGTCAAAGAAGAGACTACTCTCATCAGAGTTCACAAATACACAACCGAATATACATGTATGCGAAGTCGCGAATACACGCTGTTGAGCCCATCTAAAGATAGCAATTGCGGGTCATAAAACATCCTGTGCAATACACGAGAATGGTAAGTAATTGAAACTTTTAATCTGTTCTTACTAACTGTAGTAACACTATCATATTTGTAAATATATAATTTTATGTTATTTGTGCTTTTATGAGTGTTTTGGGCGCGTATGTGTCATTTGGATACATATTTGAGAAGTCTATCCATTTTTAACGGCACTTTATCTTAACTTCATGACATTTCTTTTTTATATTTTACTGTTTTACAAAATAGTCATCCCACATTTAACGTTGTCTACTTATTATCTGTGTATGACTCAATAATTATAGATAAAAACTTATTCAATCATTCTTGCTTTACTGTAATGATATGCGGATGAAATTTTATTAAAATAATATAAATGTTAATAACATTTTAATCACATTATTAGGAATTGAGTGTCACAAAGGTCAAATCTGACGGGTTAGCACATGTTGCATGTTTATTCATATCCGTTTGTATGTTATAATTATGTTCAGTGACACTAACCTTTTATAGTAAAATGAGTATGTTCTTCGCCTTCTATAATATATATATATATGCATAGTAATAGGGCAGTGATAACGTTACTGTGGGTTGCATATATATTTACCGGTACTGATTGCAGTCGACTGCAGTCTGGGCCCACTCTGGTATTCAACCATCAAAAAAACTCACAAAAAGACGTACTCTTTGAAACTAAACTGATGTCTTATGATAATTGTAATTATATTGCAAGTTGCCTGTCTGTTCATTTTGTTTTAATGGAGAACTACGATTTGAAACCAAGTGTTCGTTATTATTTGTTTGTCAGTAATTAAATATGGGATGATTTATTGACAATGAATTGTCATTTGGACATTTTATAAGGTCAGCGAAAAACAGGATGTTAAAAGTTATTGAATGACTTTGTTATATTATAGAATAGATTGTATTATGTTGATGAGGGTATCAGCCTGCTATTTAGACATTTGTGTACATGAATGCGAGAAATATTTGTTAATTAACAGAATACACAACTTTGTTTATTAGGATGCACTGTGATTGGGTATATACACAACGCTTCAGTGGTTGTCGTCGTTCTAATTGAGTTATTGATTCGCAACATGTGATATGCTATCGTTGCATTTAAAACATCACAATTTATCACCATTGTAATGAACTTTTTATTTTAAATGTAATTTAAAACTGGAATTAAAAAACGATTTACTGATATCTTAACAAATGATTGAAATCCAACTCAAAACGTAATTGAAATTTTATTTCATATGATGTGTGATGTAGCCACAGCCATCTGTTGTTAAACCGAAAGCTCTAGAGGAATTTAAAATTGAAATTGTGAAAATAAACATAAATTATTTTAGTTATCATTAACAATGTTGCAGTAGATTAATTACATTAACTTAAAATGTTGTATGCACGGACACAATCCGACAAATACACACTTATTCCAATATTTTGTTATTTACTTCTGAATTTTTGTTTTAAATATCAAAACCAAAACTTATCGAACAAAAGTCGTAACAGTTGTTACAGAATGGGTCGGTAATTAAATGCAGGCTGTAGTATAACCATAGACCATAGAGAGTACCATTAATGATTAGTTTTATATATTCCGAATGAAGGTGCATCCATTGTGTTTCATTAACAAATATTTGGCTTTAATACGCTCAAACTCACCATATGTGCTGTTTACAATACAAACAAATTCACTCAGCTTGCATATTCTTCCCCAATCGCATAATATATCATAATTACTAATTTCCAATTAAAATCGAGTAACATCATTTTGCATGTGCAGAAACCGACACTGCATGTTCCCTTTACATGCACAATAGTTATATGAATTATTCAACATTATCAACCCAAAGTTGTTATTTTGCTGTTTTAAATAAGATTCCAAAATTATGTTTGACTCATTGGCGAGCGACTCACGCGTTACATTGTCCAGTTTTCGATCAGAAATCACTACTTTTACCTTCATATCGTCAATGTAGTAAGTCGACAATCATCAAAATGGTAGTTTTTAACAGTCGGTATTCGATAAAGTAACACTATTTATAACGTTTGGAATATGTGACCCCCAACAGCACAATGGATAGACCTTCAAGGTCTCGTGAACACAACCTGAACAAACTAAGTTTTTCGCAGAGCTTCTTGTTTTAATAAGCTAGAAGGTTTTAATCTACTACCGCCAAACGAACAGTTTAATGCCATACTCAACACTCCCGTTTTAACTTTTGATAGTGCCAAGGCCTGCAATAGTATTCTTCGTTTACGTCGTAATCTTTTATATGGATAATGTATGTAATATTTTAATTTACTTGTATTGATGTACATGCTTTTACTCTATATTCAATATATTATATGTTTTATAAATTGACACAGTGTCTCTCATATATCGCTGAACGATTGGTTGTATATACACAAGTGAGACAAAAATAAAACAATCTATATGTCTGTCTGTCTGTCAGAGATTGTCGTAGCTAGTAGTTATGCAACTCAGTGTAACAACTGCACATGTGTATCTCAGCACGTATTATGACTAAATACACAATCACTACTTAACGAATCAAATATACAATCATTTCATTGCGTTGTTGTGGAATGTATTGAGAGAGATTATTATGGCTCATTTCGTACACATAAATACATGTTAATAAAATATAAATATAACGACATGCGATGGTATGACGTAAAATAGTTGAAGATATCTTTGAAATTAAAATACATGCGTAATTTAGCTTCATTGCATTAATACTCATATAACCAATTTTTTCATTTAACTGAGATGATATAGTTATCGAAATAATATTGTACAACACTGTGAAATGCCATAAGACTTACGAAAAACTATTTTCAAAATGCTTAAACTTCACAACATGATACACATTATTTCCGTCCGCTAATCGTTCCACATACATAAACACACACACGTGCACACACTCTGTAATTCAGAATTGCAAGTAGAAACTGAAAGTGCTGGGTTTTGGGGCTGTTTGCTTTTGGCTGTTTTTGAGCAAAATGTACGGAGAGAGGAACGGAGAGAAGAAGGAGAAAGAGAGAGAGAGGCGTACAGAGAGGGAGACGGAAATAGGAACGGAGAGTGGACGGAGAGAGAGAGAGAGAGGGGGGGGGGGGGGACAGAGAGGGAGACGGAGAGAGAGACGGAAATAGGAGCGGAGACAGGGACGTAGAGAGAGAGGTAGAGAGAGAGAGAGAGATGGAGAGAGAGAGAGAGAGAGAGAGAGAGAGAGAGAGAGAGAGAGAGAGAGAGAGAGAGAGAGAGAGAGAGAGAGAGAGAGAGAGAGAGAGAGGGACATACGGACGGACGGAGGGTCGGAGGGGTGGACGGACGGACGGACGGACGGAGGGAGGGAGTATGAGAGGGAGAGAGATTAGACTGTGCAAGTTGTCTACCATTGGTATTTGTTTGTAACTAGGGGTTAATACTTGATAATGTACAAGATCAATTAAACTATGATATATGGACAAATACATTTATATATGCGTGTCTTTTCCCTGTGTAATCAACAACCCTTAACAAAAAACAAAACTACACCCATTGCAATGTATGACTCGTATTTGGTGATTAATTTGATTAATTTCACTCAATGTCACACGGGAATACCACTCGCGCTTTGTTAATAATTGTTTGGAAAATCTGTGGATATGCCGTCATTTTCTTGAGAAAATAGATTCACCATAGGTTGTATGTAAGGATGGTCTTAATCTCATTTAATTTTAATTTCCCATTCAAATATTATTTCTGGTTATCTGAATGTTGATAATTTAGTCATTTAAATTACAATGATCTCATCTATCACTTGTTCGGACAATTATAGGAAAATATAATTATTTATTGTATTGGTAATAAAACTATTCCAAAATGTTCCCGTTGCTTCAGAAAACTGAACCACGATTTTATGAACGCTTCACATAATGACATGAACAAATTAAATACTACATCAAATGATTAATATATAATTTCTCACTTAAATATAATTACATTAAAATAAATTAAGATAAATAGGATAAAAAGGAGTTTTAAAGAGTGATTCTTAATTTAATTGAGGAGTAAGTAGACGAAAACAAATAATGTGATTTTATTCACGCTTCAATGGAAGTCAACTGTTTGGAAAGGTTGGCTGTGGAAATATGATCATTCCACAGTGTGGAAAGGACGCCTTCTGTTTTGGAAAGGTCGTTGTTTCCAAGTGTGGAAAGTTGTGGAATGGACGATCGTTTCTCCAGTGTTAGAATTAGCGTTGACTTTAACGAAGCATTGCAAGTTGATATGTTATGATATGTGGTAAACACACGATTTTTTGTAGAGGGTTGAGTACAGAGTTTGGAACAGCCGCAAGTTACTATTTTTGTATGTGCTACGTCACAGAGTCCAAGGAAATACGCTCAAAATATGATTTTCTTTCTTATCAGTATGACTCCCCAAGCAGATATTCTAAAGTATCCCCTGTCAAAACTAATGCTTTATTAACATTCATTGAAACGTGTATTATTTTGTCTCAGTAAAAACGCCTTTTTGCCAAAGTAGTCACTTTAAAATTATTATTTACATTGATATGTTAGCGGCAAAAGTGAAAATCCGGCAATAGCGTTAATGCCCAGGCAATATTGTAGTGCCTAGGCAATAATGAGATTGCCCGGCATTAGTGTCATTGCCAGTGGTATTAGTGCTAATGCCTAGGATCTAGAGCTGACATTGACGCTTTTGCCGGATGACCATATATCTAGAGCCCCAAATATGCTTAATGTTTCAAGAAGATGTTTCGCAACTCCAACACGTCTCTTTGATTCTAATGGTCTAAGCTGACAGGACTTTGTAAAGTGATCCTGATAGTTCAGAAGATACTTGAAATGTCCATCTGATGAGGACTGAAAGTCAAGAAGGTCCACTTGTACCTGGCAATTGAAATCATTTGAAAGTATTGGTTAAACAACAACACCTTTCTCGACATGTTTTTTCTTTGTTACTCATATTTGACACAGTATTCAATAGTGTCTCTAGTTATATTAGCATAGCTTTTAGTGTGCTTCATCATACGATCTCTCCCACCATGACCAGTCTCTCTGTGTGCCTTTTCAAGTATACTTCAATATAACAATGAACTTTCATAACTTCAGAAGACCCACTCTCACTTTGCACCTTGTCAACGAGTCTCTCCATATCTGCTACCTCAGACAAGGAAAACTTCTTCTTTCATCTATAAATGTTAGAGTTGTCATTCTTTACACCTATATATATATATATATATATATATATATATATATATATATATATAAATATATATTCAAATAAAAATGCTTATCTTTTTTCCAAAGTGCAAATATGCAATGATTTATAAATAAGAAATACCATTTACAAATATTCTTATTGCTGTTTCTCTAATGCTCAGGAGCAAAGTACAGCCCGAGGACCAATGCTGGTAAAATCCTGGTCTCGGCATGGGGGTTAACGCTTGTTGTGGTGACTGCTGTATACACAGCAAACCTTCTAGCGTCCTATACAACCTTGAAAAACGTTCATCCCTTCACCACATACCGGGAACTAATAGAGAGTGATTACCAGTTACTGGTGAAACTAAACGGAATAATGTTCCATAAATTTATGGTAAAAGAATTGGCCACTGCCAATTAATTATTTATATCTATATGTTTATCATTGTAAATATAAAAGGTTGGCTGTGATACTCCATGATCACTTTCGGGATTCCATGATCACAAAAGGGATTCCAATTTGCCACTTGCCAGGTTTGATGTCACACACAGCAGTACATGCTTCAATGAAAACTTTTCAGACAGACTTTTCAATTCATTATCCGCAAATATTTGGCGGTGTTATGAAAAAGCTGTTTATGAGTAATTTATCAGGCGATTTAAAAGATTCAAAGTCGAATAAATGTCAAATTAGAATCCCTTTTAAAGAACCCTTTTAATGAAAGTTGTCATGGAGCATCAAAGCTTATCTTTAATTAATATTATTTATATTATGTTCTTCACCTGTTTATGTCTAAAATACATAATGTCAAATAAATCATTTTCTGTTGTACTATGTACTAGAAGAAACAATGTTACATGAGATTATTAATTAAGGTTTTCCCGATAACTAAAACATGTTTATACCTTCAGATTGTATATTTTTCTTCATATTTCAACTTGTTATCCATTACAGACATCCCAGCTGTCTGTGGTGAAGAATCTCAGAAAGAAATTTAGCATCAGGAACAATGAACTTTCGTTGAAGGATAAAGTGAAAAAAATAAAAAAGGACAAATTCGCTCTGCTTCTTTCCTCTCCTGAAGCAGAAATTTTCAAAGCTGACGACTGTGAACTTGAAGCTTTCAATGAAAATATCTTTTTTGAACAGGCTTCCTTTACAGTACCACAACGATCATATCTAAAGCACAATATTGACAGAGGGTAAGTTTACACTTATTCTATGAGTGTGACTATTAATATAACGTATCTTGGAACAATCCCATAAGTAAATGTTTAATTCAATGAATTCTCCATGAAATTGAACTTCATGAAATAAAGACTTTCAAGTGAAAGAATTAAGTAATAACAGTTTAATTCAATTTACAACTTTTTTTATCTTCTTTACGCGTCAGGAAGCTTTTCTATTTGATGAAAAATATACCACCCTGAATGGTTCTCCTTATTTAACATCCTATCGTTAACAGACTGTCCAGTTTACAAGAAAGTGGAACATCTGACCGTTTATGGAAGATATGGCACAAGGAAAGAAATTGTTCAACAGTTGTTCAACAGAGAAAACAGTGAAGCCCATTTCAACAGACGTGCTTGCAGGAGCATTGTTGGTCTTGTGCTCCGGCGTTCTCATGGCAACAGTTGTTCTGTTCTGTGAAAGCCTCTATGGTGTGTGTCATGGGAGTTTAAGTAGCATATTTGAATTTTAATCTTCCTATAACACAAGAGATATCCCCTGTGTGAGATCAAGTGAAAGCAAGAGTATATCATTTAGTATGTCATTAGAGAAAATTGAAATATGCCATGATTACATGATGTCACAGTGCTTTAGTGAGTGAGGTAGTGACTCGCAATGCATAGGTGTCAAAACGCTATGACAAGTTTATTTAATTACATCATAAACATGACAGAGTCACAGTGTGATGTCACCACATCCCTGAAATCCTAATGGCATTGTCGTATGTGAACATATTTCATTGGAAAATATTGAAATTAATTTTGTATGATAAATAGAATCTCAACCTCGTGTCTTCTGATATCAAATATATAACGGCTCGGATTTAATAAGTTTTATTAAGTTATGTTGATATATTTGATATTGGAGACACCTGAGTGAGATTCTCTGTTCACGCTTACACTGTCGGCCAACAGAAAGGCCTACCAGATATCTTATCAAATTTCATAAAAACTATAATGAGTAGTTTACTTGTATTATAGCATTATGAAGTTGCACCATTTCGGCATAATATATTCAAATTTCAGAAGTTGTAATGTCTCAAAAGAATGGCAAATGTTGAAAAGAAACAACAGATTTGTTCAGCTTTCGATCAGTGCTTGGTCAGAAAAAACATTTGAAACATATTTTCATACAACCACGAGCAACAATACAGGCACGCATTTATATTATAGTGGTGATGACACCAGATGTACGTGGTTTAGGTGCGCGAGTGAATCAACCAGAAAAAGCAGTCTTCATTGGTCGTGGTTTTCATGAAAGTTATTGACTCGAATCACAGTTTTTCCACGCTTTAGATGGACTTTCATATTAATTATTGCTTCAGAAAAATCAAGTAGTCATTTCTTTTGGCAGACAGTGTATATGTCAGTTTTGAGGTTCTTTACATTTTTTCAGTAGGCTTGAATTTCGTTTTAGAAAAACTGACACAATCAGTGTCTTTTTACAGATTAATATTTGAATACAGCGCACATGCCTCTATTGTCTAGAGACAATGTGGCGAGTGTATCACCATAATAGGACATACATATCACAATCAACAAAGTCTTTTATTTTCTATGTAAATATTTTTTTTGAAATATGCAATTTATGCAATTATAAATAATTGAATAGAAAACAAGTGCTCTGTTATTTATTTCCTTTTGAAAAGAAACTTGGATTGCGTTCTAGTAATATAAAAGCAATCCAGGTCTTATCGTGAAAATTAGCATGCTCTTTGTTAAATAACATTGGATCGCATTGACCACTCGCAGAACAAACAATACAGCGCAGAAACGGTTCCATGTACACATGAGGTTTTCAAAGTTTGAGTGTTGTCAACCATTGTTGATAACGCACGTTTAACAATTAATATCACCTGAAAGCTAACTTTCTTTCTTTCAAAGTCGTCCTGGGGAATGTTGTTCATGGAAGTCAGCCTTGTTACTTTCTGCTGTATCAAAGAAGAGCAGTTGAGTAAACATAATAAAGAATACAAAATGGGGGAGAACTGACTTCATACTGTGCTTGTCGAAATACTTTAAGGAACACTGGTATGTTGTAGCAATATTTAAATTTGGCAAATGGGTGACTGCTTCCAATACCAATAACAAGGCTACAGAAATAACAAATTTGCGCTTCGTCTGTTAACAGTACTTTTCTCGGAACTAGTGCTCCCCTGGGCATATTAAGCATGGTGCAGTGCCTTGCCCTTTTCGCTGCTTTGCTCTTTTCCAGACCGGCCATCATTATTCGCATATTTCGCTTATAACAACATTTAAAAAAACATTTGCAACTACATGTTAAACTATATTTTCATTTTCACATGCAAATAATGTCAAATATTATCAATACAGGCCATCTATGCATATGTGTAGTAGTCGCACCAATAATGATTCTCAACGTTGATTGTTTGGTACCCAGATATATAATATGTCAATCTCACTCGTCTCCACTATCATTAAAAAAAACTGCGATCAAGAATATGAATATGGATTAAACATTCGAAAGAAGCTCGATATTATAATAACCTCTTATGTACATTATCACCGTAACTTTCAATTATAAAATTTTGATCACTTTAAATGTTGTTGTTAGTAAACAATCATGGGTGCCATCAGAATACAGCTACGGAAAATCGTAAAAACAAGAATGTTCAATCCATAAATAAATGAATCAACACCAATAAGAGGCAGCTTCATTTTATATGAAACATGAAGTGTAAAACCTGTTGTTACGCAAACTATCAACAAAAGTGCAGTTCTACAGCCACATAGTAGTCACAGATGTGTATTCATTACAAGTGTCCACATGAGTAAAGACTATCATAAGCCCCTCTCAAACTGACCCTCAAATTGAGAAATGTAAATGTTCGCTAACATTCCTGGAGTAAGGCACCTTATTGAAATATTGACGATTCATTTACGACACATGTGTCACAGAGTTACGACAATGGCTGGATTTGCTCTGATTTTTTCAAGAATCACATATGATTTACAATTATCAATTATAGTTAGAGCATGAATGTTAGCAATGGTTCAGATAACATAACGCTGGATAAGCATATAAATCGGATACAAATATGAATAATTTGTACTATTCATAATAATTCATGACATATTAACTGACGAAGATGTCTTGCTATTTAGCTGATTCGTTGATGTAGTGTTAACAAAGTCATCAGCAACTAATGAACTTAAAGTGATGATGAGGAAATGTGAAACGCTAAAATAATGAAACCAAGTAACTGAATGTGATTAAAAGTACTTTATTATGGAGAGCACCAAAGTACACAATTATATCTCCTATAATCCTATGTAATCTTTCTCGCTGACATTAGTAAATTTCCAAAATGTTGTATAATCATCTGAATATTGACATACATGTCACAGAGAGCGACACTTGGCAGGGCGTGGTCAAGAATGACAGGACTTCGACAGGACATTTTGATATACGAACGTGAATTCATAAAACATTACAGACAGGGGCGTGGCTCAATGTCCAATACTAAGAGTGCATTTGCTTGTTTTACACCTGTCATTCACGTAGGGTGGGGTCTGTGTGCTGATTTGATCCTGTGATATTCGCATAAGTAGTAACCAGACACTGATAGTCTGATACAACGTTTATTGACGATGAATAATATTATAATACGTGAGTAATAAGCGTAGTAATTACACTGGAAGAATGATTTAAGATTTCTCAAGAAAATAATATTATGAAAATTCAAATCAGTGGGAAACGAGCAGCAATCGTTCTCACAATACCCTTGAATTACATTAAATGGTGTACAGGAAATTCATAACTTATGACATTTGAGCTAATTCATATCAAAGCATTTTTATTTAAGAATATGTAATAGAGACGTGTAAAAAACGATTAATTCACATTCCATTAAATAACATTGTAAAATTTTGATTTTCACTATGCAAAAGCAGCAATATACAAGATTATTTAATACCTATCTGTTGACTAGACCTACTTGCCTTACCTCCTATAGGTAATGCTATTTCAACCTAAACACAGACGAACTTGAAGAGTGGAGAAGGGGTGCGTAAAATCCCTTATCCAAGGGGCGGTAAGTCTAGGTGGTCTCGTGACGTCACTACCTGTTCATGTCACTCTCCTATTAGTTGCAGCGCAAGACAGACGTGTTTGTTTTGTTCTGAGACTGGGTATTTTTAGCGACTTGGTTGCTAACTTGCTAGCTATCTCTTACTATTTTGAGGGATATTTTCAACTGCTATATCTACAATTCGTCGTTAGCAGATTGTTTAACAATCTGTTTTAGTAGGTGTTGGGGTACAAGGGCCTTGTTGACATGTGCTGGATGTGTGGCTGCCCGAGAGGTGGCTGCTTGCCTTGCACGTGCAGCTCGTGTCTTTGTGTTTCTCTCACCTGTCTTCATTGACTGCTTCGGTTCGCACACCTTGTAAGGCGTACCCTCCGCCAGTCACCTTCGACTGTTGGTTGTTGACTCGCTTCGCCATACGCCTGTGAATTGCTTCGCTTGTCATTCGCGTCCGCCAGTCATATGCCTTCGGTCCGTATCAACTACCTATGCGTTTCCAGTCACTCGCCTAGCGTATCACGACGCGAGCGGACCCTTCGCCAGTCATTCGCCTTTGGCTTGATTCTACTGTACTAGCATCTACTCGCCAGTGTCTCGCTTACGCCAGTCACTCGCTTCACTAGTCTATCGCCTTAGGTTGAAATCAACTTGACTCGCTCCGTCTTGCCAGTGATTCGCTTCGCCAGTTATTGGTTTCGCCTACCATTCGCCTTTGGCTCGATTCTACTTGACTCGCATCTACCCGCCTGTGTCTCGCTTACGCCAGTCACTCGCTTCGCAAGTCCATCGCCTTAGGTCGAATCAACTTGACTCGCTATGCGGTGGACCCCCCTTCTACAGTTTCCCCTTTGGCTGGATTCTACTTGACTCGCATCTACTCGCCAGTGTCTAGCTTACGCCAGTCACTCGCTTCGCTAGTCCATCGCCTTAGGTTGATTCTGTGGGGTTCGTTTCGTCTCGCCAGTGATTTGCTTCGCCACTCACTTGCTTCGCCAGTCTTTTGCTTAGGTTCGATTCTACTGACTCGCATCTACCCGCCAGTGTCCCGCTTAGGCCAGTCACTCGCTTCGCCAGTCTATCGCCTTAGGTCGAATCAACTTGACTCGCTTCGTCTCGCAAGTGACTCGCTACGCCAATCATTTGCTTCACCAGTCATTCGCCATAAGCTTGATTCTACTTGACTCGCATCGTCTCGCCAGTGCTTCGCCAGTCTATAGCCTTAGGCTCGTCGCTCGCGCTAGGCCCGATTCGATTTGACTTGCATCGTCTCGCCAGTGACTTGGTTCGCCTGTCATTCGCTTCGCTTGTCATTCGTTTCGTTAGTCTTTCGCCTTTGGTTTGTATATTTGATTCTCGCAAGTGGTTATCTTAGTCAGTGTAAGCTGGTTCGCCAGTCACTTATCTTGACTAACCATTAATTGATATTGGCTTTGTCCTCTTTGAGTTCGGAGCCTTGTTTCACCTCTGTCGATTAACTATCGGAGGAGTTTGTTGGTTCTTACGCTACGCTACGCAAGTGTCTCGCGTTAGTGATTGGACTCGTCTAGTGACTCGCCTCTTCTACGCTACGCGTGAGAGTGTCTCGTCCTTCGCCCCACTGCGTAAGTGACTCAGCTGTCACTACCCTTCGCCTACGTCATGTGTGTTACGCCTGCTCCGCCATGTACTCCGCCTTTTGCACTAATTGCGGAGGCAGGAAATCTGCCACCAAGGATCCACACTTATTATGTAGAAAGTGTAAGGATCTTTGCGAAGACGAGTATCGTTGCGATGAGTGTGCACCTCTCTCCGCGTCAGACTTCCTTGCGTATGTCAACGCCATTCGAAAGTCCGTGGCCGATAGGGCTTCGCTTCAGAAGCGTGGGTCGTCAACTCAACGTCATGAGGTTTCTCCCATTCGTCATCCGTCTCCGGAGGAGGGGGTTGACATTGTCCTCTCGGAACGGGCGGATGATTTCGACCGTGAGTCGCCCGTCATATCCGAATCCACTAGGGGGTCGAGAGATTCGCTCTCTCCCCCTTCTCGTTCGCGTTCGCGTTCACGTACTCTTCCGCGGACACCCGTGTTGTCCCCCCCCCCCCTTCGCCAGACAAGCGTATGTCTCCGCTTAGGCTCAAGGTCAGCGCACCCCCTACGCCCAAGAGCAAGAGGAAGAAGACCAAGAGACCAAATTTGACAAAGTCAATCCAGGCCTCCTCCTTGCTTCCGTCAAAGATATGGTCTCTTCTTTGCTCAACGCTCACCTGGGTCCGCTGACCGTACCTACTCACGTTTCTCACACTACTACGCTACCGGGTGTCGCAGGGTTCAGGTCCCACGTCCTCTAGGGCCTCCAGGTCCGCTGCCTCCTCGCGTACTTCTCACACCCCTACGCGTCGTGTCACAGTGGTATCGCCCACCCGTGATCCCTCGCCAGACTCGCCGGAGCGGGACTTCCGCTTCTTCGACGTATCGAACCCTCCGTTCATCAGTATTGAAGCGGAGGGGGAGGATGTGGGGTCACCGGAGGATCCACCAGTGATCGACTTGATCGCCATGCTTTCGGAAGTGGCCTCGTTCGCGGAGGTACCACTCAGTCAAGTTAGCGTGGCGGGTCCTCGGTCGTCGGCAGCCAGGAGGGCTTCTTTCTGCCCTGAAGGCGACTCACCTCCCGCGCGTCTCGCCTTTCAGCCGCATAGACTTCTACTAGACGCCACCGAGGATATGGAGCAGGTCATCTCGGCTGCGGTTCCCGGCCGTCTGCTTCCGCCTTTAGTGGTGCCGGACAGGCGCAGATGGCAACTGCCTCTGTATCCGGTTCCATTCCAACTCGTTCCGCCAACTCTAGATCAGGGTGCGTATCGGTTGTTTGCCCCCGACGCGCCTCATCGAGTTACTGATGCGCAGTTTACACATTTCGACAGAGAGGCTCGCACAGTGTTAGGCTTGGGCAACAACGTTGCTTTCACCTGTCAGGCGATGCTTGCCTGTGCCAAGCAGGCGGGCATGGAGCCTTGTTGAAGGCATTCGGCAATGTGGCTGCGGACCTGGCGCAGATTATGTTATCTGCTTCTAGGATCTCATCGGGGGTCACAGTGCTACGCAGAGACAATTTCCTGTACCGGTCAGGTCTCAACCCCTAGCAGAAAGCTTTTCTGCGACAGGCCCCTGCTCACTCTGAATCTCTGTTTGGGGGTCGTATCCCCGAAGTTCTGAAAGTGAGACAGGTAGCTCAACAGCAAGACCTCACCAATCGCCTCGTCAGTCAGAGGCAAACAACACCAAAGCGGCCTCATACCAATTATCGTCAGGGCCAAGGTCAGGGTAGAGGCCAACCTTCCCCCAAGAAAGCGAAAACGGACATTCGGCGGGGAGGTCATGGCTGCGGATCCACGGGTCAGTCCCCCAAGTCACCACGTCCCGGCGGCGGAGGTCGTACGAAGGGGGTCCCCTCAGAAGGGGAAGCGAAGGAAGTGACTCTTGGTCACCCGCTCTGCTCCCCCTCCGCTCGTTCCGGTGTTGGAGGGTTCGGTGGGGGGTCGACTCCAAGATTTTGTCAGGAACTGGGTACAGTTAGGGTTAGACCCTTACGTTTGTCGGCTTCTGGGTCAGGGGTTCCGCATCCCCGTCTCTTCTCCTCCGCCCCTCACCTGTGCTCCAAGGGAGCGTCCCTTGGCAGGGGACCGGCTCCGATTGACCTTGGATCAAGTGGAGCTCTTAATCTCCAAAGGGGCGGTGCAGGAGGTCCTGACCCCGCATCTAACTCCAGGGTTTTACTCCCAAATGTTCGTCATACCCAAAAGGAATTCGAAAAAATGGCAGCTCATCCACGACCTGAAGGTATTCAACCCCTACCTCGTTCGGCCGTCATATTTTCGACTCTTGACTCTTCCGTCTGTAATGCGGTCCTTGGAGCGCTCAGACTGCATGGTGTCTCTCGATCTCCAGGATGCGTACCTGCATGTTCCGATTCACTATCGGGATCGCAGGTACCTCCGATTCATTCTGGACGGGAGACATTTTCAGTGGTGCGTTCTCCCGTTCGTGATCTCGTCCGCCCCCTGGCTTTTCACACGTGTGACTCAGCCCATCGTCCAATTCCTGCACCAATGCGACATTCAGTTCCTGTTGTATTTGGACGATGGGCTCGCTCACAACCGTTCTCCGGTCGTTCTCAAGGCGCAGCTCAGGTTCGCGATAGACCTTTTCCGTCGTCTAGGGTGGTTACTGAACTTAGAGAAGTCAGCTGTTCCGCGGGTTCGTCACGAGGAAGCCGATGGCTCGTTACGATCGCCTAATTGATCGCGCGGTCGACACATCGCTCTCCCTACGTCAGTGGCAAAGAGTGTTGGGGTTACTAACATCAGCTCAGGACCTGACCCGCAGGGGGAGGTTGTTCCTTCGCCTGTTACAAGTGTTCCTGAATCCCCACATCAGGGAGGCGAGTTGCCGTCACAACATAGTTTTGACCCCAGGCCTCCATCGGTTCCTAGCTTGGTGGCGGGTGGACGAGAGTGTGTTCGCCGGCGTCCCACTTTGTCCTCGTCCCCCCCTCAGCTCACCTGTTTGTAGACGCCTCCACTCAAGGGTGGGGGGCGCATATGGGTTCGTTTTGCCATTCAGCACTGGTAGTCCCTTCTGCGGGGCCAGTGTCTGCTAGTCCACACGGACAGTTCAGCAGCTGCTTGGTCGATAAACAAGGACGGGTCCACCAGGGCGAGTCTCTGCTACGCGTGTCACTCCAGCTCTTCGAGCTGGTGGACGAGGTGGATCTGGACATTCGAGCAGGCCACATTCCAGGTGCCAAGAACATCTTGGCGGACGCGTTGTCGCGACCAGATGCCCCTCCCCCTCCCCCTTCACGCCTGGCTTGTATTAAAAGAGGGCTAAGGAGCAGTGGGTACTCCAAGTGCGTCGCCAATGCCATAGCTACCTCTCATAGGAAGACCACTAGGAAACTCTATGATTTCCAGTGGCAGGCCTTCGCCTCATTCTGTGCTCAGAGGGATTTCATCCCGGCGGAGGCCTCAGTTCCTCAGGTCGCGGAGTACTTGGTGTACTTACGCAACACCAGGCATCTTAAGGCGTCTTCAATCAACACCAACATGTCAGCTATCCTGTCGGTGCTCAGGAAGAGATCGCCAGGGTTGGATGTGTCGGTCCTCAAGGACCTCATTAAAACCTTCCGTTCCGTTGACAGGAGGTCCAGGCTTCGTCCACCTGAGTGGGACTTAGCGGTTGTGCTCAACCACCTTTGCTCCGATACGTATGAACCGCTCTCCGACGTACCCCTTCTCCCTCTCACCATCAAGGTCATTTTTCTGGTGGCCATGGCCTCTGCAGCGCGGATTTCTGAAATCCATGCGTTGCAGGCGGACCTTCTACGTTTATAGGTTAGGGAGGGGGGTTCGGCCTCTCTTGGGTTGGCTCCTGATTTTGTCTGTAAGAACCAGGCAGCTGATGAGGCTGGCCGTACGTTATCTATCCCGGCTCTGGGTTCTGAGTCGGGGGAGGTGGACCTCTCTCTGTGTCTGGTGAGGGCCTTGAGGGTGTACACGCAGCGTACCCGCAGGCTGAGAGACGGCAGACGTCGTCTTTTCTTGCCTCACTCGCCTAGAAGCACCAAGGAACTAGATAAGCGAGCATTAGGCGTGTATCTGAGGTCGGCGGTCATTGATGCGTACAAGGCCGCTGATTTGCCTCCGCCTTCGCGTTCAAACCCTCATGAGATCCGCGCAGTATCAGCCACGATGGCGTATCACTGCAACATCGCGGTTTCGGATGTCATGGCAGGTTGTTTTTGGCGTTCATCAGAGGTTTTCGCCAACCATTACCAACGAGATGTCTCAACAGCAGATCTTGAAGGCATCTCTAGGCTGGGTCCACAGGTCTTCGCTCAGGCGAAGGTGGTCCCCCCAACCAGACCAAGAAGGGGTCAACCCCCTTAGGAGCTTTAAGGTTCATTGTAAATAAACATGGTTTACATTGCTAGCTCTCGTGTCTGTTTGTTTTTTCTTTAACTTCGCTTTAACACCCCCCTCCCTGTTGGGGTTGGGGGGCAGTGTGTTGATCGGAAGTTGAGTGGCAGGGTTATCTCTTCGATCCGCTTAGCGGTAGAGATGGTATCTCCTGGGCTGTGCCTTGTCCTCACCACAGGGTGGAGGACTCGTAGGTTAGGTTACACTCAGGGCTAGTCGCTGGTCTTGTCACTACCATGTATCTACTGACCCGCCTCCTTGCGGTGGGATTCTAGGCAAAGTAGGTCTAGTCAACAGATAGGTAATTAAATAAGAGTACGTTTTTTATTAAACGTAATTATTTATACTTACCTGTTGACTAGACCTACGCTCTAGGCCCTCCCATCCTCCCCACTTGGTCTGTCTTGCCTTTTGGGACATTCGGAGAGTGACATGAACAGGTAGTGACATCACGAGACCACCTAGACTTACCGCCCCTTGGATAAGGGCTTTTACGCACCCCTTCTCCACTCTTCAAGTTCGTCTGTGTTAAGGTTGAAATAGCATTACCTATAGGAGGTAAGGCAAAGTAGGTCTAGTCAACAGGTAAGTATAAATAATTACGTTTAATCAAAAACGTACTAGTATTTTTAATTAAATCAACATGCACAAAACGTATTATAATTCTATAGCATTATATCCCATGTTAAACAGATAGCTACTAATGGTTGGTAATACCTATAAACACATATTGTATACATCAAGAGGTCTCCACTTTGGGGTAATCTGTCCTTAGATCGTGCAATGTACGTGTTTCTTCAGCAAGATAGTGAGAACGCATATATGCGTCTCTCGCTGAATAAGAGGTGGTTGTAGTTGGCACACATACAGGACAGTCGCTGAATTAGATATGCTTTTTTTGTTGAGCCGGTTATATCCCGAAACTTAAACATGTTATAACTTCTACAAAATGTCAAGGCTGAATTATGCAATTACTTTCAAATATTGAAATAATACTTTAAGTTTAAGGTGTGGGTACACTGGGTAGAATACTGGGAAATATGGTTTTGATGATTGTACAACTAATATTACACATGCTTTCGGCCAACACAACCTGGAGGAGAAAACAGTTCCTAAATTATGACAGTTTATGTATATAGTTTCTAAACCCTACATTCCGTTCTGTTAAAGCTTAGTATTTCTTAGTAGCCAAAAGCCTGAAAATTTGGCATGTAGAAGAACAAAATCAGACTAGTCCATCATTGTTTGAGGTAAGGGCCAGGAGATTAAGAACTTTTCGATTATGACATCAGTCTGTAAAATTGTTTATCGATCAATTGAATGAAGAATTGATCACATTTCAAAAGACATCTTATTATGTGTCAATAATTATATATTAAATGGAAATTTAATCAATATTTTCTCTTCATCTCTATAAGTACATGTAGTTCAATTTGTAAAGAGTTTCCTTTATAAACATAATGCACTCAATTTTATCACAGATAAATCTATATTACATTTCCTTTTCGTTTGTCAACTAGCCAATTTTATCAGGTTATATATATTTGATCTACTTTTCCATAAGTGATTTATGTTTTTAACAACCTTCTATGTTATTTGGTCAGTCCATGTCCTGTATTTAAGGTAAATATTGATGTTAATTCCTCTTCGTTTGCCTGCTCGCTGACATCGTCAGGGTAAAGGAATCTTATTTACTTTTCTCATTGATTAATAATTCTAACAGCCTCCAATGTAATTATTTTGCATAGACCTTTTACTGGAGGTAAATATGAATTTCGATTTTGTTTGTCCGATTTCACCAGGATACAGCACTTTGATGAATTGATGAATACTCCAATGACATGATCATATATCTCTTGCTTTTATGTATTGTATTATTGTATTGCATGGATGTAGCAATAAGCTTTTATGTTCACATTGAGCTGACATTGTGAAGATACTAACACTAATGTCTCTAGAAGGATTCACCTGATTGTTCATTTCTTAAAAAAGCTATATTAGTATTTATTTCATTAGTCAGAAGGCCATGGGCCCATATGACAAACCTTTGCAATTCATTCAGCATTAGGTATACACTAAAAATACAGCACAACAACAAAACAGACAGAACAAAGTTGATTAAACATACATATGTGATTTGTAAGTAACAATGTACAACAAAATTGTTCACTGAACAAATGTAACTTGCAATTCAAGGTATCCGTAACCGTAGAAACGTACATCTGTTGTGTATTTGCAAACATACATGAGCATTGTTTTACAGAGTCCATACACAGTTAAAATTACTCAATAATTATCTTAAAATGTATCTCACACCGTTCTGCTACCGTCTATAAAACGATACATCTAAATGTCATTTTTATATAATTATATTTATTCTTAAGACATGTTTACAGTTGTAAAAGTCTATATGTTCAATCGTAGGTGTAAAATGTGTATTCTTTAAATTAAATACTTAATATAAATGGTATGAAATAAATGTATCTTTTATTTCATTATTCCGTTTGTATCACAGCAAGAGTTGTAACTTTTTTCCTTATATATCTTTAAAATGTTCTTTATTCATATAGGAGTCTGACCTTACAGTAATAAAGAAGTTACAAAACAAGATTTCATCGTCAGACAAGGTGCTATCCTTATAGAAGAAAACTGAAGAAGATAAAAGAAGATAATGATATTCTTTCACCATTTAGCCTTTGTGGTACCTAAACAGTCTACACTAAAGATTGATTTTGAAAGAGCGTGAGTATGGTCCAATCACTGCAATAATATGCCAACTTTGACGTTCACAGGGGCATTTCTCCATAAAAACAATCAATGTATTTCGGGTACAATATTTCAATAGGTGACGAGGGTGACAGGACTTTGATTTTCTCTTATTGATTAGGAAAATATGACTAGGGACGAATACATTTTATTTATTTTGTCAATATAAGTAATGCCAGTTAAGAAAAAGAAGGAACAACAATACTTCCAAAAAATGCCAATTTACAAAAAGACAAAGAATTCTCGTTAACAATTACAAATGTCTATTTTGTTTTTAACATTGATGGCGCTGTTACATCTTTACAACATGACAATAAAAACGTGTATCTCTCACAGTTGACTAAAAGAAACATTTACTTTTTAACTTTGTGAAACCAAGGAGGATTTAGTCTGTATGACATGTTTCACACGGAAACCATTCCCAAAAGTTATGATATATGTAATTGACAAGCTTTTGATTCTTGACATATGTATCATCAGATCATTCGGATGAGGTCATACTTTACAAGTCGATTACATGCAGATCAGGATTTCATGATCTGAGGATTCGTAAATCACTCTAATATTAAAAGTTTAGTTAAAGGATACATTGTGTATCGATGGTACACACAGGGAGGTTGGTGTGCTTTTAGAGCACGCTTGTTTTATTTATCTTTAGGAATTCTCGTTTGCTGTTGGATTTTAGTCTTTATATCGCTTTAATTATTTGCTGTTAATATCCATTAACAATTCAAATTGTAAAGAATCTCCCCTGTAGACATATTGCAGGAATGTTATTAGAGATTCCATTAATATTTCCTTTTTGGTTGTCAGCTAGCAGATTTTATCAGTGTATAGAAATTGTATTTGATTTTCTTACCCATTAGTGAATCATTTTGTTAACATACGTCACCTATGTAATGAGACACTGCGTCCTTTATTTGAGGTAAATATGGATTTCAATTCCTCTTCGTTTACCAGCAAGGCGTCTTCATCAGGGTATATAAATCTTATTTACCTTTTATATCGATAAATACGTATTTTGTTCAACACCCTATAATCAGATTATTTGATATGGCCCTTTTACTGGAGGTAAATATGTATTGCGATTTTTCTTTGGTTCAATTCACAAAGAAACGGCACTTAGTATTGATGAACAAATCATTTACATGATCATGCATACCTTGCTTTCGCGCAGTTTCAATAAGAAATAAAGTATATGAACTATCAGGGCATGGATAAAGAAATAATCTGAATGTAATGTTGACACCCCTCCTATTTCTACTTTAATACCCCTCTTCTTTTAGCTCTTAATTCCTTTCTTTCTTGACTACAAATCCCCTTCTATCCTGTCTTTAACATACCTTCCTTCCTGAATAATGTATCCTCCTCCTCCAAAAACCACTACTTTCCTGACTCCAGAACTCACACCTTTCCTGATTTCAACACCTCTCCTCTCCTGACACCAACACTCTCTCTCCTATCCTTACTGCAGTATCACACCTCCACCCCTGAGCCCAGCATCCTCACCTCTGGTGACTCCCACAGCCCTACTTTCCTTACCCCAGCAGCCACACCCCTCCCGACTATGATACAATCCTCTCCTAACACCAACAGCCCTCTTCTCCTGACTGTATACCCCTCCTCTACTGACCTCTCATGACTCCAACACCCCTCCTCTCCTTACTCCAACATCCCTCCTATCTTGACTCCAACATCCCTCCTCTCCTTACTCCAACATCCCTCCTCTCCTTACTCCAACATCCCTCCTCTCTTGACTCCAACATCCCTCCTCTCTTGACTCCAACATCCCTCCACTCTTGACTCCAACATCCTTCCTCTCCTTACTCAAACATTCATCTTCATCTTACTCCAACACCCCTCCTCTCCTTACTCAAACATTCATCTTCATCTTACTCCAACACCCCTCCTCTCCTTACTCAAACATTCATCTTCATCTTACTCCAACACCCCTCCTCTCCTTACTCCAACATTCCTCTTCATCTTACTCCAACATCCCTCCTCTCCTTACTCCAACATCCCTCTTCATCTTACACCAACATCCCTCCTCTATTGACTCCAATATCCCTCCTCTCCTTACTCAAACATCCCTCCTCTCCTTACTCCAACATCCCTCCTCTCCTTACTCCAACATCCCTCCTCTCTTGACTCCAACACCCCTCCTCTCCTTACTCCAACATTCCTCCTCTCCTTACTCCAACATCCCTCCTCTCTTTACTCCAAAATTCCTCCTCTCCTTACTCCAACATCCCTCCTCTCCTTACTCCAACATCCCTCCTCTCCTTACTCCAACATCCCTCCTCTCCTTACTCCAACATCCCTCCTCTCTTGACTCCAACACCCCTCCTCTCCTTACTCCAACATTCCTCCTCTCCTTACTCCAACATCCCTCCTCTCTTTACTCCAAAATTCCTCCTCTCTTGACTCCAACATCCCTCCTCTCTTGACTCCAACACCCCTCCTCTCCTTACTCCAACATTCCTCCTCTCCTTACTCCAACATCCCTCCTCTCTTTACTCCAAAATTTCTCCTCTCTTGACTCCAACATCCCTCCACTCTTGACTCCAACATCCTTCCTCTCCTTACTCAAACATTCATCTTCATCTTACTCCAACACCCCTCCTCTCCTTACTCAAACATTCATCTTCATCTTACTCCAACACCCCTCCTCTCCTTACTCCAACATTCCTCTTCATCTTACTCCAACATCCCTCCTCTCCTTACTCCAACATCCCTCTTCATCTTACACCAACATCCCTCCTCTATTGACTCCAATATCCCTCCTCTCCTTACTCAAACATCCCTCCTCTCCTTACTCCAACATCCCTCCTCTCCTTACTCCAACATCCCTCCTCTCTTGACTCCAACACCCCTCCTCTCCTTACTCCAACATTCCTCCTCTCCTTACTCCAACATCCCTCCTCTCTTTACTCCAAAATTCCTCCTCTCCTTACTCCAACATCCCTCCTCTCTTGACTCCAACATCCCTCCTCTCCTTACTCCAACATTCCTCCACTCTTGACTCAAACATCCCTCCTCTCCTTACTCAAACATTCATCTTCATCTTACTCAAACATCCCTCCTCTCCTTACTCCAACATCCCTCCTCTCTTGACTCCAACATCCCTCCTCTCCTTACTCCAACATCCCTCCTCTCTTGACTCCAACATCCTTCCTCTCCTTACTCCAACATTCCTCCTCTCCTTACTCCAACATCCCTCCTCTCTTGACTCCAACATCCCTCCTCTCCTTACTCTAACATCCCTCCTCTCTTGACTCCAACATCCCTCCTCTCTTGACTCCAACATCCCTCCACTCTTGACTCCAACACCCCCCCCCCCCCCCCCCCCCCCCCCTCTCCTTACTCAAACACTCCTCCCCTCTTTACTCCAACACCCCTCTTCTCTTGACCATAACACCCCTGCTCGCTTGACTTGCGGGATGATTACATACTTTTTAACACAGGCACCAGACCTTAAATACATACCTACATAACTTTATAACATATAAAAAAGTAAGACACTATCAGCCAGCTTGAATCTTGCCATAGGACTGGAAATGGTCAAATTGGTATGCTGGCTCAAATACGTTTTGTAATATTCGTAGACTGATCCAAGTTTACATTTCCTACCCTATGGCAAGATCAAAGATGGCGAATGTGTCATACCTTCTGTATATGTTACACATGTAGATATACGGATGTGTATATTTAGGGTCTGGCGCCTTTGCTTTTTAAGTATCATTTTACATCACAGAAAGGTACGATAAATATGTATTTGTTTGTGTCCCACAGGTAGTAGTATCTCTTATCTCATGATTTCAAAGACCTATTTTAATATAATTATTTTATTTTTTAACAGTTGTATGGTCTATGTGTCACTGTAGCTATGGAGTTTGTATGTGTAAATAAATAATAAATAATTAATCCTAATATTATGGAAAAAGTATTCAATAATAGTACATCTTTTTATGTTATGGCAGAGCTATGCGTGGACAGTATTCACGCACACTAGGGATGGCTAGAGCATACATATACCGTACATCGGTAGAAATAATCAAATATGTTGATGGTAACTAAGAAACCGATTTATCTTTTTACAAACCACTGGAATGTTTCTGAATAGTGTCGGTATTTAGCATACATAGCTGTCATTCATGTTTGCATTGTTTAAGCTTACAACTGAATGTGTAAAAGGCTTATAGGACATTAAAGAACTGATTCTAATAGACATTTTGGACATCAATGCACCTAATGGAATAAGATTCAGCATGGATTCGTTTCAGCTTATGTTTTGCTTCCTGAATTATTTGTTGGTTTCGGGATTTAATATCACTTTCAGAGGTATGTAACATTGTCTTCATTGGTTTAATTGACTTCATCAATGGCGGATCAGGAGCAAATAATTTATAAAGCAAAATTGTTATATCAAAATTGCTTAAATATAATTTTAAATTTTAATTTTAAAACAGATAACATGAATGTCTCCATAATGCTATTCATATTTACATACTTTTATATTGAATTTCATTGGCAATTTAACGTTTACAATTTGGAAACGATATCAAATTGTCAACAGATTCAAACACGAAATACTGTCGGATAAAGTCGAAATTTAATTTCTTTGATCAACTTATGTTTTGTAGAGAAATGTACACAGTTTCATTCAAAAGTGTTTCATAGACATTCAAGTCAAGTCAGGAATGAGTCTGACACTACTCTGTTCATCATGGACACCAGGCTACCTTGTTTCAATCGCTTATTTGGAGTTTTCCCCCAAAAGAATTTGATCAAATCGTGTATATACATTTGATATCAGAATACACATAGGTGAGATTCACTTTTTCTATTTAAAATTATCAATTGAGGTTTCTAGGTGACAAATCATCAACTAAGCGTCATCTAAAACCGATATTCCTTGAAATGTCCCCACATAGTGACAAAATCCAGTTTACAGTCTTGAGAAATGCAGCCCCAGAAAATAACTGACTGGAGATTAGTGACTGCTAGGCGCTTAATTACCCTTCATGCCCTCATACCATCGAGTTCAAGTGGTTCCTCACTATTCTGTTGCTCACAGGAAGCCAAAGGTGTTTCAATACTTCACATGTTTGGTTGGATTACATTTACTCTATCTGCTCATGACCACCAATTTGTGATGCCAATAATTCCCCACCTCCTCGCTTCCGAATATTGAGATATCAATGTCGTGCCATACTGCTAAATTGTGATAAAATAAGTAATGTTTAATGATTTTAATATCATTTTAAACCTTTTAGGTTATATAAATGACCTTTGTCCGTTTTCCTATATTTCCTTGTGTCCGTCAGTCAATCCGTGCTTACGAATTCGTTTCTGAACCTGGACCCATATTTTCGAAGCTCTCTTACCGCTAAGATAGCCGTAAGTGCCATACATTAACATTGACTTACGACTATCTTAGCACTAAGACAGCTTAAAAAATATGGGCCCAGGGCCCGGATTCAAAAAACTTCTTAGAGTTTTCTTAAGCCTTACGAATTCTTAAATCCGTTAAGAAATCTTAGTTTCCATAACAAAGTTCTTAACTTTTAAGAAATTCTTAGAAATAACATTTTTTTCTTAATTTTGTTCTTAACTTTAAGAAACCTCATGAGGTGTCTTAACTCCTTAAGAAAATTCTTAAATCAAACAAAATGGCTGCCAGCAGAGACTGTGCTTTTCTCACTGGTAACTTATCATTGCTTTTGTAGGTTCATTATGAACAAATTGCAAATTGAGAGTCATTTAAGTCCATTGTAGACATGTGACAGATCATCTAGCATATTTAAGTGATTGAAATGTCACTTGAAATCGTTTTGGCAATAACAAGTGTTGTCAAATGAGAAACTGCAAGTTTTTAGGGTCTACACCTAAACAATAGCAAATGAGAAACTGCAAGTTTTTAGGGTCTACACCTAAACAATAGCATTATATAAACATGTCATTCTCAATTCTTTTGCCTGACTGATGTATACAATGGCATAGACAATGCACAGGTCATCGAAACCACTTCAACCTGAAAATTATTTTTAAATTTAAATGCTCCTTGACTAATTATTATATGAAAATGAACTGCAACATACTGAAAGTTTGACAGGTTTACTCACTATTATAATTACCATTGACAGTATTATGATTTATTCATAAGACAACAGACATCATAACAATCACGAAACTCTGCTTCGGTGCAGTGAATGAATCTGCATTGGCAGATTAGAGTTACCACCCCTTTCTGAAGTGTCAAAATCTGTATCGATATTCAAACGAACTTGACAACTTACAAAATAATTAAATAAATAGATTTCCAAGGTTAAAGCATGTTTGTCAAGGGATCTTGTATGGCTTGTTAAATTTTTTAAAGTGAGATAATACACAAATCGTACTAATTTTATTTCTTTTTCAATTACACAGACATATAAAACAAATTAATATAATGAAATTTCAATTTTAAAAATAATTTGTTCATGTCACTTCTTGTTATTATGTTTTAAATATGTAACTAAAATTGTTTGTGTATAATTTATTTATATATTTCTAACTGTGTTCACAATCCACAAAATAAGCTTTATTTCTCAAAGAGTTGAATTATTATGAAAAATCACATGGATTCTATATCAGCCTTTTGTACATTTGAAATTAACTCACTTGCTGAACTAAAAGTGTCAAACTGATTATAAATTTTAACTTTTGCAAATTATATTTCATACATCAGATAATGGTGTTCCCTTATATGCTTAACTCATCAATACATTCATATTATGCATGTACTAACTTTTAGTTTTTCAGTTTCACAAACATAACAAAGTACCACTGTGAAATTGGTCACCAGCTAGAATTAAAAGCTTTAATTCAGTCAAAGCAGTGGTAAACAGTCATCATTTAAATAGGCCTACCCATCATTTCAAAATTAGACTCAATGATTATAATAGGATACAGAACTCTAAGTGTATATATAATCTAAATACATATATAGGTAGAAAGCTCTGATTAGAAATTAACAAAACATCCAAAGGTAGGAAAAGTATCAAAGGTCATTAATATCATTTATCTTATTCAGATATGCTCAACATATCTTAAAATTATTAGCTATTTGTCCACTTGATATATGACATACATGTAGATTACATTTTTGGTTTGACATTACCAGCAAATTAGAAATTTGTAAAAGAATGCCTAAACTGAATTTATGTGATATACATGTAGTTAACAAAGTATAATTAATACAAAATAATAGTTTCTTAGTCAAGTGTCCACTATTATGAAAAAACAAATAACTTATGTAGCTCACATTCAATATATCATTGTCTTTCTGACAAAATCTGTTTTGAAAAAATGCAAGTTTTTCTCATTGGCTTTGCTGTTATACTTAGTGACTATACTTGTATCCAAGTAAATTCCTTTTGCAAAATATATTTGAATTATTTGTCATTAGCCAATTTATATGAAAAATATGAAATCCAAATACTGTCAAAAAGTTGTAAACATACATAAAAATACCAATAGGCAAAATATGTTTTGAACAGTTTGAATATGAATTGAAATTAGTCCAAAAACTAAACTGTGAATGTATAACTACCCATATATTGATTTTTTTTAAACTTAAGGTTACATACAGTTGTATTTAAAAAAAGATCCTTTTGGTTTGGTGAAGATTAGAAACTTTAAAATTATTAAAGAAAAAAATGTAAAGGTTGTTCAATTTTTTAAAAATCTAAGCTAAATTCAGGACTTGCAAAATATGAAAAGGGGATTTATTTATATTTATTTGCTTAGATTCACTTGCCTCATGTCTTCTACTTTACAGTCAAGATCTGTGTATATCATGTGTAATGATAATGTCAGCAGACATACATACACATACAATATTTTGAAAACACCTTCATGTTTGACAAGTTATTTCTCCATCCTTGATTCATCAAGAATAATCTGCACATGTATTGTATACATGTATGTAAAACTACATTTTCTTGATAATTTATTTTCAAAAAGAAATTATAAGTTCTAAAGTAAATTTTAATCATAAGTCATCTTTTGTCAACACTTGTGTGATACTTGATTATCAAAGTGATATTTAGAGATGTGGTGATAATGTTTTTTTAACCAAACATTTTTTGTGAGTATATATATATATATATATATATATATATATATATATATATATATATATATATATATATATATATATATCTTGGACCAATATAATACAATCCAATAAAGTTCACATATTGATATTTATAATGTATCAAAAGAATTTTGAAATGTGAATTTTAATAAAAAGTGAAAGGTATAATTTTATACTTAACTTTACAATTTTAGTGAAATTTTCATATCAATTCAATATCAGATATAATGCATTTATTGGAACCTTATAAATTCAAATCTACAAGCTTTTGTTAAATATTGAAATACCAGAATTCAAATAAATGTATGAGTTCTTAGTACAACATAATTTTTATAGTTAATTCTAAATAAGTTTATTGACTCTATCTCTCTTTCAGTTTTGAATTTTAAACTGAAAACAAGAGTCATCAGAAGATGACATATCCCACCGGTTCCACAAAATTTGTAAAACACATCTTGTGTATCTACTACCGTACTTCAGTTAGTGGGTATTACAGATGCTGAGTTTCAGGTATGTTAAGGGTTTTAGACTTCTGCTCCAGAAGCAGTCACAATCAACAACAACCAACATCCCTCTCATGCTTCTATGGAAACAGACAAAAATTAATGTTTCAGAAAAAATCTGAAAATATCAAAGGCACCACTTCAGTTAGTGGTTAATACACATGCAAAGTTACTGGAAGATATGATGAACGGGTTTGGAGCTGTGCTCCGTAAATGAACCTGTCCCTGAACAAAGTCCAAATTCAACAAGTTTCTATGGAAACGAAAAAAAATCTTTTTTCAGAAATCTGAAAATATCAAAAGGCACCACTTCAGTTAGTGGGTAATACTCATGCAAAGTTTCAGGAAGATATGATGAACGGGTTTGGAGCTGTGCTCCGTAAATGAACCTGTCCCTGAACAAAGTCCAAATTCAACAAGTTTCTATGGAAACGAAAAAAAAATTTTTTTTTCAGAAATCTGAAAATATCAAAAGGTACCACTTCAGTTAGTGGGTAATACTCATGCAAAGTTTCAGGAAGATATGATGAACGGGTTTGGAGCTGTGCTCCGTAAATGAACCTGTCCCTGAACAAAATCCAAATTCAACAAGTTTCTATGGAAACGAAAAAAATAAAATTTCCAGAAATCTGAAATTATCAAAAGGCACCACTTCAGTTGGTGGGTAATACACATGGAAAGTTTCAGAAAGATATGATGAACGGTTTTCGAGTTCTGCTCCGGAACCGAAATGATTTCGGCCGGACAGACGGACAGACGGACGGACAGACGGATGGGGCGATGACTATATCCCACGGTATAACATACCGGTGGGATTAAAACATAATGTTTACATTGATTAATTATCAAATTGCTTAATTTCAAGGCATTGAGATAATTTATATATGTATATAAATATGAATCTAATCAGTATAAATATTTCTGATTGTATTTTCTTGAAAATTCTAGTTAGGTCTACTTTGAGTCGAGAGGATCTTTGCTACCATTTAATTGATTGAAATAAAAACTTAAATTAATCTACGAAAAAGAATCGTGTCATGAGTCATTTAACCTTTCATTCAGCAATTATCATGACAGGAAGAAAAGTTGGTAAGTCTTGGTATCTTCATTTTACTTCAGTAATCTACCTTCAAACTTGTTTTACTGTTATTTCATCAACATATTTATTAGAATTGGTCCACATTGTTCTCTTCGCGCAGACAGATGCAATTTTCTTACCTCATTCTGAGGAGAGCGTACATTTATTACTATAAATAGATAAGGGGGATTTCCCAAACGTCATAAAACAACCACTTAAAAACCTTTTTCAGGTACTAACCTTCCCGCAAGTTCATTTCTTCTTAGTTAATTCTTAGAATTTAAAAAAATTTACTGCTAAGAAATTCTCTTAAATGGCAAATTAAGATTTTACTTAGATTTAAGAATTTTTTAAGAAATCTTAAGTATAAAACTAAGAAAATTCTAAGGCCTTTAGCTCGATGGAACTTGATATTGGCAACAATCATCATGTTTAGATGTAGCTTTTAGGGGTTGTTTTATTATTTATATATTAGTTTAACCTTTCCATGGAAACACAACCTACAATTTCGTTTCCAGATCTGAACTGTGAACCTGTAAGATCTAAAATGAAACTTGGTATGGGAACATTCATCAGATGTAAATATAACTTTTTGGGTTTTCAACCATTTTGAACTCGTTTTCATGGCAATGCAAGTGAGGAATTTGTTTCTGGACCAGAACTATTAAACAGAGGAATTGGTCAATTAATCTTCGTATGTAGTGAATTAATTTGGTATGTGGAACCAAATACGTACATGTGAATTGGGTTATCAACTTTGGATTTTTAATTTGGTTGCTCATTTTGTTTCTGGACCTGTACTTATATAAAAAAACGAGATATTGGTCAGTGAAACTTGTTATGTGGAACAATCATGATCTACAGATGTGCTTTTTAGGATTTTAACTTCTTCGTAAATTTATTTTAAGACTTAAAATATGTCTGAGCACGACTTGAACTTCTTTCTTTTAGATGTGCCTTTCAACGTTATTTGGATTCCCTTTTAACTGTTTCCATGGCAATGCAACTTAAAAGTTCACTTCCCCCCAAAAAACGAGGGACTAAGGATTCTATTTTCTCAAAAGATTAAGCTCCATACTATCTTTGGTTGTGAGAATGTACATATCATTTATATTATATATATCATTATTATTGATATGCACTATGATGAATTTACATTATTTTTCTCATATGGTACTCACCGTAGTGCCCATAAGATAACTAAATAAATCACGCTTTACTTAATGTGTGGATTTCCTTTTTTTTGTAGATGCAAATTTGATATCCTGCTGTGACCAAAACCATATTCAGAGACTTCATGTTCTCATCAAACAACTGAAATGGAAGTCTATGGTAATACTGCAGAGCGAAGAAGGTTAGTCCAAATTTCACCATCGACATTCACATTCTGAACAATAATTCCTACACAAATTGGAAAAAACTCACTAAGTATGTCATGATACCAAAAGCATCACATATCACTATGCATCTGCAGTAAGTATTTGTTATATCTGGTGAGTGCCTCTGAATATTTACCATACAATTTCTGGTTAACCATGTATTATGTCACCCGTGTACCCAACAATTTGCAATTTGCTGATGAACAAGACCGATCTCATTGAATATGAAATACAATATGCACTTGAGACGTATCGAACAAATGTACCGGGTTCAGGTATACAACTTGCTGCAAATTAAAGGGAAATTCATGCTCAATTAGAATCCCGTCCTACTGATAAGTCATGTAACTGCTTAAGATTTTTTTTAATAATCGAGGTCGAGTGTTTACTAATGGGGGTCTCTTCTAATTAAATCTCACACCACAGGGACGTGTATCGCTTAGAAACGGCGTTTGAAATTCATATATTGATATTCATATTCCCTACCCTATTACTATATAAAAGGAAAGGGATATGACGACGAAACCACCCCATGATCATTCAAAGTCATATTTCGCATCAAAAACAAGTTGTACGGCACATTCGATGACTACCATACAAAAGCTAAATGATATCCCTACAAAATGAGCTATACATGGTCACAATCTGTTCATTAATTCAAAAGGTGTGCGACAAAACAGTCAGTATATCGCTACCTCCAAACTTTCAATCCCCACTCACGAAAATCAGCGAAAACTCACCTTATAAATTGTTTATTAATTCCAGTAATGTTGACATCACCTAGGAATCGGCAGATTCGAACCGCAGAGTGAAACTACAGATGGGAAAAAATATTACAATACCTACACATCATTTTTCCGACTGTAATGCAGAATTTTGTCTCAAATGATCGTCATTCAGATCACTTGTCAGCCATTCATGACCTTATTTATTGCAATATTATTATTTCAGGTATACTGCCAACAACAAATGGTATGAACCTAGGATTGCCTACTGTTAAAGAAGTAGTTTACCATATCACTGCTGAAAATCTATACACCAATCTCCATGAAATCCACCGCAATATGTTCCCTGATATCAATATCGTCTTATCAGGAAACAATTCATTTATTGAGGACATCATTACAAAGGTACATGTATGAATCACTAGTTAGTAAGAAGTGTTTTTCGAGTTCGTCATACTTGTCATATTAATTCAGTACTTATTATCAATGTTAAACTTTTTAACGATAATTAAGGAAAGAAATATCAATATAATAATATTTCTCTTTCATAGCTTGACAGATTTGACCAGTCAACTCGCAATGTCTCCGACTTCAGACATCACTCAAAACTGTTGATCATTGGTGCAGATTGTTCGGTTCTTGGTTTCCAAACTGAAATTTCCTGTTTGGAGAATGTTGCCATGGTTATTCAAACAAAGGTATATGTATATCATTAATAACATACAATATGATTTCATTTTGTTGTATACAATTTTCCATTTTATTTGGTAGCTACATGTAAGTAATAAGTAATTTAATCTGCTTTTTCTGTTGTGTCTGTCCTTCGTGTCTGCTTTTTGGCTTGCTGGTACTGTTCGGTCAAAGTTGTTTGGAAGTCCTTCAACTTCTTGTAGAGAGTTGCCTGATCGTACGATATGTATTGTCTGCCATTTCGTAGCCGAAGTCATGTACTGTCTTTAGTAAATTTTCAATATTGACTTTACTCGAACTTAGCATTTATACAAATGATGGGAAAACTATGAAGTGCATGTTATTGATCATGGTGCGTTATGGTGCCAGGTTTTTGCACAATGCACAAAATAAATCGGATTTAAACTGTTCAGGCATTTAGATATAAGTTTATCCCCGCTATGACGAAGTTAGGGGTATATAGCGGTCAGCACGTCCGTCCGTGTGTCTGTCCGTAATGTTTTTGTTCCGCTCATAACTCTTGACATTAGTTGTTTAAATGTTATGAAACTTGATATGTACAATCACCATGATATGTACATTTGCCTTTTGTATGTTTTATACCTTCATTTGCATAATTTATACAAACTTTTTGTTCCGCTCATAACTCTGACACTAGTTGTTAAAATTTAACAAAACCATGAAGTGTACATCTGCCTTTTGTATGTTTCATACACTCATTTGCATAATTTATGCAAATTTTCAACTCCGCCATTCACACTTGTTGTTCCGCTCACAACTCTGACACTAGTTGTTCAAATTTTACGAAACTTGATATGTACAATTACCATGATGTGTACGTCTGCCTTTTGTATGGTTCATACCCTCATTTGCATAATTATGAAAATTTTCTCGATTTCTCAAATTTTACTTCTAAAGCACTCTTACAAGTGGTTCTATAATAAAATGTTACATGTACTATGAAAAAACACATACTCTGCTTTACTAGTACGTCTGTGGTTTGTTCACACAGAAGACTAAACATCGATGTCTATCTGCTATTTTGAAACGTTTCTTCTTTGTTAAAAGCGGGGGCATATGAGTGAGCTGTGCTAACTAATTCTCTTCTTCTCTAAGAAATATGCGATTCTGTTTTACCTCATTAAATGTATTACGTTAGAGCGTCATTTCAATGAAACAAAACTTAGATTGATACTGAAAATGAATCCATGATATGGAATAATAGTTTTGTTTTTAGATTTCCCCAAATTTTGAAGTTGCCATGACATTACGCCATTATCCTGGTGGGAATGTCTTCACCCCAGTAACAGAGTGTGGAGCTGATGTCTCCATGTGCTACTTCCCTAACGTACAATATGGATACAACAACAGACTCATTAAAGTCATTACACTGCCGGTATTGTATGATATACTTCTTTAAACCTAAATGTACATTCAATATTTTGTAAAATGCATGTCATCTCTGAATGCCTGATAGTTTCAACAGAAATAATGTAACAGTATTTTTTACTTTATCCAGCATATAGATACATGTATCGACATAGAAAATTAATACAATAAAAATGTCAACTCAACTAAAAACTCAACTAGTAAAGAAACTTATCTGTTCAGCAATAGTTAACTGCATCTTCAATTATCAATGTAACACATGTTCATGAGAAAATGTGAAAGTAGTAAAAGTATGAATTATTTACAAAACGTTTTATTGGCTTCCAACAGTCTTTAGAATACACCATCAAAGAAAAAGAGGGCAACACGGTTGTTTACAAAGGCTATACAGTAGATATTCTCGACTGGATGTCACGAATATTAAATTTCAGGTTTGTTCATTGTTGAGTATTTAACAAGTAACAAAAATGTATGGACATAATATAATATAATATAATATAATATAATATAATAATGAGTAAAAAAAAACTTCACATATATTGAATAGCTATAAAATAAAGGACACAGTAATCAGGCATTTAGGTTATGATTTATTTGTTATGATCGGTGAAAATAACTTGAGTTGTAAGGATTGCCAAAAACGGTTGTGGTTACAGAAGGCGCCAATAAGAGGAGTAAACAAATTAAGTCAAACAGTTATGTTAACAAGTGTCAAGCAACGCCTCCTTATTGATTCTCTGAGAGGTGTAAACACAGAACATACCAAGAGCGTGCTAGATCAAACCAATCAAAGAGACCAACTCTCGAAGTAAATCTGGACTCATCACTAAACTTTCTGATTCTATCGCAGTTTTCTCTGAGCCTGAAGCAAACGTTGACTTTGATGAAATGGCGTCAGAATTGTTCACCATACGGTCGTCTAGCATTAAGGTGAACAGCCTGAAGCCTGTTCCGGATGGTTTGTGCTGACAATCAAGCACTGAACAAATTACTCATGGTGCCCGTAACCGTCAAAGAACGGTTACGGAGGTGAAAGACAATTTGTCGATCCTCTACTTGTGACGTGACGCGTGATCGAACAGGTCTTGGGTGATCAGAAGTGGCGGCAGTTTACTGTAGTCGAGTGTGTAAGTCATAAACAACGTGAAGGCTGCATCTCATTGTTCTTGCAAAGGCCGTAATTGATGTTCCTGCCTCCGGCATGCTATTGCCACCTTTAAAGTGTACATTAGACAGCCATGATATTAACACTGGCGTGTTAAAATAGTTTACCACTTTATACAGTTAAGGGAAACGTGTGATCGCATGCAGTGCATTGACAATAATCTGTAACCATCAGCACGGGAATGACAGTTTTAACAGTACTGTGTGATGCATGATGTTCGGATTGATTTAAATGTGTTATGGGCATTTTTTTCATCAGCCATTAGTCCGGTTACAATGTCATGATACCCAAAACATGTCTATTTTAACTATTTTTTATTTGGCTCAGTTTATAAAATAAAGATCCCATGGTGATTACTTAGAGAATAACCAACGAGGTACGAGTGATTACGGGAAATATCCATGAGTCTAAATAATGTTATTTAGACGAGTGGATATTTCCCGTAATCACTCGTACCGAGTTGGTTATTCTATATATTACCCATTATGCAATTAAATTGACCAAATTACGCTTGCTTATTACATTTTCATGTTGGGCGGCCGCTGTGAAGGACCCGTCGCCACAGTAACATTGTGACATCATAAGATAATTCGTCGCGTCAGACCATTGTTTTATGACGTCATAGTCATACTTTCTCCGGGTAACCGACCAATCAACGTTGAGAATCACTTGAAAGCACATGTACAAATATCACAAAAATAATCACCTGTGTCTTCTCAACCGTATGGGTAAAGCTCGTGGCTGAACATTATTTAGACTCGTGGATATTTCCCGTAATCACTCGTACCTCGTTGGTTATTCTCTAAATCGTTGATAGGTAATTCTCTGTTGAAATTTCTTAAATTTGATTATGTCTCCCCCGACTTGTCTGGAGATATATTATTCTTATTTGAGTTTCCGTTGGCATTACCGTCAGCGTTCCCAAGCTTCTGGAGCTTTACTCTGAATAAAGTTACCGATCATTACCCACTTCATAACATTCAGTTGTGCGTTTTAGGCGTTTCTGCTTTCTTTCATTTTTGTCTTTCCCAATGGGAGGGTTTGTTTCCCGAGCAGAACTCTAAAACTTGACCATTCCTCACCAAATTTGTATTGCTATTGCCTTCCCACATCATGTATGTGTAGGGCATTTAACCTTGTTAATTAAAGTCTTCTGTTTCCATGGCAACAATGTGGATTTTGTCTTTCCGAAGGGTAGGGTTTGTTTCCAGAGCAGAACTTCTAACAGAACAGAAATACTTGATCATTCTTCTCAATATTTGGTTTACCGCCTCCCAATATCAGGTAGATGTGCCTTTTGTTTTTTTTAACCTTATTACAATTCTATTTTTTACTGTTTCCATGGCAACTATTTGGACTTTGTCTTTCCGAATGGTATATGCGTTTCCGGAGCATAACTCTAAAACTGCACAGCATCCTCATTTCATGTAGATGTGCCTTTGTTGCTGTTGACCTTTTCCAATTCTATTTTGTGTCTTGTTTCAATACAAATAAAAATTAGGGGAAACTGGACAATTGGGGACCTTTTTTTAGGAGTATTACAACTTCTAATTGAGGATTATTTGGCTTTTAGAGATTAAACATCCAGGTTCTATTATAACTGTGTAAGAAAACATATATATATATATATATATATATATTGATTTCAGCTATAGTATCGATGAGCCTGCAGATGGATCACCGGGACTTCAACATAATGGTTCATGGAATGGGATTGTTAAAGAATTACAGAAAAATGTATGATGATAAACTCCCAACATGTAAAGCTTTTCAAATATTGTAATATATACATGTATGTTAGAATTTATAGCACATTTCATGTAAAAGTTGTCATATTCTAATTTTTACAAATGCTTAATGTAAGAATAATAAGTTTTCATTTATCAAAATATTACAATGACACTGCCCACCAAATGTATGTTTACAGGAGTTTGACCTTGCTGCCAGTGACCTTCAGGTAACAATAGGTCGAACATCTGCTGTTGACTTCATCTATCCACCAATCGAAACAGATGCTGTCACTGTATTGTACAGAACCTATCAGCCGTCGTTCCTTTTCTTGCTTGCAAAACCTCTTCATTGGGAGGTTTATGTTATCACTCTAGTGGTAGCTGTGATGGTGACCATACTGTTTCGATGTACTAATATAAATCTAGCTGTTCCGAGGAATGATTCAATACTCTCAACGGACTGCTGTGTCGATCATGTTTCAAGAGCTTTGGTTAAACAAGGTATGTAATCACATTTCTAAGTTGTTTAACATTTGTAAATATCGTTTTATGAATAATGTTTAATACAAGTACGTTGGGAAACACTGTTCAATAAATATGAATATAACTGGCACTGTGACTTTTTAAAACAGATAAACTATGAATAACCTAATTTATTATTTAACTGTTAAATAACTTTTCCTTAAATGAAATTTTCAAATCGAGCTGATAATGTGTATATACTATACTTATCATATATTTATTTACTTGAAAACTACTTGACCAATCTTCACCAAATTTGGTATGTACAGCCCCCCCCCCCCCCCCCCATATCACGTAGATGTGCATTTTCGGGGGGGGGGGGGGGGGGGGGGGGGTGAAGCTTTTTGACTTTTTCCCCCCAAGTAACAATTTGGACTTTGTCCATTTGAAGGGTAGAGTTTGTTTCCGGAGCAAATCTCTTTAACTACTAGGATCAAATTTACTCCCAATATCATGTAGATGTGCCTTTTGCAGGTTTCAACCTTTTGAACATATTTTTACCTGTTTCTATGCCAGCTACTTTGACTTTGTTTTTTGGAAGGGTAGAGTTTCTTTCCGGAGCAGATTTTTTAAATATGATCGACCAACCCTCACAAAATTTTGTGTTCTACCACCTCGTATCTTGTAGATGTGCTTTATTATCCCCCGCCACGAAGTGAAAGGGGGTATAGGTTTGGGCTCTGTCCGCCCGTCCGCCCGTCCGTCCGTTCGTGCGTCACCGTCCGAGATAAAGGGGACAGTTTTTCTCAGAAACCGTTTAAGATAGGATAACCAAATTTGGTGTGTTGCATGAGGGCATAAATACCTTGATGCAGTTTCGAAAATCAGAAGTGTGAATTATTTTTTCAGAGTTATTACCCTTGTTCATGCTACTCGAAGGGGGACTTCTCTTTGAAACCAACTTTCATTACAATGTCGTGATATGAAACTTATTTAGCACATGTCATATTGTAGAAAAATATTTCTCTAGCGAATGACGTTATAAGTATATTTTCCACAAATAATTTTGTATTTGAAACACTAACATCCTTGATGACTCTTTAAGATTTATTTTGGGAATAAAGTTCAACAATTATATAAGAATCTTACTAATAATAAGAGAGCGTAAGTAGCAACATTTTTAGATACCCGAATAGGAGTAGAATTTGAATGTTACAGTCAATCTAATCTATAAGATTGTGAATTTGGGTTTAGTTTTTCACTTTTTAAGCATTAAAAAGATCTTGGCTAAGAAAAATAATAACCAACTCGGTTACGAATTATCTTACCTCGTGAACTATCATGTGAAACTCCACACTAAATTAAAACTCGGGAGTTTATCAGAATAATTAGATATATATATATATATATATATATCGGTTATGCTTGGATTTAATACCCTTGGTAAGAAAGCTTTGGGAAAGGTAGACTTCAAGGTTCGCTTTCAGTATTACTTTCTGCTCAGTTTTCTTACCCTAGGTTTTAAAATCCATTATGACAAACTATATCACGTTTCAGAAAAAAGAACGGGAAGATTTTCTTCATAATAACTTCTTTAATGTGAAAATGCATGAGGTAGAAGTACATGTCAATTAATTCCCAAGTGTACCGTTTGAATTGAGGAAGGTCACGTGAAGAAGAGAACTAGATTTACAAGAGAATATAAAACAACGTCAATGTAATTTTTGTTGTAGACAAATTCACTGAGTTATGTTATTTCTTCAATTGAACAGGAGCACAGGCTAGTCCTGTCACAGAGTCTGGCAGAATCCTCATCTCGTTCTGGTGGATGTTCCTTATTGTTCTGACTGGAGTCTACTCTGCAAATCTAGCTGCATCCTTCTCATCGTCGAAACGTATTCATCTTTTCAAAACGTTGAAAGACGTGTCCGAGAGTGATTTCAGTTTGCTTATCGCTCTACAGGGTATTACTGTCTCACTCTTTTTGGTAAGTTTTGGTACACATTGCTGTTGTACACATTATAGGATTGTTTATGCCGAAATAGTTGTTACTATATGTTTCCAAATGATCTTGATTAATTTCTCTATCCATAAAGGAGTCTGACCTGACGGTAATAAAGAATTTAAGAAACAAGATTTCATCAACAGACAGGGAGCTTACTTCAATGGAAGACAAAATTGATAAAGTGAAAGAAGATAAAGTGGCTGTGCTCACATACTCCAGCGCTGCAGAACAGCAGATGGTTGAAGACTGTGAGCTTCAGATTGTAAAGGAAAGGATATTCTTTCACCATTTAGCCTTTGCTGTGCCTAAACAGTCTACACTAAAGATTGATATTGAAAAAGCGTGAGTATGTTTTCACTGCAATCCTGCGGTAATGACTGTACTAGCATCGTTACCAGGTGTAGAGAGATGTACATCGATGATATGTTTGTAGAGAGGAGTAAAATTGCTACATTTTCAGTTTTATTTGGAAATAACATCAAGGACAGATAATTATCACAATAAAGTTTGCCTTTACTTGTTTTCCTTTTGCGTATAGATAAAGAACAACATTGCTAGTGGGTTATTATATATACGTATATGATTGTATTATCGCGTTGCTCCGTCTGGAGGTTATATTTTGAGTGGCATATGTGCATAAGTTTAATCATTTCTTTAAATTATATGTTACATTTTGATTGACTCACACGAGAAATATCTTGACTAAGCATAATATTAACCAATATGCTATTCAAGTTTGTTATTTCAGTCTGTAAAGCATCGAAGTGGGTTTTCCTTTGTGTACAGTTTGTAGATATCTTGTGTACCGTCGGTAGTATTTTTACGGAATAACGTCAATCATCTGTATCATCTGTATCCTTCATTTCCAGATCTCAAAGGGGTGACAAATTAGATATTAATTATGTATATTTTAAGAACTGTGACAAGGAGAATATATTTATGACATTATCAACCATGCCTTTAAAGTTTCAACACACCCACACACACAAGTGAAATCTTGATCCGAAAAAGATTGAGTAGCTGTCTTTACAGAATAATATCAGACATGGAAGAATTATATTCCATCAATGTAGAACAAGAATCTGTCCGTGTGTGTAGATTACACTCCTCCAGGGCATGATTGAAAAAAACCCCAAAGTACACGGTGATCACACCCCGCTTGTAAATATTTCTTACTGATGACAATATTGTCATAGTTAAATATTCTATGAAAATCGCAGCAAAAACTTCAGTAACTGAAGCTCGCTTTTGTAGTCGAAAGTACCCCAAAGTTCTGTCATAACACAGATACATTACTCGAGCTAAACTGGAATGATTCTATTAATCAAATACTAATCGATACATTTAGGGAGAGCATTTACAGATAGGTCAAACAGAAATGGTCAGAAGAGTATGATGATACATATGTTGAAGAAGGGTGATGTCACACATGTGTACAGAATACAAAAATGCCCCCTTGTGTGACAGAACAGTTATTGACAATTACAATTCTTTGTTGTCAGCTGACCAGTTAGCGATCTGGAAAATCACATTTTTCTGTTTTAGATGATGTTCTCTAGTCTTATTATTTCGTTGACAGCAACCATACGAATCATATTCTTTCGTAGTGCAAACCTCAATCCTGGCCAGCAATGAGTCATCAGTGTGTTGGTGTAATGTGGCAGAAACTGATAAGCATATTTCAAGGGAACCTCATGATAACATACATTGTACATTTATATCTAACATCACATGTAAGTGATGCAGAAACAATATGTTGTACGTAAAATATTGCTTTAGAAATGTTATGTTCATTACTTCTGTAAATATACAAGCGGTACATCAGCCGAAACTACAAACGGTACAGCGAAGTAGTAATTTATAATACAAACGGTACACAAGCTACGAATAGAAAAAACAACATACCGCTCTAGAAAACAGCCTGAAACCATTTCCTAGGCATGGATCCTTTTCGGCAGAAGTCAAGTTATGCATAACAGTGATTTTTATTTTAAAATTGTATATATGTTTTCAAAATTGTCATGTCAAACATCTGAATCGCATCAAAATTGTCGATAGCGTCGTTGAGCAAATACATTTTTGGATTATTTATATATGCCGCAGTACACTAAAATAGCCTCCCGCATTCACAAAATGTATCATTTATTTCATTATTGTGTACAAAACATAATAAGAAATAGGAGAAATCACCTGTTATATACCGTGTGTGTGGTTTTCTACTCCTCTCTACAAACATATCATCGATGTACATCTCTCTACTACACAGTGGTAATTGAAATTGAACTTTTATTTTCGGAAAATGTTATAAGGGACAAAAACATTTTTTTTGTATTACATCAGAAGTACATTTTTAAAAAGTGACAATAACGCCTTGTCACAAGCGACTTACTGATGGCAAATAACATGCGGTTAATGTAGAGACACAGTCCGTCCATCCACTAAAGGTTAACTTGTCTTCTGAAATTAACTCTTGTGATCGGCCTTTGATACTTGACATGTAGATAACCAGATCATTCAGATGACATATTACTTTTCAAGTAAATCAAATCCAGTGGTGTTGTGGTTAGCATGCTGACCACTGACGCCTACGACCCTGGTTCGATTCCCGGTGGAGATACAAAACATTTGTGACCTGGGTCTTATACTGTGTTGTGCCCTTGGACCAGGCACTTAATCTACATTGCACTCAGTCTACCCAATTGTTTAAATGGGTACCTGAACACGGGAGGTACGGACCTATATGGTCACGCAGAGCGCTAAGTAGCGGCACCAAAAGTACAATTTCTTTAGGGTAATAATGTACCGCCATTGAGCAGTGCTTGCACTGGATATTAGGCGTTAAAACGCACACTATTGTTTTATTATTTTGGTTGTTGCACTCAGAACAGGTTTGTTTTATTTAGCTTTATCGTGAGATGCGTCTTTGTTGTTTTTCAGAATGTCCATCATAAGTGAAAGCGGCACATTGGATCGTTTGTGGAGAAAATGGTTTAAGAAGAGAAACTCTACAACCTGTGCGTCAGAGCAAAGACTGAACCCCATTTCAACACAGATGTTTGCAGGAGGGTTTCTAATTCTGTTCATGGGGATTTTCCTTGCCTCTCTTGTTCTTGGGTTTGAAAAACTGAAATGTCACTCACGACCACGAATTTAAACTACTAGATATGCTTATCGAACAACTGTTTGTAAATTAAATTGATATCATGAATGTTAATGTTATCACATTGGATTAAACGTAATGGAAATACGTTTGGTAGATTTGAGGACTGTAACAATAAAAACGTAATTCATGCCACGTCTTGATTTCAATATTTCAAAAGAAATTTCAGTTGACTACATCTTATGATAATAGTGTGAATAAAGGATTTCAAGGTTCATTAATACCAGGTTCAATATTCAATGGAGCGAGTCTTACAAACTTGACTTGGTTTGTAATGGCAGACATCATGTGCTTGGTAAGCATTCGTTACTAGTAATGAAGTGTGGCAAGATTAGGAAACACTTATTGATATATTATGTGTTATTATGCCAAACATTCTGTTCAAAACAAGTGGGCAGTTTCAGCGGAACAGAATTTCATCTTCAGTAACTCCATGTGTACATATACGTTGACATGAACACAATCAATAAGTTTTGAAAGAAAGTAGTTTGGAGAGTTGTGCTATTGAGCTGTTTTTTACACAGGAGGATACATATACCTGTATTGTGGATAAACTAACATGCAATCTAGGAGTGTGGAGTATGTGCTTTATGGAACTATTCGGTCTTACAGGGATTTGAAAGTTTCAGTTTATTTGACAAAGTTAACTATTTTACTCCATGCACATTAACATTGAAACGTTCGCTTTTTAGGATTAACGTAGTCTTCAAAGTGCATATAAACTATTTTTTGTGGAAACAAAAGTCAAGAGGATAATCGCGTTTACACATTAATGTTATTCATACTTGATTAACACACAATGAAGTTGAAACATTTTACTGAGGTTCATATTTTGACTTAAAGTTTGACAATTTTATGAAAATTAGTGGACAATCGTTGAAAAAAGGTGAAGCCAGAGGTGGTTACTCTCTTTAGATTTCCGATCCTAAGCGTGTTTCCTATGGGGAGTTCATTGTCTATTTTGCTAAATGTTACACTGTAAACTTTCAAACAGATTTTGTTTTCTTAAATTGGCCATTTATTATTAAAGTTTATACATTATATGGTATGTTAATGGGTAAAATATCTCATTTCACGACACTTAGCGGTATCCATAGCAATTGGTTATCCGTATACGTAGAAAACGATGCGACGTATGAAGTTACAGTGGTGTGGAACTCGTCAATTTAAATTTGAAGGGTCAGACATCGAGACGATTGAGCAATCCATCATTGTACCATATTTTAAAGTCTACTCTGAGTGTTAAGATATAGCTACATCAATGAGTTGGAAAACTGTGCTACAGCGCCTTTAATAAGAAATGTTGGTAAACCATAACATTTCTGTGTATGTAAACCAAAAGATGTGAAACAATAACATGATGTATAAAGGTTGCAGTTAATGTTTAACTATTGTTGATTATAGAACTTACCAACAAACACCATTGTATTTTTAATGTTTCAAGCTTTAAAAAAATAAACTTTGTAACTATTTCTGCCATAATCTATCATACTATTTACTCATATACATTGTTTTCCATTAATAGTTCTGTGTGTATGCATATGATATGATGATTGAGAGTTAACACATTAATACGTTCTTAAAAAGGAAAATCATGAATACTGGCGCCCGATATCATTACTGTCTGCATTTTACAAATTGCGTCTTTATGTATATCATGTATAAAATCAGTTCTAGAACAGTTAATAAACGAAGACCAAAAAGGATTCATGTCAGGGAGATACATTGGTGAAATAACAAGACAGATATATGATGTGATTGAATATACTGAAAAGTTTCAAATACCTGGATTGTTGTTATCAGTTGACTTTGAACAAGCATTCAATATGGTAGAATGGTCTTTCCTAGAATCCCATTGTGAACCAAGTTATATGGCAACTGACAGTATTTGGTACAATGATAGTGTCACTATTGGTAAAAAGACCAGTGGAGCAAACGGGGGATTCATTACGTTAACGACCTATTGAACGACGAGGCAATTTTGTTGTCCTTGGAAAGGTTGGAATACACATTTTCTAACATATGGATGAATTGTAAGCGCCATCAAAACATACTGCACCTCAAGGTCTATAAAAATCAAAAGAAGCATAATCCAGTATCACCCTCTACACTGAACAAGATACTTAAAGGCAACAGCCAAACCTACTACAGAACATTAATTACTAAATATAATATTACTAACCAGCATTCTTGTAAATGGAAGCATATAGTTGAAAGCAACCTAGAACCAGAGATGTTGAGATTCTGCAACCATCTTTCAGATGTACTCACGGTACTTAGAAACCTATCAGGGATTTTGTCTATTGTTTCGTAGGTATCTTGTTTTCTCGTAATAACCCCTCATTATTATTTCAGTCGGTATTTCTTCTGATAATAACCACGTATGAGGTTTTTATTGTGAAAGTAAGTTTTTACTTTTGATAGTAAGACCTTAAATGTGACTGAGATTTGTTTCACAATTCATAACAATTATTATCGAAAAGTATACAAAGATAACTTTTTCAGAGTGTAGATGACGGGAATCGAACTCGATACCCATTGCTCTGTAAACCGGACGCTCTACCTCCACGCTACCGAGGAAGCAGAAAGAACTGTGTGGATTTCCTCTATTTACAGTCACACTGTCTCTGCCTCTATATAACGCTAGTCCGGGAGACATACTCTTTATAACGCAGAATTTGGGATCAAACAATTTAAAATGTAAATTTTGACATTTGACAGTTATAATTTTTTTTTTTAAAAACTACCTGATAAGCGCTTAAATTATGTTTTACGGTATCTAAGTTAAATAAAACACTCTACCTCGGTTATGCTTGGGATTGAAAACCCTCGTTAAGAAAGGTTCGGGGAAGTAAGACCTCAAACTTCGCTTTCGGTCTTACTTCCCGCTCAGCTTTCTTACCTCGGGTTTGACAATCCCAAGCGTAACTTCTGTATCGTGTTTTATCCTACACACAATTACAATGGTTCAAATATACATTGCTACACCACATACTACCGACTAACAGGAGATTACTTAAAATGCAACTTATAGACTCGGATATGTGAAGTTTTTGTTCTAATCACATAGAATCAATCGCCCATGTGTTCCTTGATTGTAGCAAAGTAAAAATGCTTTGGTAAAAACTCGAACTCTGGTTATCTGAAAAGATCCATGTAAGACTTTCAATAACAAACATGTTCTGCTTATTCCAATCAACATTTTTATAATTCTCTGCAAAAACATTATTTTCAAACACTGATTTTCAGAAAAAGTACCCAGCTTCCAGTTCTTGCAAGAAGAGATCTATAAATATTATCTTTTGACCAAAGCTGCAGCTCTAATTGGTCCAGGAATAAATAGATTCTACAAGTTCTGGTCATCTTGTCATTTACTGTTTGTTATTTGAATTGTTTACTAAATACAATATCATTGATGTAACGGCCTCATGTTTGTAATGCAACAAAATAAAAACTATTAAAAAAATGAATACTTGTTTTGTTTTTCTTACACTGAAAACTCAGATGTATATAGTGTCTATCTGATAGTACTCGACCATAAAGTCATTTCTGTCAAATCTTTCATCTACAACATGACATATAATAAATGATTTTCATATAATATCGTTGACAATCCAATGAAAGTTTGCTTTACTCTCTCGATAAGCGCGAGTCATAGAGAATGTGATCACATACAATGTATTTTCCTTTATTGCAAAAAACGTATTACGCAACAACAATGGTTTCCGAGGCATGCAGTCTTGTCAATTTCACAATATCAGCCTACATGAAAGTAAGTCTTCTCCTTTTTCCTTCGTTTCTTCAAGCTTTTGTGTGTCGTCATAAAAGTACTTACTCCTATTTAAAGGAAGGACATACTCAACTATTGAGCAAATATATCTCGCGACATTGTCATTTACGTTAATGTTTTAGATTGATATGTTCTGTTGTACTGTTGCAAACACATATATTTTCGACATTTAAGTCTCTTACTAGAAGAGCGTTTGCGGGACATCGCAAAAGCAGAGCAGCTCCGAAACTTTGGGTCGCGCCTTTCCCTGTTCCGCCTTCTCCTCAGCATAAATAAAATGGACATTTTTTTTGGAGAAAAATTTGTTCATTATTCAAGTTATTCTAACAATTTGAATCATCACTGGGGTCACTTTTCACAACTTTGTTCTTAAACCTTTTTCTGATTTCAAAATTGGATCAAAAGATTAACATGGCCTTAACCAATATCTCATGACCGTGAACTTTGACCTTCAAGGTCACACCTTCAATGATTACTTTTCATTGTGTATAACAATCATGCAATGACTCAAAGTGTTCACTGTTAACATAAGGCATATTCACAAAAGCACGCTTAAGTTGTGACCTTGCTGTGACCTTGACCTTTGACAGATTTTAGCAAAAACGTTTTCAAATCTTGGTCATTCTCCATAGTTGATATACACCAAATAAGAGCCTGACAGCACAAACATGTTTGAAGTTATCGTGTTTACAAGGATAATTGTAGTGATTTAAGAACTCATGACCTTGACCTTTGACCTTGAATGTGAACATGTCAAAATCATTCACCAGATTTATAAGAAAGAAGCTATGTATATGAGGTGTTAATACCTTTTTTGAAAAAAGTTACTTAGAGATTTCAGAACTGGTCACCATGACCAGATCTCGTGACCTTGACCTTTGATCTTCATGGTCACAAAGTCAATGATCACTTTTCATTGTGTATAACAATCATGTAATGATTCAAAGTGTTAATAGTTAAAATAAGGAATGTTCGCAACTGCATGCTCAAGTTGTGACATCGCTGTGACCTTGACCTTGGACAGATTTTAGCAAAAACCTTTTCAAATCTCAGTCTTTCTCCATAGTTGATATATACCAAGTAAGGGCCTGATAGCACCGAAGTTGTTGAAGTTATCGTGTTTACAGGGATTTTTGTAGTGATTTCAGAACTTATGACCTTGACCTTCGACCTTGAATGTGAGCATGTCAAAATATATCCCCAGGTGTACAAGAAAGAAGCTATATATATGAGGTGTTGATATCTTCATGGACAAAAGTTATTTAGTGATTTCAGAACTGGTGACCTTGACCATATTTGGTGACCATGACCTTTTAAATTCAAGGTCACACAATAAGTGATCACTTTTCATTGTGTATAACAATCATGTAATGATTCAAAGTGTTAATAGTTGAAAAAGGACATTTTCGCAAATGCATGCTTAAGTCGTGCCCTCGCTGTGACCTTGACCTTTGACGGATGTTAGCGAAAACCTTTTCAAATCTTGGCCTTTCTCCATAGTTGACGTATACCAAATAAGAGCCTGATAGTACAAATATTTGTCCAAGTTATCGTGTTTACAAGGATTTTTTTTAGCGATTTCAGAACTCATGACCTTGACCTTTGACCTTGATATGAACATGTCAAAAGTCAAAAAAATTCCCCAGGGGCATAAGTAAGAAGTTATGTATATGAGTTCTCAAAACCTTCTAGGAAAAAAGTTATAGCGAATACAAAACACAAAACTGCGCAAAAACTGATAGCAGCTCCGTCTAAGTCGGAGCTGCTAATTACTGCAAACGAAATTGAATGCTCAGTTGTAAATAATATCTCTCTGATAGCACTCGACTGTAAAGTCATTCCTGCCATGGCTTGATAATTTGTGTGGACATGTGTTGGACAAGTACGTTATATGAAATGGAGCAATTTCCCATGATGCGGCTTTTTTCTTTACTGATTTTAATTAATGCTGCGTTTGGACATGAAAAAGTTGTGAAAGGTAAGAATGTGTCAATTATGTTAATAATGTAACATAGGTGATGCCTCCACTAACTTATATCATGGAAATATTTCTTTCCCGTTTATTACATATAATTACTTAGTCCTATTTAAAGGAAGGACAAACTCAACTATTGAGCAAATATATCTTACGACATTGCCATTTACGTTAATGTTTTAGATTGATTTGTTCTGTTGCACTGTTGCAAAAACATATATTTTCGATATTTAAGTCTCTAATTACTGCAAACGAACTCGCTAAACTGAATGCTCAGTTTGAATAATATCTCTCTGATAGCACTCGGCAGTAAAGTCATTCCTTCCATGGCTCGATAATTTTTTTGGACATGTGTTAAACAAGTACGTTATTTGAAATGGAGCAATTTCCCATGATGCGGCTATTCTCTTTACTGATTTTAATTAATGCTGCGTTTGGACATGAAACAGTTGTGAAAGGTAAGAATGTGTCAATTATGTTAACAATGTAACATAGGTGATGCCTCCACTAAATTATTTCATGGAAATATTTCCCCCCTGTTGATCACAATGTTTTTCACTTTCCAGAACATTTTCAAACAGAAAATTACCAGAACAACTTTTGTTTAGATAATTGCCAAAAAGATCATATCTAATGTATATTTCTTTAATTTTCTACACTTTTATTACAATTTACAGACATGTCATGCAAGGCGACTGAGGAACCGGATTTGAATACTCTAATAACAGGATTAAAGTGGAGGACATTGGCTGCATTATACAATGAAGAAGGTATATGAAGGCAGTATTTGTTCTCAATATTAAAATCAAATTTCATGTGCAAAACTTGTTTTGATTTTGTCTTCACATTTTACAGCATTTAACATTTATCATGAACAAAATCAGGATGATAAATCATATTGTTTATATCCTTGCAAAAGGATATATTGTCCATTCGTCATTGTATATGAGGAGCCATATGTTAACATAATGAGGACATAAATATACTGTCCCGTTGTTGTAGATTAAGCTGGTCTAAATCTTGCTTTAAACCATGTCTGGTATTTCCAAAAAAGGTTTATCGTGAACCTGGTTAAACGTGTCTTAAACTATCTTGATTTCCTATTGATTTTTAACCAGCTAGGGTGTAGTTTAAATGGGCTGTAACACGTTTTGTGCATATTCTGTTTCTCAAATGTGCTATTTATTATTAACGTTTATACATTAACGTGTTATGTTACAAAACCCTATAAGCTGTATCCATAAAAAACAGTTCTCCGTATTGAAAGAAAATGGTGCGACATTTAAAAGATATTGACTTTGATTAAAAAAGTGTTTTTTTGCTGAAAAAATGATTTGGTGAAAATTATAACTTTGATGAAAATAAATAACTTAGATGAAAATCTTGACTTTGATAAAAAAAAAAAGTGATATGGTGAAAAAAGGATTTGATGAAAATATTACTCTGATGAAAAAAATTGACTCTGATGAGAAAATGATTTTAATTGAGAAAAAAATACTTTGATGTGAAAAAATGACTTTGGTGAAAAATGATTTAATGAAAATATTGAATTTGATTAAAATAATGACTTTGCTGATAAAAATGACTTTGATGAAAATATCGACTTTCATAAAAAAAAAGTGATTTTGTTGAAATAATTATTTGATGACAATAATGACTTTGATGAGAAAGTGACTTTGATTGAAAAAAAAACTTTGATTAGAAAAAATTACTTTGGTGAACAAATTATTCAATGAAAATATTGACTTTAATTAAAATACTGTCTTGCTGAAAAAAGTGACTTTGGTGAATAAAAATGACCTTGATGAAAAAACAAATTTTAATGAAAAAAAAGGACTTTAATGAAAATTTCGACTTTGATGAAAGAAGTGATTTTGGTGAAAAAAATAGTTGATGAAAATAATGACTTTGGTGAGAAAGTGACTTTGATTGAAAAAAAATACTTTGATGAGAAAAAATTACTTTGGTGAAAAAATTATTTAATGAAAATATTGACTTTAATTAAAATAATGTCTTGTTGAAAAAAAGTGACTTTGGTGAATAAAAATGACTTTGATGAAAAAACAATTTTAATGAAAAAAAAAGGACTTTAATGACAATATCGACTTTGATGGAAGAAGTGATTTTGGTGAAACAAATATTTGATGAAAATAATGACTTTGATGAGAAAGTGACTTTAATTGAACAAAAAATACTTTGATGAGAAAAAATTACTTTGGTGAAAAGTTTACTTGTATGAAGAAAATTACCTTGAATACAAACTGTGACCTTAATTTAATTACCTTACTTTGATGAACTGTAAATTTGAATTTAACAGATATAAAGATGAAGATATTGCTATAGATACACAAGTACTTGTTTATTGACGAGTTTGTCATTTGATGAAGAAATTATTGCCATCACGGCAGGTACATTTGAAACAGAAGTTGGTATTAACATTTTTATACACATTGCTAAATACATATTATGTTTTTAAAAGTTAGGTTTCAAATGCACTATTTTACTTATACGATTCTTCAGAATTTATATACTGCAGCACCTGTTGCAATTTTATTTTAACTGTAAGAAGTGTGAGTTTTAGTCGCCCGTCCCTTACCTAGTTTCTTCTGCTTCTTTTCTCATTTACTTATCTATAACTGTTTATGTCGATATCTCTTAACAGTGTCTCATAAGACAAACAATGGCGGGTTGTTAGCATATATAATTAAATTATTCCACTGGATATTCCAAGATTGTATAGGTCATTTCTTGGAGGGAGGTTTGTTCACATAACACAGAGTACACATAGTAGGTTGTGATCTTAACATACATATTCAAAATATGGCATATACATTGTAAGAAAATCTTAAGAGTTAATATAAGTATCCTATTTCAGAATTACACCATTTGCGACAGATATTCACTGGATATTCCAAGATTGTATAGGTCATTTCTTGGAGGGAGGTTTTTTTCACATAACAGGTTGTGATCTTAACCTACATATTCAAAGGTCATTTCTTTTTTCATATACTGTAAGAATATCTGACTTGATATGAGTTTCCTATTTGAGTATAACACCAATCGCGACAGATATTCACTAGATATTCCAATATTTATTTGTTGGTAATATCCACCTGAACACAAATTTATTAAACTGTTGCATCCTACTGACAATTATACCTTTTTATAATTTGCCTAATTTAATAAACATTGTATACATAGGAAATAATTCATGTCCTGCTTCATATACTCATTCACTCACGTACACATTATTTATCTATTAATGTAATGTAGATGAGGGGTTCAAGTCAGAAAAAATTCTGATCTGTTCTAATAATTTACTGGAGTTCATTTTTCCCAGGTCAGTTCCACTATAACTACAACCCAAATTTGATCCGTAAAGACAACACCTTATCACAATAAACTACATCAAAAGTATTTTACCGATTCTAATTCCGGAAAGACACCATCTCCATTATGCTATGTGTTTTTAAGGCAGTAATCTCAAATACAAATAAAATGAATAGAACAGACATGTAAACATCATGAACATATCATAGGGGGACCATAAAGGAGGGGCAACTATAATCAATTTTGTACAAGTTTAATATATTTATTCATTCTATGTACGTATGGTGATACGTTAATAAATAATCTGTCTGTCTGTCTGCGATAAGCTGTTCAACTAGCTTGTAATACACATTATGGTAAGTACTTCATAACCGAAGTACCGAGCTATCCGGTTCTTCATGGGCGTGGGGAAATACACTCCCAACGTTAGCGTCAACTGTGACTGAGGGTGGCATCCACCGGCGGTGCGACGGTGGACTGCATTTACCAGAAACTACGCCCGACTCGTCAATATGAGTAGCAGGTGGTCTAATAAAGGCGTTTTTGAATGGTCGAAGAAAGTTAAGGCTAAGAACTGGGTGCATAGAGTACACAAGTATTTGACTGACATCGGACTAAACCATCTCGTCGACACAGAGCCACTGGAAAGCCGCCTACTTGCTAAATGTGTCAATAGACGATCCTGGAACGCTTATACAGAGAAGTGGATAAATAAGCTCCACTCAGACCCACCCGCAAATTGAACTACTACTGGATTAAGCAAACTTCGACACTACAGACAGTTTTAACGACGTTTTGAGACAGAAGCTTATCTAACTCAACCACTACCAAAAGCTCACAGAAGTGCGTTGGCAAAATTTAGGTGTGGGGTAGCACCTCTACGGGTAGAAACGGGTCGGTATGAAAATGTACACTACAATGAAGGATACTGTTTCAACTGTCCTCAAAGCATTGCTCTCATACCCTGTATATAATGATAACATACAAGAACTCATGGATGAATGTCAACGGAAAGTACAAGATGATACCCACATGTCTGCCCAAGCCAAATTTTATACTTTGATGAGTGATCAACAAATTATCTTTGACACTGCCAAAACCTGCCATCAGATCTTAACTCACCGTAGAAATATTTTATATCAATGACTCTGTGATATGTACATATGTTCTTGGGCACTTTTTATGTATATCTTTATCGTATATTTTAATGTCATATAACATCAATCTTAATTGTATTTTATGCATAGTATTTTAAGGTTTTAATTAATCATACTTATTTTCTAATGTATAGTGCAATAGTTTTAGTGTCTCTCATAAATCGCTGAGCGATTGGTTGTGTATTCAAGTGAGACAAAAATAACATATTCTGTCTGACGGTGACACAGCGCAGTGCACAGAGCGCGCCGAGAAATAGTCCAAGGCTGAGACTTCAGCAAGCGTACCGAGATAATGGCGAGACGCATGACGATTGATTAATTATCCCACTTGATTGAAATTCTAAAACGCTATACACGACAGCCTCAACACACCGATAGTTAATTAAGGGCGCTCAAGCAAAATTCATATTTGTCATCACGGTAATTATCAATAGTAATGCTATGCATACACAGTGCAGTGTGAACGCCAACCATGAGGTTAATTAGACAGCTTATTATATAAGAGCCGTACATATCTTAAGATTTGTTATATCATCTTGGAATATAAAAGTATTCCAAGATGGTATAGGCCAAATCTTAAGATATTTTTTCTTCCAAGTTGGTGTCAGGGGGTCACCAAATCTACAATTTAGAATCCCGATTGGCCAAAGAGTCTGCACACACCTTTCAGCTCGCTAAACCTTTTGGAACTGGAGAAGAAGATGAAAATATGTTTTTAAGGTTGTGACCCCGGTGACCTTATTTGGGGTCACGGGGTCACGCAATCTACAATTTAGAATCCCAATTGGCCGAGGAGTCTGCACAAAACTTTTCAGCTCTCTAGACTTTTTTGAACTGGAGAAGAAGATGAAAATATGTTCTGAGGTTGTGACCCAGGTGACCTTATTTGGGGTCATGGGGTCACGGAATCTACAATTTAGAATCGGGCCTTTCAGGCCTGATGAGCTAAAAAGATGAATAGTAAGGGGCTTAGGACATAGCCTTGCCTCACACCCGCTATAGTACTAAAGGTTTCAGTATTACCTGAATTAGTTCTAACGCAGGCTGTAACAGATTCATACATGCTTCTTAAAATTTTAAAATATTAAACATTTTACCATGATACGTTATCAATAGACAATGTCTTATCATCCAAAACTGGCTCCCACAGTAGATATCGCTTGTGTGAGATCAAGCGATATCTACAAGCGATATCTACATTGTAGATATCTCCACAATCAAATCGTCATAATCCTATTACATCATCAGTTAATGACATCACAAAGCTTTGGCATCACTTAGAACACTGCTGACAATGCTATGACGTCACAATGGTGATGACGTAACAATGCTATGATGCCATAATGCTTATGATGTCACAATGCTATGACCTCACTGAGATCACTGCTGAAGAAGCTAAATGACAGTTTTGTGTTTCAGATATGTCAGAATTTGGCTAATAATTGTTGTAGAATGATTTTGAATGATAAATAAAATCTCACCCTCGTGTCTTCTGATATGAAATATATCAACACTCGTTGATTAAAGTAAAAATATCAAATGAGTACCTCTTTGCTTTGCAGCAGTGCAACATTTTCTAGCATGATTACTTCAGGCGGTTGAAAGGACTTTTATCAACTCGTGTTGATATAATTGATATCAGAAGACACTTGGGTGAGATTCTCTATATATTACGCCGTATCAAAGAGGTCAAACTAATTCCCTCTGTAATATGTTTAAATAAACTGGATTGTGTTAAAAACATGTTTTAATTATATATGTGTACTTCATCGAAGTTTGTTTCAACAAAAATACCCCAATAGAACCCTATTGCTAACATTCTTGCTAACATACTTGCTAACAGTGTGTCCGTTGACAATGAAACTTTAGACCTGACTCCAGGTACGAAGTGCAATTTTAATCATTATAATGGCTCATTTCATACACATTTTTATGCATGCAAGCATTTGGGGAATTCATGCATTTACTATCACTGCTTGGCAATGAAGGTATTCTTGCACACAAGACGAAGTAAACAAAGTATTGTATAACCATTATATTATAAGTCTTTTTTCACAGTAGAACAGAAACCACTATTACGGAAACCTATGGTAGAAAATCTTTTAAATAAACCTTTTAATTAGAAATACATGGCATTTAGATAGTGACAAAATAACACGACCGAGGCGAAATGGTCTTGTGGTAAGCTGTTGGTACGTTCAGTGCTGGCGAAAGTTGCCTTACTCTGAGTTCGAATCCGACAAGAAACTTAGCCCGAAAAAGTAAAGAATTTGTGCTATTGAAATTAATGTTATCCCAAATATAATCATGTTACACCTTTTAATGTTTTTCAGGACAGACAAAACTGTATATGCACGGACTTTCAACCATCAAGATCTTAATGTATGAAGTAACTCCTGAACGACTGAACACCAGCCTTCTCCAGATCCATGACAGAATGTTCCCTGACATCAACATTGTCTTATCAGGCAACAACACATTCATCAGAGACGTTATCACACAGGTGAAGTCCCAAACAAATTATGTAACTAAAATATGGGCGGTGTCAACTTCAATAATATCAATAATAATAATGTCTAATAGTTTAAACTGTTTGAGAGGCATTCTAGAAGTTGGTGTAATAGTTGGTGTAATTCTTTTCTAGTCTCATAGTTTGTCTTACACGTTGAAAACTGTCAAATTATTGTATGATAAGTCTAAAGATGCTAGATACCTGATGTTCACATGATATGTCACAATATTTTGTCAACAGGCTGACAGATATGATGAAATAAACAAAACCACTGATTTCAAGTACAGTTCAAAATGGCTGATTTTAAATGACGTGTCCTTTCAACCGCCTGAAGTTATGATGCTAGAAAATGTTGCACTGCTGCAAACCAAAGAGGTACTCATCAAATATAACAACCTGTAAATATGATGAAACAAACATTTATATTTCCCAAATAAATTCTAAAATTAACATCAACAGCTTAATCAAGTAATATATTTCCTCCTGTGTCTAAGGAGTTAAATTGTGCTTAGATACAAATCATCAAATTGATAAATATCCATCTGAAAATATCTGAAATTTAGAAAATCAAAAAATAATGTTACAAATATTAGCTGTCATAAATAACTTAACGATACAAATTTATACAAATTTAAAGGCACTGTTGCACGGCATTGTTACTGAAATAAAGTGCTCTCACAAAAATGTAAATAAGTTTAAATGGCTAAATGACTAAGTTTAACTCCTAAAACAATATCAAGAGTTCTGAAGAGTCCATTACCCTTCAATCGGTCATTTTAATGGGTTTACGTTTGAACAATTGATGCGTGAAAGCCGCGGAACATTGTCCGGTTTTCGATCATAATCAAGACTAAACATCTTAATAATTTAACTATACTGACCAGATTGGCACGAAACGGGTAATCAACAGTCATTACTTCTCTATAAAAAAAAGTTTTGACCTATGTCACTACAATAACATACGGAGTGTCCCTTTAAGGTGTTCACTTTAAATTAGCCACTCAAAGGCAGTTCAAGTGATGTGACTGATGAAACAAAATCTTAACACTCAGAATTGAGTTTCAAATATGACACAGTGATAGAATGGTCAACCATCTTGTTGTCTAAACTCTCAAAATCACACGAGACCTACAGATCTACCTCTCATACTGAAGATTTACACACAATCAATTTTTTATTTATATGTTGCACCATTTTCTTCCAATGCGGATAACCATTTTCTATGGCCATGTAATGAAATGTTTTCTTGTCCTCTTATGTAACAATATATGGTAAAAACTTTAATAATAAATAGCAAATTTGACAAAAATAAAATGTCAAAATGTGCTACAGTGCCTAGAAATTGTATCATTTTGATCAGCATCGTTAATGTCATAAAATGTTTCTCAACTCAACTCACCTCAAACTCTTTATTCTCGGAAACCACTCTCGGTGGTACAAGAGATACAGTGTATAATAATGATACATAAAACATAAAAGCAAGATGGCAGGGTATAATTATTCACATACAATATATAGGATGTCATTTCAGAATACAGCTGAATTACAGTTGACACAAAGTCATTTATATCAGATAACTTAACATTATACAAACTATTAATCAAAGGATCTAAACAATATTGTGATACAATTATCAAAGAATGTTATTTTTTCCACAGAATTCATCGAGATATATATCTACAACTCTAAGACATCATCCGACTGGTAATGTCTTCAGCCCAGTATCCGGGTGTGGATTTGATGTCTCTATGTGCTACTTTCCTAACGTCAGACATGGATACAACCAGAGAGACGTCAGAGTGTATTTGTTACCGGTGAACATTTCTAATGCATTAATTAAAACTGTAATATGAATAATACTAAAATTAACAATTTTTTTTTATAAAAGCACAATTTGATGGAACATTTATTTTTATTTATTGTTTCATGCATATCATGTTGCTATAAATGTCTATTAATACAAAAACTAGATATCCTTTCACAGGTAAAATAAACTTACCATCCCAATTGATTATGAACAACAAATAATGTTAGGATTCCGAGATAATGTCTATTGTAAATCTAAATTTTGTTTCAAAACCAAATCAACAAAATATGAGCTTCAAACAACAGTATCAGCAGAATTACGAGGGCTGGTTTTCGAAACCAATAAAATATGGCCTTGATAAAACCATATCACAGTTATAGGTGCTGGTTTTGCAAACGTCCTGCTTAAAACTTTTTCACACTTTCACTTTGTGACGTCAGTTGGTGGGTATTTCATTTCGCACGTAAAATTGGTTTCATAAGTGCTAATATGTAGCTGGAGTCTCTTTAAATTTTGATTTAAAAATTCAGAAACAGCTAAACACAAGAGTAAAGGTTTCAACATTAATGTAATGTTTAGTTCACTAACTTTTTATGAATTATATTAGAAATTGATTTGTTTGTTTATATTATTATGTTTATTATTGTAACATTTAAATCTTGAAATGGAAGAATGGAAGTAAAACTATGTAATAAAATGAAATGACAGTTTTTGTGATGCACCTTTGAAAATAAATGGTCGTGCAACAGTTCCTTCAAATAATCTTACAAATAGAAAGTGAAACTTACCTAAATACAAAACCAATAATAAACGTTTTACTGCAGTGTTCTCACGACCATAATAATATGACTTTTGTTCCAGACAAATAAATATGTAATCAAGGATGTCGTGAATGGGGAAGCCTTTTACAAGGGCTATGCAATTGACCTTCTGCATCTAGTTAGCAAGAAGTTGAACTTCAGGTGATGTTTTTATTTTGATGTAGCCTCATTTTGTCGATAAAACTATTGCAGCAACTTCTAACTTCATTGGTATTGCTCAAAATGCATTAATGTCTTGATTGCGACTCTTTTCTCAAAAGATTGTGATTTTAGAATTACCCAAATCGCAAAGCAAATACCCATAGAACCGTGTTCTCCTCATCAGGAGTAGACGTTGAATAAATAGAGGATATTTGACATTTCTCGTCGAATACCATGTATATCTCATTAATTGAAGTAGAACTTTATATTTTCACAATAGGCGGAGCCAGGAGTGTATATATATATTCTACTTCACCTAATGAGATATTCATGGTATTCGACGAGAAATGTCAAATGTTCTATTAATTAGATTTAACAAATCATGCATAGTTCGTAAATGACGTTCGTTTGATGAATGGAGCCTCTGAAATCGCCTTACTTTCTATCGCCATCCCATGACATCATCCTAATTGTAATGGTAACATCATATGATTGAACATTTTCTTTCATTGAGTAGAATAACAGGTTATTTCACTCAGTGAAAATACGGATTTTATTTTAACTCATAAATGTCGTATTTCACCACAGAAAAAATAATCAACTTACATATATATAGTTTATTATTTTTTCTGTGGTGAAATACGACAATATATATATATATATATATATATATATATATATATATATATATATAATATATACTTCAAGAGAAGTATCCGTCATGATGTTATTAGATTCTCGATCGTGTTAATCCATGTTGGTTTGCATGCAGCTCATTTAATCATGGATATATTATAGATAAACTATTTTTCTGAAACTTATATTAATCAAGATGCTGGACGATTCCAATTCACATTTTTATGATAACTATCATGCATTTCAGCTACTCAATCGTGGAACCTGCAGATCAATCTTGGGGAATTCTACGTAATGGTTCATGGGATGGAATGATTCGTCTTTTGCAGAAAAAGGAATGGCAATTTATGTCTTGCTTTATTTATATAAGATTAAATAATAAATCAGTAATCTGTTCGACAGAAAAAAATTCAGTTTTATCTTATTTGATAATGATTCAAAATGCTTATATACTATTTTAAACAGGAGATGGATGTTATTGCGTGTTGTCACGTGATCACTGAGGAACGAGCAGCTGTTGTTGACTACATCTCTCCTCCCTTTGCCCACTTTGGATTCACTGTGCTGTACAGATCGTACACACCGAGTCCTTTCTTCACCCTGGCAAGACCTCTCCGTTGGGAGGTGTACTTGATCACCATTCTGGCTGCAGGAATACTGGTAGTTGTGTTCACATGGTTTGAGGATTCCCAGAAACAAAATGCTGAGGATAGACATTTGAGAAACATTCATCACTCACAACACGCAATAATTATAAGGGCACTGTTTAAACAAGGTAAATAATGTAAATACTACGTTTTTGTCTCGGATTTTCTATCTCATCAAAGGGAGGAGATTACCAAGGTACTGATAACTGGAAGGGCAACTTAGCGTGGGGAAGTGGGAGGTTGTCATGGCAAAACTAACCTTAGTGTAGGACTTTTGCCAAATTTAAATTACATTTTTAAATGTAAAGTTGTAAGTCAACATATACATGTGCTGGAGTGTTAATGGTCAATATATTCGGGTTTCGTTTCCCGACCAGAGCTCAATCACCATACGGCACAGCTCAATGAAACTTGATATGTGGAATATTCATCATGTGTAGATGTGCCTTTTAGGGTTTTCAACTTCTTTGTGATTTTATTTTTAGGCGTTTCCATGGACTCAAAAACTGTAAGACCTAGTTCAATTAAATGTATTATATAGAACAATCATCATGTTTTGATGTGCTTATTGCAACCGTCCGTCGTCCATCGTCCGTAAACGTTTCACACTTTCAACTTCTTCTCCAGAACTGCCATGCCCCCAAAGCTAACATTTTGTTGGAAGGTACCTTGGACCTAGAGGATCAATGATTGTTCCTTTTGGCATGCCCTCACTTGAATATGGGCGTAGAAGGCACTTTCACGTTGTCATAGAAGCTGAAATCTTAAGAATAATCTTTTTATGTCATGTAGATTCAAGTTTTTTTATTTCAACTTGATCCCCTGTCAAATATGGGCGTGGCAAGGGTCTACCCTAAAAACAACTTCTCCTCAAAAACCATTTAATACAGAAAGCTAAACATTTCAAATAACATCCTTATTACATGTAGACCTAAGCTGTTCTTTTGGACATTGTAACTGCATTTCATTGAATGAACCTCATATCTGTAAATACTATTTGAATTAGCAGTTAATACCTGGTTAGATATGTTTGTCTTTCAAATAGTCATCAATGTCTGTGATCCTTGGTTTTTATGATAAAATACATAAAACTATAAAGCATACAAAAGGCTTACAGAGCCAATGGCTTTAGTTTTTAGATCTTCAATCTTAGATAATAAATCATTCCAGCTTGAGCTACAGAGCCCATGGCTCTATTTTTGGCTTCTAAATTATTTCGAATTTTATCATTAGTCGAATTCGAAATGCTTTCCACAATTTCCCTTCCAGAACAGAACTTGCATTCTGTTAGACAGACAGTAATACATTGTGTGAAGTGTATTTTCTTCTGTATCATGAATTTATTACTAATTGGTGATTTAGGATGTATTATAGCATAAAGCTCAATAATCATTGATCAGTATATTTATAAACTTTTTCTACTTGGCGGGGGATAGATATATATTCTATATTTCCTCCAGCATTTGAAGATTAGAGCTAGAGCTAACAATCTAACAACATTATATCTTTTCAGGTGGCATATGCTAACACGTCTTCACAGAAGACAGGCGTATAACCGAATAACAAAGATATAAGAATATCTTCTTCATCATTCCATAACATGACAGACGTTTTAACATCTAAAATATCAATTATTTTGTTAAAAAACACCTCCCTTTCATTACAGTTGATATTTCAATGAAGTATGACATGTTTGATGATATCGTGGGGAACAGTGCCACACACACATTCTCTGGAATACAATGATTGTGCGCCTACACGTATAAGTATGGTGATGTAAAAACAACTTATGCTTATAAACTTGCTAATTTCCACTGGCGGTGTACTGTACCTGATCTGATGGACATATACATGTAGATGATAAAGAGAGTCTACATTTGAGCTCATTAATTATCTCCTCGTTATTTGCAGCTTTAATCTTACGTTTGATGACATCAGACCATTGATGTTTTGGCATAAGCTGAGATGTACATATAAATGTATCTATCCATACAGCTAATATTTGTAAGCAAGATTAAGCATATGGAATATGGGGGACTTGGGTGTCCCATTTGCATGTTTGAATCAGCGATAAACTTTTTTATTGCCCAAATCTTGTAAAGGAGAGTTTCTTGAAGGTAAACTGTGGGCTGGCATTACATAATTTGCCTAAACAGACAAGGGCTTGTTGCTCTTTATGCTTTTCAATGGAGATAAAACCAAGTGTGTCTTTAACAATAATAACATTGGGGCTGGTTTTGGAAAAAAAATGTATTTTCTTGCAGAAGTACCGCTGACTCATTTCAATCATTTCATACTTTTTTAGGGATAATGTCCCCCATACATGACATCAATACAGACCACAAGGTAGAAATATAGTCGCAAGCGACGACAAGCGGATTCTGCCGTTTCAATTGTTTTAATTAAGACATCTGTCCTATGTTGTTGCGTATTTTTTCAAAACAAGATTCAAGTGTCTAGCATATCTTTAGGAGTATTGCCATCCACACTTTACATGTTTAAATCGAACAATTGTATGACTATAGAAAATGGTTTTGATCGTGTAATTACGTAAATGAATAGACCGCAAGTGTTTTTTTCAGACCTATTTTCAAAAGGGAGCAATTGGTGTACTGGTTAGGTAGAATATGATTTGATAATAACGTTCGAATAAAAAGAAACGAGAAGAATAGAATTGAAATAGTTTAGATTTGCAAGGACAATGAATATTTACAGCACAGCATTTAACTGTTAGAAAGGGTAGAATAAATGTTTGTGTATATGAGACAATGATGACTCAAATCCGTTACCCTTGGCTGGTTTTAGAATACGCATTGAATGGTTACAGTTAGTATACTGTGAGAAAGACTGGCTTAAAACAAGGGTAGTTTCATTGATGAGTTTGTTAGTCAATTGTCACATGCGTAATGCATGAATGATGCAAGCCGGACTATTTTGGCGGAGGCAAATACCATCTCGCCTTATATGGAAGTAGCTTACTATGACAATAGTAAAATCTTGTTTATGAATGAATGAAGCGTTAATTCGTTGACTCGTGCTACGTTCCTTAATAATTCTCTATTATGTAAATATAACAAATTGCATACCAATGTCTGTGTGCATTACACTCAATGTGAATCCTATAACATATTTGAAGAACCGAAACTACAGTCCGATTTACATGCACAGATCTTTCAAGCATAATCAACCTAGATTTGTCTTTTGTCTTTGGCTGATAGATTTGCGGTAATCGTGATGCAGTGTCCGGTTTTCGACCAGAACTACTTTTACATATATATCGTCACTATACTGAGTCGACTGTCTTCAAATTGGTCATTTTCGGCAATATTCAGTACTTCTCGATACAATAACACCATATATAACAGACCTGAACACCAACAACACAATGTAAGCCAAATCGAAAGTGTGAATTTCCTGTTCAAACATCAAAATGAAAGTCGAATTTGATGAACTTATATTTAAAACTCATTAGTCATATAAATATAAGTATAGGCCGATTAGCGAAATAATTATGATTCTCCCATTTATAATGAACCTATGCTGGGAGAACAACAACAACCCGTATGGAATGTACCATTCACTCAACCAGTACAGACAAATCCATTTGGCTTACGAAGTCTGATTTGGAAGACATTGATAAACATGTACATGAAGACACTACATCCTCACCCACCTGCCATCGGGACCACCCCCTTAACAATGTGTAGGCTACAGCGCAGACAAAACATTACTGTCTGATTTAACCCTTGTGGTACTTCCCTCGCTTTGTTGTGCCAAGATATTGAATCGCTGTACCAGAAATGCATAGCCGGCCTGGATTTCTAAAAACAGATTTCTTAAGTAAATACTACAAGGCCTAAATCATCCAGTAATGAAGACTGGCAAGAGTTATGCCTCGCATTGGAAAGTTGGATTCTGTATGTATTGCTGTAATCTAGGGGAAGATTAATGAAGACACGTACCCTAAAAACTGAGAAAGTGGATTTTCTTTGAGATTGAAATTTTTAACTTATTGGACCCAAATCTCATTAAAGAAGTCGAAAATTCAAAATCGGCAAAACGACAAACGTACCAAAATATTTCAAGACATCATCTAAAATTATTGGTTACATGTAGAGAAGTATTCAAAAATACGACCAAAACACGTAGCCAGTACGCTAATGTTGACAGTGTTGCCATTCTGAATTTTTAGATGAATAAAAGTTCAAAAGCAAGTCAAAACAAATTAACTTACAAAACAAAATAAGTTTTGAAAATTTAAAATTATATTTAAGTCAAAAAAGTTTTTCGCTGGTGGAATTGAACTCCACCTGTTACAAATTGCTGGATTAGAAATCCGACATTCTACCATGAGACCACGAGTCCGATTCGACTAACAAACGAAAATTAGTGATTATATTTTATACATCTATAAGACACTGTTTTGTTCCGATAATATTTATCGAAATTAAGGGAATTTATATAGCTTTTGTTGATATTTTGTCTAAGATCATTGCTTTGCTCTTGGGAGAATCATTATGCATTGATGCAATTACGTCAACATACACTGTACAGCAGTACTGTATGATTACATTCGTCAAGTAGAATAGATTTGCGTTAATCGTGGTGCAGTGTCCGGTTTTCGATCAGAACTACTTTTACATATATATTGTCATTATCCTGAGTCGACTACCTTCACATTGGTAATTTTCGGCAACAGTCAGTAAATCTCGATGCAATAACGCCATCTATAAACTTTAGCAGGACTGATCCCCCAGCAAAACAATGTAGCCTATGTCAAAACGAAAGTAGGAATTTCCTCTGTTTACACATCAAAATGAAATGAACTGCATTGTTACTGAATTGCTTCCGGGTTGAAGTAAAAGTTCGTAGCTATGTCCAATGCCTCTAATGTACAATATAAATTAATGAAAATCAAACTAGGAGTGGTCTATTGTCTAGTGACGCTTCAATGAAATCTTCATCAAGTCAGTTCAAATCAAACTTATCAAATATTCAAAATTACCATACTTTGAAAGGTGATTGTGAAACAAGTATTAGGAGTTTACTCAAAATATAGCAAACTTGTTATTCTCGAATGTTTCAGCTGCATATAAATCTAAGATTCAGCGCTTAGATGTTCACAACTGTCTTCAAAATGGTGTTTCCGCAAAAGTGCATGATCAAAAAAGGTTAAAATTCAATATGGCATCGAAACCACGTGAACTACGACTTCGCAATGGTAACATATTTTGCTTGTCAAGTTATTATGCATCTTTTGAAACAAGTTGTGCGTCTCTAGTATGTCACTGGGATTATTGAGATCCATGTTTAGCATGTCAAAATTAGACAAATTTTAAGAAAATCAAAATGGCGGCTTAACCACGTGACCTACGATTTGGTCATGATTTACTTTTTTGCTTGTATTGTTCCTGCGCATCTTTTGAAACAAGTTCCAAATCTCTATGTGGATTTTGAAGATTTTCCCCATGTTAAAGTTTTTCTTTATTATGACCGGAAATGACTGTTCGCGAGCGATTTTATTATTGATTCATAATGACCATAGTCCTGTCTTACTCTCCTGAAAAAATCATTCAATTCCATTCCTAGGTTTTTGAATTATGGCCCTTTGAAGTTTACGATTTTCAAAAATTGTCGGACTTTGAAAGGTCACTGTGAAAAAAGTATAAGAGGTACGCTAATGCTTTCGAGGATCGTTTAATCACCAACCCTTTAGCTACACATACATGCAAGTTTGAGCTCTTAGATGCTAGTATCTTCAGAGGAGAAGATTGCCAAAGGTGCATGGGGTCGGAAAATTGTAAAATGCGTCTAAAATCAAAATGGCGGAAAAACCACGTGACTTACGAATTCGCCATGATTTACTTTTTTGCTCGCATGATCATTGCGCATCTTTTGCAAAAAGTTCCAAGTCTCTAAGTGCATTTTGAAAAAATTTCCCATGTTAAAAATCGAAATTTTGAATCGAACTGGACCTTTAATGCGTGAAACGATTGGGTCCAAAAGCCAAATTTAATTAGTTCGCACTAAGGGCTGTCAGACTGTAGAGTTTGGTTGAATTCTCTGTAGCCGTTTCTGCAGAATAGGTGTCACAAAATCGGTGCAGAGAAAAAAAAAAAACACGCCAATAACAATAAGGATTCTGCCCCAATGGGCAGAATCCTTAATTACTCTTCTCCATTTTCTTACAGCCACTAAAGGGTTAAGGCCGCTAAAGTGTAGTCCAGCGGGGGATATAGAAGACCCTTTAGTCTATAGAGTCTGCTTGTCTATGTTCCAAAGAACAAATACTCTAGAATAGAGGTTTATTTACAAATATCATTTACAATAATCACATACCCTTTTCTTTTAATGCGCAGGGTCGAAGTGCAGCCAAAAGACCAAATAAATGTCATTATATATTATTATACCCCCGCTACGAAGTAAGCAGGGGTATATAGCGGTCATTCCGTCTGTCCGTCCGTCCTTCCGTCCGGTCAATTTTCTCAAAAACCGCCAAAGGTACATCAACCAAACTTTGTACCGTTGTTAACCATGTTCTTCCGATCGCGCACAGACAATTTTAAATCTTCTGAGATTTAAATTTTTTGTCGTTCCATGGAAATGTCACTTTTTGGACTTAGTTTTATTGTATTCAATGGGGACAAGTTTTCTCGGATACTGTTCAACCTAGGTGAATGAAATTTTGGCTGTGAGTACTCATGACGATACTCTTTATCGAGTTCGAAAACCAGATCCGAAATATTATTTTTTACGGAGTTATGGCCCTTGAATCCGAAATTTAACTTAGTACCAAAAGAACTGTGATGCTCCAATGGGGACAAGTTTTCTCGGAAACTATTACATCTAGGTGAATGAAATTTAATATGGAGGTAGTCGTGATGATATTCTTCATCGAGTTCGAAAACAAGTTCCGAAATATTATTGTTTACGGAGTTATGGCCCTTGAATCCGAAATTGAACTTTGTACCAAAAGAGCTGTAATGCTCCAATGGGGACAAGTTTTCTCGGCAACTATTACATCTAGGTGAATGAAATTTTACATGTAGGTAGTCCAGATGATACTCTTCATCGAGTTGACAGTCCAGTTCCGAAATATTATTTTTTACGGAGTTATGAAGCCCTTGAATATGTAATAGAACTTGGTTCAAATTACTGGTGTGATGCTCTAATGGGAAAAATTAAGTTACCTGAAACATATTACATCTGGGAACAGTCAATACTAAAATTATTTTGGACAATATTATGATGCTTGAAGCTATTTTTTAAACATAGTAACCTTCACATCTATAATTCTCAATGGACGGATAGCGGATGGCGGGGGTATGTGAGCCATGCTCACTTTTTTCTTGTTATCAAATAAACATGCTTATCTTTTTTCCAAAGTAAAAATATTCAATGCATTATAGATAGGACGTACCATTTACAAATATTCTTATTGCCGTTTCTCTAATGCTCAGGAGCGAAGTACAGCCCCAGGACCAATGCTGATAAAGTCCTGGTCTCGGCATGGTGGCTGACTCTTGTTGTGGTGACTTCTGTATACACAGCAAACCTTCTAGCGTCCTGTACAACCGTGAAAAGGATCCACCCTTTCACTACATACCAGGAACTTATAGACAGTGATTATCAGTTACTGGTGAAACTAGACGGAATAATGTTCCATAAATTTAAGGTAAAAAATTATTATTCCGCATGTTCATGAACTCCTACTGTGAATGTTTAAAATACATGTCAAACCAATCATTTTCTTATTTACTTTTTGTTATTTTGCATGATGATCCATGTTACATGGGATTGATAATTAAGGTTTTCTTGATAAATGAAACATGAATTTTACCTTTGTTAGGATATAAGTTATTTAAACTTGATATACATTACAGACATCCGAGCTGTCAGTGGTAAAGAATCTCAGGAAGAAATTTAACATCGGGACCAATGAACTTTCGTTGAAGGATAAAATGAGCAAGATCAAGGAGGACAAATTCGCTCTTCTTATTGCCTCTCCCGAAGCAGAGATATTCAAAGCTGACGACTGTGAACCTGAAGCTGTCCATGAAAATATATTTTTTGAACAACTTTCCTTTACAGTATCCCAACGATCTTATTTAAAAGAGTATATTGATAGAGGGTCAGTTTACACGTTTTCTATGTTTAATTAATGTTATAAAGAATAATTATCATAGAACAATCTGGTATACTGAGATTTTAATTCACTAAATAACTTAAAAATTCAACTTAATGAAAAAGAGACTATCAAGGGATTTGTTTAAAATAACAGTCTTAATTAAATGTATGACTACTTCTTGACACTTCAGGTAGTTTTCTTTTTCATGAAAAATATAACGCTTTAATGGTTATCCTTATTAACTTTCTTATCATTTACAGAATGTCCAGCTTACAAGAAAGTGGAATATTTGACCGTTTATGGAAGAAATGGTATAAGAAAAGGAATTCAACAAGTTGTTTGACAGACAAAACAGTGAAACCGATTTCAAAAGAGATTATTGCAGGCGCATTGGTGATCTTGTGCTCAGGCATGCTCATGGCAACAGTTGTTCTGTGCTGCGAGAGACTCTATGTTGTGTGTCATAGGAGTTTAAGTAGCATATTTGAATTTTAATCTTCCTATAATATCACAAGATATATCCCCTGTGTGAGATCAAGTGAAAGCAAGTGTATATCATATAAAAGGTCGTTTTGACAGTAGAGGAAATTGAAATATGCCATGATAACATGATGTCACAGTGGTTAACATCATGAGGTAGTGATTCGCAATGCATAGGTGTCAAAACCTTATGACATATAATGCCTTGACGTCATAAACATGACGAAGCCACAGTGTTATGTCACCACTGCCCTGTGAAAATATTTCATTGAAAATTACCGAAGACGAGTTTTGTATGTTAAATAGAATTACCCTCGTGTGTTCTAATATCAAATATATAAAGCCTCGGAAATTATAACTGTTTATAATGAGACACAATGTGGCGAGTGTATAGCACATTCCTATCACAATCACCAAAGTCTTATATTTGCTATGTAGATAGTTGTGTACACATTTGAATTATGAATCTAAGATAAATAATTGAATTAAAACACAAGTGCTCTGTCATCTATTTTCTTTTGAAAACAAATTATATAAATGCACTATCTAGGTAAGTCACCAAGTGCAAAAAAGCTTGTATTTTGTCAAATAACTTTGGACCGCAATGAACACTCGCACAACAATATAGGGCAGGAATGGTTTCTTTATACGCACATGGTTTTCAAAGTTTGAGTGTTGTCCATGTTAGATAACTTACTCTCTTTCACAGCTATTCCTAGGGTATGGATTTTTTAGAAACCAACCTTGAAACTTGTTGCTGTATCAGAGAAGATAAGTTGAATAAACATGTTATGAAGTTATAAATAATGCAAGATGGGGGATAGTTGATGCTTGTCAAAACCCTTTAGGGAACACTGACATACTGTAGCGTTTTTTAAATTTGGCAAATGGGTGACTGCTTTCACTACCAATTACAAGGCTTCAAACATAAAACATCTGCGCTTCGTCTGTAAACAGTATATTTCTCGGAACTACTGTTCCCCTTGTAACAAATCGGCTGTGATTACTGTGTCACTGTAGTACTGGATGTTTTTCTGACAGCCCATTCTTATTCAGTAGGCTAAATTTTTGTAACTGTATTTCCAAAAAAATGGACATTTCAAGCATATTCAAAGTGAAAATATTTTGCAATATTACTCATAGAGGCCATATGATCACATGTGTTATATTCGCACATTTGCTCTTTAACAATTTTATCAAACATGGGTCAAAGCGGAAGTCTGAAGACGAGTTTACCCCATATCTACTCGTACAACAATCAAAGCTTTACAGCAGAGAAGTTGACAAGCAGCCAAGCTCAGATGTAACGGCTGACATGAATGGGTTTTGACGGGGCTAGCCAAGGGAGATCATAAAACCATCAGACTGAGTCATACTTGAACCATGTGTATTAGTCGATGTTAATGTTAACGTTACGTAAACTAGTAGCTTAAAGATTTCCGCAATTTCCAAGAGTAAAATCAAAATAATTGTTCTTGAATTTCTTTGCTAAGCATATATTTCTTAAAGAACTATTAAAACGTTCTGTCACAAAACCCATTTCTGAAGGCCTTAAGGGCTACTTACACATGTCAGTGAGACAACTCACCTTCCGTGTCAAATAGCAGTTAGAGATGCGTGGACATGGCTTCACTGACAATTGACAACACAACAATGACCAGCAGTTCTCTCTGACGAATTTTGGTTCTCACTTTAGCATCATTAAACTGATCACTGTTTTGAATTGTATTCTTACTTATCTGTTGTTCCATTTTTACAAATAGTATAGATAAAGTCTTGTTACTGAAATTATTGCTAAAAAACATCCAGTACTACAGTGACACAGTAATCACAGCTGAATAGCCGATTTATTACAGGTGCACGAGTGAGTAAAGCATACAATATGCCCCTCTCATACATGGACCAGGAATACCGCAAATTGATAAATTTAAATATTTGATAGCATTAGTGGGATTAGACTCCTCGTTGAAATCCTGATGTACAATGATTCATTTACGGTACATTTGTACGAGAGTGGCGAATATTGATGGATTTGGTCTGATATGATCAATTATCAGTCATTAAATAGATGGTTATTGTTTTCATAAACAGTTCTGTACAGAGGATGAGTACATCGTAACAATGTAGTTACAACTAAATATGGAACTTAACAGCGGGTCTCTTCACAATAATAAACCGAAACACCTTCTCTGAAGTGTTATGGTGACTGTAAGAGGTATATAAGGATCAGAATATCAGTAATGTTCGTCATAATAGACCTTTCCACGGCCTGTTTTATGGGCGCAGCCATTTTGCGGCAGCCATTAAGCGGCTGCAACGTTAAACAACTTAGGGTGTTTGAATGGCGACGAATTCACTTGAACGTAGTTTTGAACTAAAGCTTACTTGTATTATATCTGAAAATAGTTGTTTGTTGTCTTTATGTTTCAAGAATTGTCAATTGTGACACATATATAGGCCTATTCACACATCTGGACTATTCAAGATTATCTGCACCAAATGTACATAGACTTACGTGTTAATTAGCTGTGGCACATCATTACCTTTCATCTATCTGTTCATTCGTTTTCGAATGACACTTGTTCAAACATCGCATGTACAATTTGTATTCCAATGTCCGATTGACGGCCGTGTTAACTCTAATCGACGTGTTTTTTTTTTAAGAGGTGGGTTTCTTGATAATTGTCAGAAAATATTATGGAAAGTATGTATCTGTAGCTGAGATCATTTCCTATATTTTGGTAACGATTTCATAATTAATCAACAAACAATAGATTCATGAAAATGATTCTCGCAACAGCTAATTAACACGTAAGTCTATGGGAATTACGTTACATGTATGTAATAATATAGACACCCGCTGTATAAACTTTTGTTCGCATGTTATTTTATTAGAACAGAATGAAATACTATATATCTGTACATTTGTTGTATGTACTGTCAAGAAATGATTTTTATATAATCTGTAATATGTGTCTTCCTTCACTCACTCACCTACACAATCGAATAATTAAGGTCCGAAATATGCATGAACTACTAAAACCTGAATTAACCTTATTGTTTAAGTATAGTATGTTAAATACTATTTTTCACACTAGCAATGAAGGAAGATGTAGCATATTTAGATGAATGCACCCCTTATGAAAATACCGGCTTTAATCCGTCACTCGATGAGAGATAAGTTATATTACACTGTAAATACAAACTATTATTTATTATTATATGCTTTTGTAGTCAGAAATGTGACGTTTTAACAACAAATAATCCTATTTTTATTTGGCCAACCAAACACATAAATTCTCTCAATCATATCACTCTAATAACCCAAAAAAGGGGAGAGGGGAAAACGTAAGTTTTAAAAAACTCTTTTTAATCATCATTTTATGTTCATTAAACACACATACCTTTAACTGCTTCTACAGAAAATGGATATAATAGGCTTAGCACACCTTTAAGAAAACTTTAATTTCTCACGTACAATTTGTGTATCGCTGCATAATTATAGTCTACCATGTTTGCAATTAGTTGGGCTATTTATGGCATTGCGAGAATAGGGGGTATACAAATGTATAACAATTATATATTTCCTCTTTCTTTAATCTACATTTTTATACCATATAATTCCATTATGCGTTTGTAACGTTTTTAAGAAGAAACAGTTGTTACTTGATTGCAAATTATATGAGATATGTAAAAAATAATGAGAAATACTTGCAAGAATTATCTCCCTTCGCTCCAAAAAAAATCTCACCAATAATACAAACATTCACATACCTCTCTTGAAAATTGATGTAGTTTAAAAAATCCGAATCTCATTGTTATACATACGTCTGTTTTTTTATACCAAGAATTGAATCGGGGCTAAATAATTCATTACCATTTCAAATCATAAATGAAATGTAGCCTAACAGTTTGAGAAAAAAATGCATTTTTATGAATTATATTTTGCAAAAATGTATTATCTTTACATAAGAAAGCAGTTGGGACCAGAACAACATTTTCTTTTTCAGAAGATATGTTATATGTGGAAATATATTAAGAACTTTTGTGAAAATAATAAGTTTTTCCAAAACTAAGAAACTGCATGCTGATTCATCACTTTAACATGCCCTAATTTCATAATGAACAAGTATCCGATGAAACATTTTTGGAAGCAGTAAACAGTCTGGATTAAATTGATATATTGTTTCTGCCTTCACTCAAAACTTGAACTTAAAGTTATTTTAGAGACAAGCTACAGCTTTCGACCGATGCCCTAACGTAAAACGTCATTTAACATACATCCTTAAGAGAATGAGGACCAGACCCGTCTATTGAGCCGACTTAGACAGCGCGTTGTTAACAACATCAACTCTGTTCAACAAATTTACAAGAAAGAGATAGGTTGACAACGATGATGCCGCAACGTTTGCCACTTTCCAAAGTGTGACATCATGTACCGCCACCACAGAAGATGTCTCCCACTTTTGCCACAGACACGTTAATTTAGAAGTACCATGGACATAGACCACAGATGCCCGAGACTTTCTTTCCATAATTGATGGTTAAAGGATAGATAAAATGCATTTTTCTCAAGAATGACACATCATTACCTGTACGTATATTGTATATCGGAATCAATTGTGCATAAAATCGAGACAATATACACTTGCAATTGATAATTAAGACGATTTTAATTCACCCATTTTAACACTACCGCAATTTGTTCGGCGAATCCTTTTGAAAATGCTCACTGAGGCGTGACTGTGATAAGCGACAGGCGGGGCGCGTAGATAGCTACTCCGCCGGTGTCTCGTTAATTAATTAATGATGATTATCACTGCCGCTAAATGAATTTATGAGGTGTATTACATTGCCAAAAAGACATGTTTATGTAATAATTGTGTAATTGTCATCTGCGGAATTACCTAGTTGGATATCTAAACATTCGATATATGGGAAATTTAAGTTGGTTTATTGAAGGTTTCTTTGTGAAATTAACAATCAAAATGTTGCGAAATTACGTTGAATTGTGACTATCGCTGAAAATCAAATTCCTCCACATACGTCACAGAAGTCATCCCTTCACGGATCACACCCCCGCAGACTTTCATTCTGGTCGCCGGGGCTAAATCAGGCGGTTTTTTAAAAAGCCGTATATAAGTAATTTATGGACCGATTTCAGAAATTTAAAATCGAGCAATTGTCAAATTGACATCCCATTTTAATGAATCCGATTTGGAACATATGTCATTTCATCTATCCTTTAAGAGGACAAGATTTTAGTGTTTTCGACTACAGAGATGTTGATGACTCTGTCCGAATCTGACACTATATACATAGATGGTACCTTCTTCGTATGTTCACATCAGAGTATGTTTTTTTCATTACTCTCAAGCACTGTGGCGACATGTCTCGGAGAAAGGGCTTGCTCCAGAGTACCATGACGACCCCGTGTACAGTCCAAGCTGACATCGTCCATCGTCTAGATAGAAGTGATTGAGTCAGGACCAGAGGGTGACAAAATTTAAAGATTCAACGACTACATGACCTCTACATGGTTAGACTTTGACGCCCGCTTCCTTGTCCTGCCAAGGACAATCAACCACTTGGTAGGATATCACAACGGATCGGAGAAAAGAATCATGAAATACCACCCTAACATCTACGAACTTGTTAGAGAACTCTAGAAGATGGAGATAGAAGAGCGCGTCTTAAGGAGACGGTTGCATGCACTAGACGTCACAGTCCAGAATGTATAAGGACTGGGACTCAAAGATACAAAGACTGAAAGACCAGCTGTCCACAGGCAAGGAAACACCGCTGTAGTTTGTTGATGGCGTGGCAAACTCGTCAAAATACAATGACATTGAACAATTGAATCGATGTGATAGTGACTGGTCACGCCAGTTGTGTGCCAGTCTGATATATGAAAGTAACATCGGACAATTGTTATTTTTAGAAGTCTGATTTGCGGTGATATGCAATGTGAAATGCCTTTATTTGAATGTACTACACATATTAAAACCCCATTCATTATTCATTATTTATCATTTTGTTCTTGATTTCCTTTCATGTTTTACTAAAACAAGTTGAAGCGTTCATTATCTAAAATAGGTTGGAGGAACCCAATACACAAACCACTCATGCATGGATTTCTTTTGATAGCAGTGTAGGCAAACTGGGATGTAGGCACATTGGGAACATGCCACTGAAGAAGAAGGTAATACATGTCTTGATTGCTGATAAGTGGAGTCCTTGTTGACACAAACGTAAATAGATGACGCCTTTGTGGTGATATTAATATGTTTTGTTTATAATACAGAATTATTTGTTTCAACGATATCGATCGCGAGAGAAATATTTCATCTACAACATGACATATGAGAAATAATCTTCATGACAAGCTGATGAAAGTTTAAAAAACACCTACTTTCTTGATTAGCTGTTTCACTAAATGTACATTCATTATACGAATTTTGTTATCCTTTGATCTTCTTAAGTCATGACAATAACAGGGAATCTAGAGACTACGAGATTGTTTATTCCACGAGTAAATGAATCTCCTTGACTGTGGAATATGCATTTGCATATACGTTGATAAAGTGACAAGCTCTTAGTTCTCAGCCTTGAAATTCCTGCAGGTTGCTCTTGTTACGCATTGATGATTGTGACGTTATTTCTATAAATCTTTTTCTAAATGACTTATACATGTATATTTGGAAATTAATTTTGTCTGTATCTTTAAAATGACATATAGTCTTTCCACTGAAGGAATGAAGCTAAACGTTTGTATGTACATGTACCGACAATCGTAGCTGACTTTTGATTCCGTGTTTGGTTTGCTGACTGTAGCCAATTCGTAGATATCGTTGATTACGTTCTTTGTACTTGTTCGGGCTTGTATTCGTAGGATTCGTGACAGATTTATAGTCATTTCGTGTTAAAGCCACATATTGTTGACACCATGATGATCTTTTGTACATTAAAAGGGAACAATACAACATATTCAACATTCATGATTTATATTATGTCCATTTTTAATTCGGTCATTTGGAACATTTCATTTGGATGAAATTTCTGACAAATGGCTTTTATTTAATAAAACATCTTAAATGGAACTGTTTATCTGCTCTTAGTACCCATTAATATTTAATTTTCTAAACAAGTCACCCTTGTAAGTATAATACACTTATTTAATTTAGGATCAATTGACATTACAATTCCTTTCCGTGTGGCGGCAAGCCGATCGGTTCCTATGTAATTACAGTCCACGCCCTGTATTTGAGATGAATATCGATTTCAATTCCCCTTCCTTTTCCAGCTTGCCAACTTCCTCAGGATAAAGAATTCTTACTTACTTTTCTCATTGATTAAACATAACTTTTTGTTTACAACCTCCCATGTGATCATTGTGCATGACCCTTTTACTGGAGGTAAATATGGTTTCCTGTTATTCTTCGATTATCTTTATTCATTATATTTCATTAGGACACAGCATTTAGAATTGATGAACAATATTCAATGCCATGCATGATCACACATGTCTCTTACGTTTTATATAGTTTCAGTAAAAAGGTATGTAAAGTAACAAATATGACATGGATATAACAATGAGAATAATATGTTGATATCATTTAGCCGGAATTATGTAGTTACTAACACCTGTGTCTCTCGACGGATTTCCCTGATAGAAAAAAATGTAACTTGCAATTCAAGGCATTCATTCGTATAACATATGCCAATCGTAGAAACGTAAAACTGTTGCTTATAAGCAAACATACTCATACAATACAGAATGTTCCGTCATTGAACATATAGTAAATACATTTGTTTATCTTTCTTCTAAATCTCATAAATTGAGTTATAATGATATAAAACAAAGTATCGTTAAGCCAGTTTTACAGTTCTTAGGTCTATACACTGTATGTTCACCCATAGCTTTGTAATTCGTATTCTTTAAATCAAATAATTACGATATTCACCAAACACTCAGGGATGGGATGCTGTAGATGTCGCTACTAATATTAAGCACTCATTATAAATATCATCGTTAAATAAAAGTTACTGGCAGGCAGAAATAAATATAGACGGGTAACTAAGAACATGATTCATTTGTTAGAAAGCATACAAAGCTGTCATTTAAGTGTTTGCACTGTTTAAGCTCACAAGTGAGCATGTAAGAGGTAAAAGGATATTAAACAAGTGATTCCAATAGACATTCAGAATTTTAAATTTGTATCCGCCATTCTGTCACTAAAAGCACAAGGAAGATTGTAATTAATCACCAAATGGAAATAAATTCGCCATGAAATTGTTACATCTTACTTTTTGCTTCCTGAATTATTTGCTGGTTTCAGGACACAATACATCTTTAAGAGGTGGCACGTGGCACGTGGTACTGTGCATAGCTCAGTCGACCGCTATCAGTTAAGTTCAGCAACAACGGGCGTGGCTCGCTGGATGGGTGGGTTACCCGCCTCATTGCTGAATGAAAAACTGAGAGTTTGAAGGGTGATTCCCTGCCCCACACTGAGACATGAGCTGAGAGGCTCGTGGTGTCACCTTGGGCAAGGGACTTTATTCGAAATGTGCCTCTGTTCACTCAGCAGTACAATTGAGTACCTGGTTTGGAAGTGCAGGCAATGTGACAGATAACCTTCGAGCGCCTTAATTGGCAGCCCAGGTTGCATACTCCCAAGGGAGTTGAGAATGAAAAAAGAATGATGTTGGTCCTTACACCAGGGTAATAATGTGTGTAGCGCTTTGAGCATGGCCCTTTGTGTTGTGGAGTCCAGCGCGATATAAGTATCCTCATTATCATTATTATTATTATTATTATTATTATGTAGCGTTGGCTTTATTGTTTTGATTTACATCAACACTGGCGATTCAAGAGAAAGGGTTCAGGGTTTTCGATCACTTTTCAATGTCTGTGGAATCCTATTTTGATCCTTTCCATGGAAACGCAAATGTAAATTTTTTTAGGGACCAGAACTGAGTTCGGTGAAACTTATTATGTTGAACAATCGTCATATGCAGATGTGCTTTTTGAGCTCTTCAACTTCTTAGGACTTTTATGTTTAGGCGTTTCCATGGAAATGCATCTCTAATTAAAATAAGTTTGAGCAAGACTTGGAATGCCTTTTTAGATTTTGGGATTTTCAGCTCCCCAAAAATGTTAGTGATAATGTTATGGACATTCAATATGATAAATTGACAGTATTTGTATCATATTGTACACAGTTAATATAAATCACGCTTTACATGAGGTGTGTGTTTTTTAGATCCTCCTGTGACCAAAACCATTTTCAGAGACTTCATATACACATCAAACGACTAAAATGTAAGACTGTGGTAATACTGCAGAACGAGGAAAGTAAGTTAATTTTTTTTCAACGATAATCATGTTCACAACAAAAGTAAGCTTCAAATGGAAAGCATCGAATATATCAGAATGCATTTGAAGAAGTTATCTGCTATATTTGGTGAGTACCTCTGAATATTTATCATACAGTTTCTGAAAGACTATTGTGTCACCCTTGTAAAACCATTTGCTGATGAGCAAAACATCTCTCCGTGAAATTGAAATACAATATACACTTGATAATTCCAGAAAAATTATACTGAGCTGACTTAAATTGCTGCAAATTAAATGTTATCCCAAGTTCTTGGTACAACGAAAATTAGCATCCCCGACAGTGTTTGTGCAGTTTCCACCGCCGTCGCCAATGCCTCCGCCGCCAGGTTTTGTTTTGGCTATAACTTTTTTCCAATAAGGTTTTAAGAACTCATGTACATAACTTCATACTTATACCCCTGGGATATTGTTTTGACATGTTCGCATTCAAGGTCAAAGGATCACGAGTTATGAAATCAATACAACAATCCTTGTCAACACAATAACTTCAAAAGTTTGTGTGCTATCAACTTTGGAAAAAAATCGAGGTTTAAAATATTTTCGCTAACATCCGCCAAATGTAAAGGTAACAGCTAGGTTACAACTTTAGCATGCATTTATGAATATGCTTTACATTTACTATTAACACTTTCAATCATTACATGATTGTTATACACAATGAAAAGTGACCATTGATTTTGTGGCCTTGAAAGTCAAAGGTCAAGGTCATGAGATATAGGTTAAGGCCATGTTAACTCTTTGATCCAGATTTGAAGTCAGAAATAGGTTTTACGAACAAACTTGTGTAAAGTGACCCCAGTGATGACTTGTTGATAATAACACCAACGATGACAATTTTTTTATTAAAACATTTGAGCGTTTTGTTGTGGATGTGGAGAGGGCAAAGCAGGGAAAGGCGAGACCCTCAGTTTTGGGGCTGCTCTGCTGTTGTGGTGTTCCGCAAACGCTTATCTAGTATTAACATGTTCTGTGCTTAGTTTTAATATGTAGTGAAATACATCAACCCATAGACTAAATGCTGAATGATACAATTTCAACTTTAACTGAAATGCAAGTACATATGATAGTAACGATTATATGATTATTATGGTGAGAAAAGAAGAGCACTTTACATAATAAACAGGTACAGTATACACCTCATCGTATATATCGAACTACCCACTTTTTATTACAAAGTAAAACTAGATCTCCAAACTCCCTAGTCATAAGAAATCACTGTAAACTGTTTAGATGGTGTCATGTGAGCCTTCAGTCAGAGAAATGTCAACACAAGACCGACATGGAACACTGACTAAAGATTTATTTGTTGCGAACAATATTTAACCAGAATCAAGGAAAAATAAGATGAAGCAAGTATTTTATCTTTCATCACAGTAAAATACTCGTCTCTGATTCACTGACGTTCATTTTTTTCGTTATGAACCGCTTGATTTCCTTGCTAAGAGTTGACCCAATGATCATATGACGTTTTATTTTGAACAGTTAATTCAGCTGTTATTATTTAGTTGTCTTATTTTCACACTTAGTTTTATTATAATTGCTTCTTTGTTTGGAAAGAAATCTGATTTTGCATTGCCCTCCAACTGAAAATAACTCGCTTTAAAACATTTTAGAGCTTGTAATAATACTTTACACGACATATAACATGTGTGTCTAGATGAATGCAGCCATTTTGTTCACGTTTAGGGTGAGGGTCATTCTAGATGTATCCACTTATCTGTTATTGGCAGGTACGACTGGAATAAATATAAGTAACCGAATTTGTATTGACATGACAGAAGGCTTGGGAGACTGTCAAAAAGATGGTACATCAGACCGTATTACCCTCATAAATATAGCATAAATCTTATAATGTTGACCACTGGCTGAGACTGGCTATCCCAGTATCTGGTGTAACCTCTTGGACTTGGATGGCATTGTCTATACGCCTTCTCATACCGACCACAAGACGCTTGGTGTGCTGCCACTCATCAAGCAATGCGTGGTCAATTCCTGAAGGTTCTCACCCTACATGTACAATGTACGTCGCAAAATGTCAAACAAATACTCAACTTTCAAATTGATGGAGCGATACTTTTAACAAGGTGTTAACTTTAACTGCAATAATTCTTGTTGTCTTGTTCTTTTCAGGTATATTGTCAACATCAAATGGTGTGAACTTGGGGCTGCCTTCTGTTAAAAAAGAAGTGTACCATATTGCTGCTGACAATATACACAAGCCTTCATGAAATCCACTGCAATATGTTCCCTGATATCAACATCGTCTTATCAGGAAATAATTCATTTGTTAAGGACATAATTACGAAGGTATGAGTCACTAGTGAATTAGCAATATGTGTACTTTGAGTTCTTCATCCTTGTTCCTTCAGTTATAAATATATTGTTTTCCTTATTAATGTCGAGGTTCATTTACATTTCTACCACTCTGCCATTGAAGTAAATCTACAATGTTGTTACACTCTTTACACACCATTGCATGCTTTTATTGCCATGACATCAAAATAGTTAAAATATGACGTCACAATATCAGCGCCGAGATTTCAAAAGAGTCGGATCAAGAGGTCCGGGGTTCGAATCCCGCCAGGGGCACGGCAACTTTGTCTGCAGTAGAGAACCGTTCTGTATGCAGTAAGGTTTGGGTGCAATGCTACACTGAATTTCAGCGTAGTACCACCCATGGTTCGCTAGTTCCAGCCGATGCTCGCAGGTTTCACCGCAATGCATAGCCACATGGTGTTGCGGGCTTTCTCCCTGCCATAATACTAGCAGCCGCGATATAAGTGAAATACTCTTGAAAGCGGCGTTAAACCCCAGCTCACCTCACCTCACCTCAAAAGAGTGTGTCCTATTCATCGACGCGTTCGTGTGATTTAAACCAGCAAGTAGTAAATAAAATAGTAAATGCAGTTAATAACATATTAATGAAACTTGTAAATGGTATATCGAACTCGCTTTCACTCGTCAAATGTCATAAATATGTTCTGTGTCATCATTTAGTATTCTGTACATACTAGGAGAAAAAAGTAACTGTGCAATGCATGTATTATGTGAGTATTCAAAGCAAATTGTTTCATGAATTAATCTATAATTTTCTCGATCCAGGTCAAATTGTTATTGCAATAGAATCAAATTCTCAGCAAAAGTCAACATTTACGCATAACATTGCTTTTCGAGTATATTCATTCAGACTCATATTCACAATTCAGTATCTAGTGTGACCACCGCGAGTATCAACACAGGATTGGCATCTACACTGTCGGCCAAAAGAAACGCCTACTTGATTTTCCTTGAAATGAAAGATGAAATATTTTCTGAAATATAATCAATGGAGGTTTCCAAATTATGCTGAAAACCAATTGATATGACAGTCCTTTGAAATCGCTTCATGGACAATATCAGGTTAGTGAAAAAAGCTTGAAGAATCTCATTTCAAATGTCTAACACATGACAACACATGATGCAGTAAAGGTTCATCTCTGTACAAGATGCCCGTTAGGTTGCCGTCAACGATGATCAGATCCTTGCACTCCTTGCATCAGCGGAGATGCCTCCCCAAACCATAACGCTTCCACCGTCAAAACGATTGTGTTGTAGAATGCACGCATCAGTGCAGTGTTTAACAAGGGCGTCTTTAAGCATGTGAATTCCCGTCACCACTGTCAAGATAAAAGCGAAGCTCATCAGAGAACAGAACATTATCCCAGTCTCTCCTTCTGTGTCTTCGATACTGTCTACACCACAACAAATGTGCATCTCGGTGACGATGCTCCAGAACTCGACCTATTGCTGGACGTCGTGGCCTGATATTCCAATCGGGCAGACTATAATTCCTGACAGTTTTTTCACTAATAGGCCCTAATCCCGGAATGATGTGGGCAGTAAATATTGCAGTTTGGACCGATTTCTGATATGCATGAACCTAATATGGTTGTTCTGACGTAACGCGTGGTCTTCCTGTATGTGAGCAATCTCTGGTTTTGTCAGTTTGTAGCTACCGGTTCCACAGAGAAGACACCATATTTCTGTGAACACCAAAACGTTAAGCTACGGCAGTCTGTGACATCCCAGTCCCTTATATGGCAACGTCATGTAAATGATCATTTGAGATGCAATAAATAGTTTGATGCTTTGGCTAGCGCTCTAACAAAGATCTGAGAACATCTACTGAAATCAGTGTAATGTCTTTTGTCAATTCCCTTGGCGAGTTTCTACTGGCATGGATAGTTTTTCACGTGTTAGACTCTGTGGGAGTCACATTGCAGTCAAACACATGCGTGCTCAAATTACATTACTGTATTATATCATATGTAAGCACAGTTACCTTAAAATCAATATTTATATAATGCATAGTTATTTTTTTCTTCTAGTATTTGATTATAATAATCGAGGAAAGAAATATTCTTATCATGGCGTTTCTCTTCCATAGCTTGACAGATTTGACCAATCAACCTGCAATGTCACCGATTTCAGACATCATTCAAAACTGTTGATCATTGGTGCAGATTGTTCGGTTCTTGGTTTCCAAAATGAAATTTCCTCTCTGGAGAATGTTGCCATGGTTATCCCAACAAAGGTAAATCTAAAATATTATGAACACAGTATATGTTTTCATTTGCTGAAATGGAATCTGCCGTATCATGGGGTAGCAAGGTAAGAGTAACATAAGGCAACTTAATCTTCAAGATCACCGATGACAGATTGAAGGGAAAAGCATGCTGTGACAGATTTTAATCATATCATACATAATTCGAATATGCCATACTAACTCAACTGTTCGGCAATCGCAAACGTCCAATCAGTGTTCCTATCATCTACATTTCGTGGCAGAACCCTTCAACAAAGCACATCATATGATGTTTATATACATACTTTAAATAGGCCAACTACACACTGTAATGTAATATTTTCAAATCAGATGACACATGAGCCGTGTGGAGACGATCATTGTCCTGTTTTAACTCCAACGATCATCCGGTTCTCCTTGCTACCTGTTCTTAAAAGACATACAGGCAATGAGTCATGTTCTGTTATCGTTATGATAATGCCACATAGCATGACTGGCCAATCATCGCATCTGTGATTGTATTTGATGCTGTAACGCTGATATACATGCACCATGCATGCCCAAAATGAATCTAGACTAATCACTCAACATGATGTAGTGCCGATGACGTAGCTTGCTCCATTTGCTGATTATGTTGTGTCTCTCCCTATCCTTCGTTCTTCAATAGGTGAGAGAGGACACTGACTGTTATGTGAAGGTGTCCTCAAACTTCTCATAGAGAGTAATATAATGGCATCGGACTCTAACACGGTTAGCCTCTGTAGTATGGGGTGCCAAACGGGACTCTAATCGCTATTAAGTAAGCTTACTACATGTATTTCGAGGTGAGGTAAGGTGAGTTGGGGTTTAACGCCGCTTTGAGTATTTCACTTATATCATGACTGCTATTATTATGGCAGGGAGAAAGCCCGCAAAGCCATGTGGCTATGCATTGCGGTGAAACCTGCGAGCATCGGCTGGAACAAGCGAACCATGGGTGGTACTATGCTAAAATTCATTGTAGCATTGCACCCAAACCTTACTGCGTGTAGAACATTTCTCTACAGAAGACAAAGTTTCCGTGCCCCTGGCGAGATTTGAACCCCGGACCTCTTGATCCGAAGCCGAATGCGGTAACCACTGCGCTATCCCGCCTCTACTAACTCGAATTAGTAAGCTTACCAATTCAGGCATATATTTAGTAAGCTTACTACATCGTAAAAGTAAGCTTACTTACTGCCGAACGTTGTAGTGAATTGTTTCTGTAACTGTGTTAGCGAACAGTGGAACATTTTAAATACACTGTAGGGAGAACATTAGCAGTTAAATGCTGTAAAGCATTGCTTGGAACGTTGGCAACAAGCTACCTTATGTCATGTTTTACCATGTTAAATTATCCCGCCATTTGAACGCATTGGAGGAAGTAATCATTATTTGGTATTAAGAGGGAAAAAACAAAAAAATGATTTAGGAAGCTCACTAATTCAGCTGATTTAGTAAACTTACTAAACGAATTAGTAAGCTTCTTGGTTCGAATCGAATTGGTAAGCTTACTAAATCATTTAGTACCTCTTTCTTTAAACTAGTTTAACATTTCATAAAATATACTTATCATATAAAAGTTGATAGTTTAGGCACAATTTCGGCATTTCCCAAAATAATTGAAATTTTGTGATTTTTATCATTTTCGGGAGGTTTATTCTTTTGAGAACTGTTGACAGTGCACCATTGAAGCTAATAAGAAGAATAACAGGTCATTTTGAAGTAGAAACGTCATTTATTAAGGACAATAAATTTAAAGCTCGTATCTGTTATAGTTTACATGTTACAGGTCATAGAAGATTGTCATTTTTCGAAAATCGCCATTTTCAGCAAACGATCATAACCGATTAACTAATAACGCTATTTCAATGCACAATTTCAAGAACAACAACTTTTCTGTTGCTTACTTTCAGCAAAAATTTGATAAATAAGCTTCCAACATCGCAAACGTCGTCCAAAAGTATGCATTTGTTTAGTATTTTCTTGAATATTCATAAGAACATAATGTTTTAATTATGTATGCAAATCTAAATGATGTTTACATTTATTTAAGTGGAAATTAAAGCACAACATTTTCTATGTTACATTCTAGTGTATAAATATTGACCAGTTTGTCTTAATCATGGGTTTCATTAATAGGCGATTTTCAAAGGTGTATTTTCTTTGGAGAATGTTTTATTAAAAAAACTACTGAAGATAGAGACATGTTTGATAGCTTATTTTAAAGTAGAAAAACTGATGAAATAACCGAGCGTCCCACAGGGGAAAATACAGTGATTTCCTGAAGTTTCCTGAATAGTATACGTCGGGTATCCAAACCAGTATACGGCAGTATACGTCGGGTATCCAAAAATATCCTGATCAGTATACGGCGGGTATCCAAACTCAGGATACTCTTGGAAACTTTTGTTAACTTTTGTATACTCTTGTATACTCTAGGAAACTTTTGTATACTCTTGTATACTTTTGCATGAACTATTTTATATTGAATTAACTACTTCAGAGTGCATTTTACACTTTAATAACATTAACATAATAAGGAATGAAGTTTTGGAATTAGCATGAAAATTTATATCCTTCATGAATGTAGTCTGATAATAATAGTAACTTAATTAATGTTAATTATACAGGTTTATTTATAATTTTTACAAATCTGTATGTTGGTGGTTGGGGTTGTGGAGTTTTGAGGGTAGGTGACTGGGTGTGGGGTGCCGTTTTTCAGTGTGAAGTTCGTCAGTGAGAGGCATGAGTGTTGTTGTGTACTTGTGGCTATAGATTGGAGGTTGGGACGGCCGCTGTTGCCTGTGTTGCCTGTGTTGAGTTGAGTGGCTACGAGTTAGGGGTTTGATATTTATGTTTATTTGCTTAGGTCTAGGAAGGAAGGGTCGTGGGTAGTACTTGAACTGTGGTTTCAATTTAATTGTAGATGTACATGTAGAGGCACAGTTTATGCCTTAATGTTAGGAGATGTGAGTCGATCTAGTGTGAGTGATAACATGATGGGTGAAGTTTGGAACTGGGAATAGAAATTAATTAATAGTGAGTGACTGACTGGGGGTTATGGGCATAGATCGAGATAGTCTTTGGTAAATATATGGTTGAAGGATTACTAAGGCAGGGTTTGGTAGCGGCATGGTAAATTACTGGGAATGGGGACGGTGATGTAGGAAGGATGTAAGTGAAGAGTTATGCTGGGAGCTGGGGATATATGTACCTAGTGGTAGACTCGGGTGACTATGCTGAGATGCACATTGTCTAAGATGTAAAATAAGAAAACAATAATTAGAAAAGCAAGGTGGAGTCATTTCTATATGTAACTACAATGATATAGCGCTACATGTATGTTGCATATTTATGGGAGCATTAGTCGGATTTGTGTGTGATTGAAGTAACTAACTTTTGTGTAATGTGTCAGTCATTATGTTTTAAGATACGTCAATGTGGCTAAGTATGGTTTCTATTGTATGGTTTGCTTATGTAGATTGAAGTCGCTGAGTCGTATCTGTTCATAGAAGTGTTTCTGTGAATGTAAAGGGACAGTTGTTTAATATTCCACGGTCCCGTGATATGGTTTATGTATATTACGTATTACGTATTGCCTGTCGTTGCAGGAAACTTTTGTAACAAAGATGCTTTGTTTACTGTGTAGTTGAATTCAGTGAACCTTATAGATGATTATGGATGTGACACATGATTCAACAAGTATTATCAAACTACAGTAAAACATACAGTAGTAATTGTTAAGATATATCATAGATATATCAACCAATGTTCGGTTTGGGTAAAAAATATAATGCTGATGGCGCAAATCATTTCAACCTGGAAACAGTTACAAAAATGGTAACATTGCGTTCTTATATAATTCCAAAGGTTACAGACCCATGCTAGACTTACAATACAACTATATATAAAATCTAAAAATAAAGTGAATATGATATGTCTTACATAGGACGATTAATCATTATTAATTATTATTATTAATCATTGAACTTATCTTTGTAATTATTTACTTTCTTTAATGCGTGAATGGTGGTATAGTATGTCATCCCAATGTTACAAATACAAAGCTACAAACTGTTTACTCAAAAACAACGTTCGGTAGTACAAAAACATTTACAGAAGTACAAATTACAAGCACGCGTCTGTAGTCAGTCAATTGATTAAAATAAGTTAATTGAATTAAACATGGATAAATAACAAAAAAGTACAGAAATACGGCATATTTTGTAGCTGTATGATAAAACTTACGATATAATTAATTAATTAATTAAATATTAATATATAGTCTGATTCGTGCTAACTAATGTTTAATATGTACCAAACCAATTGTATGTTTGGATAACGGTGTTGGAAGTGTGAACTGCATTGACTCTGATCCCGAGTTTATTGTAGCAATAAATTAATTAGGTGTTAATTTCTGTGTAGTGCGGTGATTAACGAACCGTAACGGGATTGTGAACATCCTTTTTGAGAGCGAGTTTATTGGGGCAGTAAATTAATTGCAATTGAGTAAGTGATAGCTTCACTGTAAATCAACTGTGGGTTATTAGTTTGAGTAAAATGGGTGAAGGATTTTAAAATGTCAATGCAAAATGCCATATGAACCAATGAATAAAGTGCTTGTGTTCATATACTGAAATGCGACTATATATATGTGTACATAATACAAGTATTTCAATCACTAGAATTAGTTAGTTTTGGGAGCATTTTTCTCATATAAACATTAAAATTACGACTTTGCTTTTACCAATGTGTAACTCTTCAAGCATGAAGCATATATGAAGTCATGTGTAACCTTGTTTAATGATACAAATGTGCATACAAACGATTTTAGTTATGATAATCTTTATTTCTTATACTTAGAGGCCAAAGGCCTATAGTACAAAAACGTGCAAAGATTCACATGCAAACATAGAAAACACCTGTTTGGAGGTACCTAGTAATATTTTGGAATATTATTTGTTCTCAGGACAGTATACAAAGGACAAATTAAAAGAAAATGGTATTCGTCTTCAACACAATTAAGTTTACACAATTTACAAATTCTATTTTCTAATGCCATATTGTAATATCTTCCTGTCTCAATTACTAACTCGTGGGATGAGCACCTGAAACGTGAAACTGCATTTAGGAATTTCCTTATATCTAACATACTCAAATAATATTCGCTTTCTGTGTGATTTAAACATTTTATAGTCAACACATTTGTTTGAAAGTGACAGCGATGTAGCCCATTCCTGTGTAAATATATCTTTCAGTCTTTGTGTAACATTATTTACAAAATTTGAATTGAAATCCACGTTTTGACTCTGCCATATATCCCCAAAACTAATAGTATTTGATAACTCACAAACGTTGGATACCCAATTTGCCTTTCCTCTCTTATCATACAGAATCATCATATCATAACAGGGTATCTATTAGAAGGCATATTTAAGAAATTTTATCATTCCAGCTTTGGCAAATATATGAACTGGGAATCTGCCACACTGTCCATACACCATATTACTGGGTGTGCTTGCCTTCACTACTAGAAAGTTCTTACAGGTATAAAAGTGTATCTTTTCAATAATATCATAATGTTTAATTCCCCATACCTCTGATCCATACAATAATAGTGGAAGAATTTGTCAAATATTTTGTAAAATGATTTGCAATCAATACATTGGTTGTATCTACTAGTTTATAAATACTTTTGAGAACACCAATTAACACCTTTTTGGCTAGTGTGGAACAATGTTTTGCATGAAAGGCATAAGCAATTTGAAAAGTTTACTCCAAGATATTGATATGCGGCTGACCTTTATAACACCACTTTTCCGTTTTAGACAGCTTACCTCCGTTTTTGAATACTATAACTTAACTTTTCTCCATGTTGACAGTCAATCCTGCATTTTCTCAGTAATGTTCTAATTCATTTATATGCCGTTGTAACCCGATGACGCTTGAAGAAAATAAAAGCATATCATCGGCAAACATTAATAAAAACAATTCGTCAAATAAGAGTGTAACTGGATGCCATGAGAACCACTACTTTGAATAATCAAAAATTCATTTATAAACATTGAAAACGGAAACGGCCTTAAAATGCATCCCTGTCTAAGACCAGAATTGCAGGTAAAAGAATCTGAAATGTCATGGTTATTTCTGATACAACTTTGACTTTATCATACATATTTCTGAACAATGTATTCATCTTAGGGCTTATGCCATGTTTCTCCATTACCTCCCAAAGTTTTATTTTTTGTATCGAGTCAAAGTCTTTTTTTAAGTCAATAATCAGGGCATATAGTTTATTACCTTTTGTACCAAGACACTTCTGAACTATCAATTGCAATATAAAAATATTATCTACTGTGCTATATCCCGCCCTTAAGCCTAATATCTATTTTATCTAGTGTATCAGCCCAGAATGTTAACCTCGATGATGTAGACGAATACTTTCCCTAATATACTTAGGGACTTTATACCTATATAATTATCTACATTATTTACATCTCAACTCTTATGGATTGGGATAACACTTCCAGTAGTCGATGGGAAGTTGCAACTCTCTAAGATTACGTTAAAAACTAATATAACTAAATATCCCCTGAGTGTTTTATAAATTCCGGTAAAATATTATCTACACCTGCTGCTTTGTTGTCCTTTTTTGTATGCTATATAATGTTTCTTGCCTATCTATTGGCGAATCCAGAATATCACTATATTCACTATAATTCTTCAAGCTCATAACGTAAATCGCCAGTAACTCCCGTAGTCGAGTTTACACTGAAAGTGCTATCTGTTTCCTTTCCGATAGACAAAAACATATGTTTGAAATGTTCATACCATTCTTTATTGCTTATATTATACTTTTTGAATTGCTTACCCTGCAACTCCCGAAGGATGGACCAAAACTCTTTGGAATTGATATTATTTTCTAGCTTAACTGGTTTCTGCTTATAGTATTCCTTTCGTTTCTGTTTAATTTCAGTGTTATATAAATTTCTTGTTACGTGGTAATCATCTAAGTGTTGCTTACATTTATGTTTTCTAAACTGGTTTAATATTGTGACAACGCTCAGCTTTCAAACTTCTACATTCAGAATCAACCCATGGACTATCCTTTCCCGCATTTCTAAACGACAATTTTCGTTTCATATTTGCTGCAACAGTACACATCTCATCTGCCACATATTGTACACTACGATTGATATCACTGAATACTGAATCTAGACATTTATAGAGGAATTCTTGCACACTATCTGAAAACAAATTTTCTCCTCAGACCGTTCTGCCTTCCATACAAACTTGGTACATCCATTGTGTTGTTGGGGGTCACATATTGCAAACGCTATAAATGGTATTACTTTATCGATAAGTACCGACTGTTACCGAAAACTACCATTTTGATGATAGCAGACTTAGCATATTGACGATATGATCGAAAACCGGACAATGCACAGCGTGTGGCGCGCGTCAATGAGTCAAACGTAATTTTGGTATTATCTTTATAACAGACAAAAAGACAAATTTGAGTTGATAATGTTTAATAGGTCCCATTATCACTGTGCATGCAAATGGGGCGTGCAGTTTCGGTTTCTGCACATGTATAATTATGTTACTCAATTTTAATCGGAAACTAATAATTATGATATATTTGGCGATTGGGGATAAATTTGCAAGCTGAGTGAATTTATTTGTATTGTAGACAGAACATGTCGTGAGTTGGAACGTATTAAAGCCAAATGTTATGAAACACAATGGATGTACCTTTAAGACAATGATTAACTCATTTCTTATTACATCATCGGTTTTAAATATGTGAGAATTTAAATTGAGTTAAACATGAATATATGGATAAATAACAAACCAAACACAGATACTTACTAAACATCTGTTAGCATATTTTGAAGCTGTATGATAAAACTTACGATATAATTAATTAATTAATTAATTAGATAATAATAATTATAAAGTCTGATTCGTGCTAACATATAGTTTTATATGTACCAAACCAAACGTACATTTGGATAACGGTGTTGCATAGACTCTGATCCCGAGTTTATTGTAGCAATAAATTAATTAGGGGTTAATTTCTGTATAGTGCGGTGATTAACGAACCGTAACGGGATTGTGAACATCCTTTTTGAGAGCAAGTTTATTGGGGCAATAAATTAATTGCAATTCAGTAAGTGATAGCTTCACTGTAAATCAACTGTGGGTTACTAGTTTAAGTAAAATGTGTGAAGGATTTTAAAATGCCAATGCAAAATGCCATATGAAATGCGTTTATGTGTAAATAATACATGTATTTCAATCACTAGAATTAGTTAGTTCAACATTTTGGGAGCATTTTTCTCATATAAACATTAAAATGACGACTTTGCTTTTACCAATGTGTAACTATTCAAGCATGAAGCATATATGAAGTCATGTGTAACCTTTTTTAGAGATACAAATGTGCATAAACGATTTTAGTTATATATATATATATATATATATATATATATATATGTGAGAATTTAATGGGGGAGGGGGGTACAGAGCCAACTTACATCCAAACGGATAACCAAGGGAGAGTTAAATACATTTATGTTCGTGCAGGTACATACTTATTATCGCTAATGACAGTTATGATTAGAGGGTACCTGGTTTGTGTCATTTACTCTCCGTGCATTTATAGTTGCTTGGTTTAATCACTCTAAGTACATAATAAAAAGCATATTTACCGTTAACGATATGATTCATGAAGAAAACAATATTCCACATTTTATGGTATCATTCATCAATACGATATAGACTAGGTTTGACAAACTTGATCTTGATAAATAAAGTTAGGCACATACAACAATACAAACAACAATACAAATTTAAAAAACTATTGAACAAAGATCCACATTTGTTATCTTATGATGGTTTACCTCTAAAGTATAACAAGGTGTATTGTCTTTTCAAGCCTCCAACTTCTAATAATATTAACATTATTAAAATTTCACAATTCGTTATCTATTCCATGTATTTCATCGAGATGAGATGATATGATATGATGAAATCAACCGCCTTTCTATTCAAATTATTGATGATCGAACTGTTGTATTATTATGCATGAAACACAAATCGATATAGACTGCAGGTCTAACGTCAACGTTATGATATATCATACAACAGAATATAATTTAGGGGTTAATACATGTCCGAAATGCACGTACTACTTCACTGCCCCCTGTATGAATGTGAGAGAGAATATTTAGTTGAAATGTGCAATATGTTTAATCAAGAGTTTTGTGATTTAAAGAAAGTGGGTTTTATACTATCAAATGTTTATGTTTTTATGATTGCTGCCAAAACCTGCCAAAATATTTTGTTGAAGAGAAAACAGGTTTTATACTCGTAATTTTACCAACGTTTTTCTTTTACTCTAGCCTTTTACGTAACAATGTTCTATTTATGTGTATATATATTTTAGGTATATTTTAGTTATAGTCTCTCATAATCCCACTTGTGGATGGCCCTTTTTATGTATATATTTATTGTATGTTTTATATTGTAACGGGGTGAGACTCTAATAAACACTTGTCTGTCTGTCTGTCTGTCTGTCCTTATACACACAACGGTTCATCCCCTGGTTTGTCGGATGGGAAATTAGCTACTTTTATTATCCAAACAATCAACCTTTTAAATAAGTAAACCTTATATATCTCCCAATGTATGTTGATGTCATTAAAATTGTGTCATTTTCAATGATATTCTTTATATCTTTACTTGTTAGGTTGTTAGTTAGGTGACAAAAGATCCTTTTCACGGTCGGCCCACCATTAACATCTTTAATCTTGAACGCAATTTCCAATGAAGTCAATTAACAAAACACATACACAGCGCAGTTTCAACACCCTGAGACATAATGAGCAGTAATTACTTGACAGTTAATCTGGTACATTCTCACATTTGTATATTCACGTCATGGTCAAATGATGCAATTTGCTAGAAGGTTAAACATGACAGCTAGTGTATCTGCTCACTGCAACGGATATCAAAATTGCAAAATAGCGACATATTGGCAAATACTGTATGAATACTATATACTGTATATTATTTGAATAATTACGTCCACGTGCTAGATGCCAATGGATAACTTGAATAAAACTAGTTAGAAACTTCACCTACCACAAACAGATCAAATACATGAAGGAGATGGCTGTTAATAAAGTACTATCGTTTTTCATAGACCATATAATTTCCTTATATATTTTATTTTATATATGTTTACATATTTTTTCAGGTGTAAGATTGTACTGTCGGACATGTAAGACAAATGCTTTTTCGACAATTTACAAGATTATCATATTTCATAATAAAATATTACCGATGTCGACTAACCATCGACCTATTCTGGTATATTCACTGCAATACCGCCATATAAAACTTCTGAAACGAATACGCACGTTATTTGATAGCATAATTCCAGCCTCATCCAGCTTATTATTGTTAACATGTATCCATTGAAAAATATATTTCACTTATGTCCATCACATACAAACCAATACTAGTTAGATTTGCTTTGCATAACAAACGTGAATTTCGTATGCTCCATCAAATTTTGCGTTATATTCATGTATATTTGTATATATGTCATTATGTATACCTTACCAGATTTGACTTCATAACAATGAACCAGTTCATTAATTGCTAAGTGAACAGTAGTATGTTATACAATAGGTGACGCTCTGCATTTAGTGAAGGCGATACGAGGAGTTTTGGGGATGTAGGCAATATGGGGTGTAGGCCAAGCTAACACATTTCAACAGGGTCAAAAACATACGGTACAAAGTCTTTTTCGGTAATGAAGGAATTGCGAGAATCATACAAAACAGCGCCTATAGCAAATTGCAAACCGTTTAATACGTACTGTACACAGTCTGGACAAGTATTATGCATAATTATAAGCACGACAATCATAACCTTGGTTAAATTATGTCAAAACTACATGTGGCATGTGGTCAAATACTTATTTTCCATTATCCCTAGTATTTCTGTAAGAAATGGATAGTTATTCAATGTTTTAAAAGATAAATTCTGCAAACATAGTGTAGTGACATTATCAAATATACTCTGCTGTCATTAAGGATTCCCCATGTTTTGATCAATATGTTATAAGGAACGAAACCAATATGGTGTACAAATCAATATTGTAATTCTTAATTTGCCGGTTGAAAAAGGTCGATATCACAATCCCTCGTCAAGAACGAGTATATACATTATATAATTCTATCTAGATTCGTGATGAATTTCATTATTTATTTAATTGTAATGCTTTATCAAATCAACGCTTATATTTGATAAATAAATATCCATACACTTTATCATCTTGTGTGTACATTGGAATGCATAAGTGCTAAAGAATCACAATCAAAAACAAATTTTTCCGTCTTACTGTAAATATTGAATTAACTCATGTGCTGCCGTTGGCAGAATATACGAGGTAGTAACCTTTTAGTCTGTGGTCCCATGCATTTACGTCACAGGGAACAGGAAGTTTGATAATAAACACAGATAAGTCAATTGTTTAATTTAACCGGACTAGCCACAGATATCAAACATCAAAGAATCGAGCGTAAATGCATTCGGCTTTTCAAAACGAAACAACCAATGGGCTAGTGTAACGGTTCAAGTAACTTTATACAATTAAGATATTTATAGAATGTGAAAGGAATATTTGATATGATCATTATACTGACCTTTATTTAAATGATCTCTCTAATTTGTAGGAATAATAATTAAAATATATAGATAAATAGTGTTTATATTATCAATATGCCTTAACAAGTTTACATTTACACTCCATGTGTTCTGTGATATAAATTTTACTATTTCCTAAACCATAATTTATTTTAGATATATTCTCATTTATGTTATTCACGTTTAAGACACATCCACTTTCTTATCACAAAGTATATATTGATATTTACAAGGATAATGATGTATTTTCATTCAAATATTGATGAAGTGATTAAATCTTCGCAACATTTTTAGATGTGAATTATTTAATCAACATTGTCCTCTTATGCCGTAGCAAAGCTTTCTACACTCGCCATTGTTTTGGATTTTGTAATGAATGTACGCTAGATTTTACAAATCAATGAATAATAATATCACCCTTATTAGCTTGGAACATGCAGTCCATTCTAAAACCATCGAACCCTCTCTTTTTACCAAAACTTTGATCTGGAACATTTCGACAGCCTAATGTATCTTACTTACGATCTGTTATCTGTACCTCGATCTTAAAATCAGTTCATTCATCATACATTATACATTGACATGAGAAGTGACAACGTACCTTTGATAGAAATCCATTCCTCAGGACTTGGTAAACACTTGTGCAAAAAAAATTGCAGGAACCAGGAGGGATTAACGCAACTGAATACATCTATGAAGTGATTTGGACTTACAGAGAGTCCCAGTTTAAATAGCCACGCATTATGTAACGGTAATTAATTGTGGGCAATATGTTTCCGTGGTGGTTAATGGTCACTTCTCAAAGGGGTATAGGTCTAATTAGTGTAACCACTGTTTATTCACGCGCAGAGAGTGACACTTTAACAGTCGGTAAAAGATATGTTCAACCAGACATTGCGTCGCCACTGTCATCAATTGCCGGCAATATATCGGCGCTTTATCACACCTAGTTTCAAGTCTAATCAGTGAAAGTCATCAATGTGTATTGAGTGCTAACTTTTTGGATGATCAGTACTGGGCGTGTGTAATGTCATACGGTTCATGGCCGAGAAACCTGAATTCGAGATACGTCACACCTGAATGGGCATGGCACTTAATCGTTTTGTTATTCCTGAATGAACACTGTGCGTGATGTGCAGTTGTTCATCATAATACTTGATATATACTTTCTGGCGAATACATATTTCTAAGTAATATAGTTAACGGGTATATACGTCATACTTTATAGTATACATTGTATACCAGACATGGGCACTTTTTTACTTTTGACAGACAAAACAATACAATATTGTCCATTTACATTTTAAGAAAGTATTAGAAGCTCAGTCAGGTGACCTGCGTATGTTATGAGTCACATTTGCTACATACATAGCCTTTTACAAAATGCACATAATCTTTCATCCTTTTTAACATAGTTCTATCTGTTTCATTCGGGAGTCTACGGTTACAGGTACTTATTGTAAATTCAATGAAAAGTATATTCGATGTAGAAAGCTTAAACGTATTATAATAATGGCATGTGGATGATTGTGTTTCACATTCGTTTTAGTGATGATGAAATGGGTTACATAACTTAGCTTTGACATTACTGTTAGGTAACCGGGGAAAATAGCAGAAAAAAGTAACTGTTTTTGCTTGAGAAAAAGCAATAGTTGATTAAACAGTATTTTATTCCCAAATAACATATAACACAAAAGAAATTATGAGAAGTTAAATTTTAAAAAAGGATTAGCAAACAGGCTATACACTAGCCTATATAAATGCTTCTTCTAAAACAAACTTAAAACAAATCATTTGTTAATACATTTGTTGGAATACATTGAAGTTCATACACATGTTTAGTAAACTCGCAATAGTTAAACATAAATGATTGCCTTTGTACAATGTATGTATTTAATTTGTGAGGTGAGACTTAAATTTATCATCTTTATTTTTGATCATTTCTAATGAGAGAAGTTCTCAGATGTCACGGGTTATAATCTTCGCAATGATTCGAATCTTCAGATTATACATTGTAAAACTGAAAGTTATGCGAGGTCCTTTCCCCACAGATATCGATGCAGTTAAATTATTGAATTCATTGCCACCTGAACAGAACTGAAATACAGCCAGTTTCAAGATTTCAAACTGCCATTCTAAACAATACTAATATTTACAGCCACTTTTGACTTAAACACCGGCATCAGATTTTGTCAAATAATACAATCTCGTCTCCGACCAGAATGTACTGATCATAATGCACATAAATATCAACGGTTTATATCTCCAACACCAGCTTGCTCTTATCTTTTATATTATTATTATATCTTTGAAGAATATTCATTAATTCCTTGTATGTCCTCTCTATAGCGATATTCGTTATTATATATCGTTAAGTCTGTATTATTATGCAAAGGGATTTGATCTGAAATCAATTTTGTTTGGAAGTCACATTTCTTGCCCAGCTGTAAATATGGAACTCTTAAATTCAGTTCATTCATTTATAAATTTAACAGGCAGATTTGATTTAAAGTAGTGCTTCTATGGCACAGTCATAATTTGTATAATCAGATTGTATCATTTATTTGTATTCATAATTATACTGTACATGTCATGTTTTGTATTTGGTTGTATCCCGGAGCGCTTTGTATAAAAGCATTTTCTTACCTACCAATCCGGTTCCTTCTTTTTGGAAATAAATATGTTTAAACAGAGAGAAGTGCTCTTACAGCTACAGCGTTTACTAAATTAAGCTGAACATAAGCCTCTGCTTAGGCGAGAGGGCAGAATTAAATCCCAGTGCATTAAAGTATCTACTGATAACCAGTTTACTTTACAAAATGTAATGTTATTTTAGTTTAAATAGTAGTCTTAATGATAACTTTTCGGGATTTATGGAGACCAGCGAGGTGGACGGACAAAATCCCCACTGGACATAATCCCCAAGGAAAATAATCCCCTATGACAAAATCCCCAGTGGATATAATCCCCCCACCCAAAAACAACAAGACACAGACACCATCCCCAACACAATAGAATGTGTCTTTGATCTTTATGTTATTTCTAATAAGTAGGCTTAAAATGATCTTTTGTTATAGAGCGTTGTAGAGTAGTTTGTACAAAGTGAATTTTGAGAAATTTTTGTTTTCATAAATAGTTCCAATTTGTCTTTGATCAGTAACAGTAAAACAGCTTGAAAAAGTGTTGTTTTCATAAGTAATTCCCTTTTTGTCTTTGATCAGTAACAGAACAAGAGTTTGAGAAATTGATGTTTTCATGAATAAATCCGATTTGTCTCTGATCAGTTGCAGCATTTTAAAAAACCTCTGCCTGTCATTTCGTGATGCAAGAATGGGGATTAAAATGTTTATTATTGTGAAAAGTTGAATCATAAATAACGAAAATATATCTTTGGATTTTAACTTTCTAATGGAGACATACTTTCGACTTAAAACTTGGTGCTAGGGAAAAAGTAACAGAAATAAGTATCAGAAAATAGTAACAGTGTTTGCTAAGAAAAAAACAGTTTTCAACAGTACAGTGAGAGTTTGTCATATACCGGTAATATACAAGCACAACGTCTTAGTTCAAAGCACGATGTCACCTTTAAAGACATTTAAAGATAAACTGCGAGTCTGTTTACCAATTCTTGTTTGTTCCTATAGGTTTACTCAAAGCTAGCTGATCAGGTTAAGATATATGTAGGAAAACAAATAAGTGAAATAAGTAAAACAATTGATATAAAGAAACAATAAGAGTATGGTATTGAATTGAATTCTTGTAATTTAAGAAGATTATGAAAACTACATTGATAGTAATTTTAAGGATACATTTCCTGTTTAAATCCTGTTATTACAGATAACATGTATACTAAACTTTGTTAATTTATCCTTAATAATAGTAGTTATTTACATATCATTTGATCTAAAGTAAACATATATATGGATATATCAACTAAAGCTGAATGTTCGTCTTCATATGACAATGAGGATGCAATCACACTTATTTTTATACGTAAAATAAAAAGTACAGATATTAGAAACAATGAATTGTGTTATATTGAATACGGTCAACTATTCCTTCATTTCAGTGGTGATTGTTTCGACTGAGGATGTTGACCTACATATACGATGCGTCCCATTACCAATTTATTAGCGATTTCATCCGGTCAGGCAGTCTAAAGAAAAGAGAAAAGCAAAAAAAAAACCAATGAAAAGTAACTGCTAGCCTTATGTAAGTTCGTTTTGTTTTGCACATACTTTGTTGTTATTTCATTATCTATATCCTATATGCTATTTGTATATTATGTTTGTACTTGTGAAGTGAAGTCTGAACAAAAGCAAACTTTACAAAATCATATCGTTTTGCATAGCTATTGTCCGTTTATATTTATATTATTTCGCGCAACTTAAAACAAATTTTTTCACATAAAACGGCAACAGGTGTACCAATATTATAAATTTAATAACTTAATTATGAATAATCTCATTTATATTCTTTGGATTATTTAACAGCACTGTTGTTGCTTCACCATAGATATCCTGTTTTTATGTACATTTATCTCATTTATTCTCACAATTTAAAAAATCCCAACGTAACTGTGATGCAGTAATATCATGAAGCTATGTCCTGGTCTGTATGATATGTTCCATCTTATTTTAGTTCATGTTCTTCTTAATACATAAATTTATGGTTAAATGAGTTGAATAATTATTGTTGTTGGTTATTGATATAACGCTTTTTTGTATGCCCAAAGCTAGGTGCAACTAAACAATTGTCTGTCTGTTTGAGGGACAATGCATGCTTAATTAGCATTTATTTAAACAAAACTTTTAGCCACTCAGGCTAGTAATTAGCTGAGAGACCAGTTGTGCGTTGAAGAGCTTGACAGGTGTGTTGTATAAACATACAGATGACCTGGCGACAGGCTAATAAACACTATGTCTGTCTGACTATGGGCTTCGCGCGTCTGGTTGGTCATTTAAAGTTAGCCAATAAGAATTAAGGCCAAAACTAACAACCAATAAAATACATGATCATGAATATTTGGACATGCCTTTACCAGTTATCCCCTCAGTTGAAAGACTGCGCCATCATCATTAGCAGTTACTGTCAAACAAATAACGTAACGTTGATGTTATCTCTGTGTTTTTCGACATCAGTTGTGACCCAAACTCATACGTTTCGATTAGGGATTTACTGTTTCAAGTTGTGTTCTTTTGACTATCTGGATATTTATAATTTTCCTCCGGATATGTTCGTCGACAAGGTAAGTCTTCAATAATGCAATATATCCATTGTCACATATATATATATATGAGATGTTTAAAGTGTGAAACGTCTTGTATGACGATAACACACTTTCACACATTTTGCGAATTATATATACAATGATGAGACAGTCTATACTACAGTCCATTAATTGATGCTGTATGAGTAACGACAAACCACGATCACAATTGATACTAACTGAACAGAGAATTTAAATCCGATATAAGTAACCAGTGCCTATAATCCAATGCATACCAAAGAGGATACAATATATCGTGTTTGCTATTAAATACATAATTCTCATAATGCCTTTCTGCTGATCACGTTTACATTTGATCTGCTTAAATAATCACGTAAATATAGTTTTATTTATTTGAATGCATATATAGCTATTATCAACTTTGTCACACGGACATTTTCATCTTATACAACAAAAGACCCAAGACAAGTTTGTCTAGCGTAGTTCAATCTGATATAATTAAGCCAACAGAGAACACCTATATAAACAAACCAACAAATATATTTTCATTTCATTTGTAATAAATTATGACACATACTATTATATAGTGGAGTATACTAGAGTATACTGGGGTATACTGAGGTATACTGGGGTATACTAGCGTATACTGGGGTATACTAGCGTATACTGGGGTATACTGAAGTTTCCTAAGCTTTGGAAATGTCTCGTATACTGATTAGTAAACGCTAGGAAATTAGGGTGGTTGACAAACCAGTATACGCCAGGAAATTAGGGTGGTTGACAAGACGTATACTGGTCAGTATACTAGCACTTTTCTTGCGGTGTCCGACGTGGAGTTTAAGGTCAAGTCTTGAAGACTCAAGTATTGACGCGTCAATCCTAGTTCTAATTTAAATTGTTACGGCATTATTTTTTTATTTTGTATCTCAGTACCTTACGTATGTCTTACTCTATTGTTACCCTAAATATAGAAAATATAAAATCATGTTCAATCTATGTTTCCGAGACCGTATTTACAGTACTAAACTTGCAAGGCGAAGCAGTATGGAAGAGTAGTCGGCTGCACTGCCGTGACGTCATGGCTCTGTGACATCATTAATCATGACGTCAATTGGTGACGTAATTACTCTCCTGTCATGCATTCCAACAGAGCGATTGTCAGTTCACGTTTTTTACTAATTTTCTCTCATTCTGCGTCATTGTTTACAAGATAAACGAATTGTTTACTATGTCAGTCAACCATTTCGGGAATAAAATTCAACAGCAAAAAAAGAGCACAATTTGCAAATTATTTAGATTAGCGCATCTTGAAAGTGTGAGATAGTTTATGAATGGCGTATGAGTTAAATATGTATTTGTATTAACATCAAAGATAGTGAATTCACGTCTTGTTTTTGTATTTTACGCACTAAAATTATCTTGGGTAAGAAAAAGAAAAACCAACTCGGTGCTCGGAATTACGAATTATCATACAATGGATGGTGTTATCGGCAGATATTTTCGGTATCCGTTGGATGCAAATTACAGAGGTCAAGTGACGGAACTTCTTTTGAAAATGACGTCACAAGCATTAACATTTCGAACGCCTGTAATAACCGTAACAGTTGTAATAACGTAATAGCTTCATGTAAATAGGCTAAGACATACTTGTCTTCATTTCATATAGATCTACATTAATTTGAGAAATGACAAAACAAACAGAAAACTACAGAGTAAACACTTAATAAATCAAGATGGACTCCCCTACACTAATGATTACACGAAAGAACGCGAGTTCGAATCGCTGTCCTCACCTTAAATATTTTTCATTTAAAAAACGTATTTTAAAACGTATTAAAACATTGAAAATTAAGATCATGCCAAAAATAAAAATTACTTTCACTGAAAGCAGAATTTAGGAGGCGTTATTTTGTGTCATTTTACTGTGAGAATAGCACGCAGTTCATTTGCATATATCAATACGCGTATTTACAGTAAAGTTCAACTTTGAAATTAATGTTGTCATGCTGTTTTGCACAAACTGAATGAAGAATGGCATTGTATGATAAAGAAGTTATCATGCTCGTGTGTTTTGAGATGAACACACACGAGCATGATAACCTCTATTTATCTGTCCCTCGTGAATTATTATGTCAAACTTACGTAAAACTCGGAGTTTATCACAATAATTACCTCGGGACAGTGATTGTTATATAGCTTATTTAAAAAAAATTCAAATCAGATCTAAACTTGATACTTAATATGAATCCACGACATAATGTATTTTAATCCTCTTCAAGAAGTGAAAGGGGGATGTAGGTTTGAGCTCCGTCCCTACGTGTGTCCATCCGTCTAAACTAGAATATTCAAATTAGGAATGTGGCTTGAGCGAATCGATACCTTGAATGATTTCGAAAAGGAGAAGCTTTCGATATTTTTTCTGGAGTTATTGCCCTTTTGCCCGTTTTTTTACTTGGTTCATATTTCCAAAGGGGTCAGCTTTTTTAAGAAACTCTTTGAGATAGGATAACCAAATTTGGTGTGTGGATTGGGTGCATCACTATCTTGATGGAGTTCAAAATGAGAAGCATGCTTCTCTTTTTTACAGAGTGGGTTCTGATATGCCGATAGGATATTGAGGACAATGAGGAGAAAGGAGAACCAATATGGCGGGGGATGCTGATGATAATGTCTTATTGTTGTTTTATAGATTTCCTCAAATTTGGAAGTGCTCCTGACACTGCGGCATTATCCTGGTGGGAATGTCTTCACCCCAGTAACAGAGTGCGGAGCTGATGTCTCCATGTGCTACTTTCCTAACGTCAAATTTGGATACAATAACAGACTCATAAGAGTCATTACACTGCCGGTATATTGTAGAACATATTAATTTATCCGAAATGTATTTCTGATATTGTGAAAAGGGACACCTAAATAACCGTTGTGGTTTTGAAAACAATAATCGTAATGTATTTTGAAATAAAAGAGAAACAATACATATTATTTTTGACAGAGCATATCAGCTTATAGTTTTTACAGAGAAAATGTATCAGTATCCCTTACATATTCCTAAGAAAGACATTGAGAAAAATGCATACAATTCTAATATATCTGTAACTGAACTAGTAAGGGAACATATTCTATATTGTATTTTGCAATAGTGCATCTTATGAGTCAAATTCAAGGCTTCAATGTTCAAAATATTATATTTCAATGGGGAACTGTACATATTACACCCTGAATTATAAAGGTACGATATGTAAAACAATTGTGTATTTAACGTGTGTGTTATATTACAACAGTCTTTCGATTTCACCGTCAAAGAAGAAAAGGGCAACACTATTGTTTACAAAGGCTTTTCTATGGACATTCTGGAACGGATGTCCAAAATACTAAATTTCAGGTTTGTCCAGTGTTAAGTGTTTTAGTGTATTTAGACATGGACACATCTTTGTTTGGCCTTTATGACAAAGTCTGGAAGACGTTCTTTTTATCCTGAATTTTCCTTTTATCAAGGATTCAGCCATATGGCACATGGCAATGCTAGCAAAAAAGTAAATCATGGCGAATCAGAACCATACGATTTCAGCGCCAAATTATTTTTTTTAAACTTTAAACATTTTCCAAAATCATGCATTTTGGGGAAACACCACTGTGAAAATAATACATTTCCAAGAAGGATAACTTTCATAAGAGTCTTGAAACATGTGTTAAAAGATACACAATTACATACAAGCAAACATGAATCATGACGAATTCGTATGTCATGTGGTTTAGCCGATATCTTGTTTTCTTTACAATTGTTCGATTTTGATGTGTGAAATTTGAGTTTGAACCATTCCAAATGCACTTAGAGAGCTAAAACTTTCGATGGACCATAACAAACAAGATTAAATGGAAATACAAGTGATGTCAAATGGGTGCCATATTGGTTGAAGATGTTTTTTTCACACTTGCTTAACCTACACACCTTTTCTCCTCCAAGAATACTTGCATCAGAGGGAGCGTTATTTGCATGTTATGTAATTGAAGTATTGCACACTTCAGAATTATTCTAGAATTTGTAGATTTGCAATACCTTAAGAGCACTCAAATTCAGGTGATTTTTAAAAAAGCACATACTTCCAGGGGAGATAATAAATTGTTCAGTTTGGCACAAACCTTTTACTTTTTCCATAACGATGAATATTGTGTAATTTCTATATCACAATTTTCATTGAAATTTGGAATACATATCATTATTAAGAGATACATGTAAGCCATTACACTTATGTAGCTTCCGAATTTTGAAATGGGAAAAAAGTCAAAATGCACCTAGAGACTTCAATTTTTTTAAAAGAGGAACAATGACATTGCCAAAAGCTTAACCCTAGCGATTTCATAGGTCATCTGGTTTAGGTACCATTTTGATTTAAACAAGATTTACGATCCTTTGCAAATCACCTTTGACAATCTTCTCCACTGACTAAACATGTACTTGCATCTCGAAGCTGAAATTGTACATTTCTGCAGCTGAACTACACGGTGTTGTTTTTCATAAGGGAAATTTGTATATTTCTGACTCTGACTTCTGATTACAGAGTATTACCTGTATACTCCTATCCAGGTTACTTGGCAACTTATAAGAAATATTTCCCGCTACAATTAAGGATTAAAAATGACAGAACATAAGGGTTCCGATTTTTAAAATGGGAAAATGTTCAAAACCGACATACATGTTGACACTTGAAATTGTTTCAAAATGATGTGCAGTACAAATACAAACAAACATAACATGGCGAATTTGAAGGTCATGTGGATTTGTTGTTATTTTGATTAACAGCAAGTACTTTCAATTTTCAGAGGAGAATTATGTTCGAAAACTACTGTCGATAAAGACATGATTGATAGCTCATTTTATAGCTGAGAAACTGATTACTGAAAAGGGATTTAAATCAAACATGGGACTCAAAGTCATGCAGAAGTATTGAAGACCTAAGTATTGAGGCATCAATGCTAGTACAGAAAAAGAAAATATATGCAGATTAAAAACAAGTAATGCCTTCCCAATTTACAATCTGTCCCAATTATGAAAAAAATTATTATGAAGAAGGATAATCAATAGATTTTTTTTATTTGAAAGATATATGCCCGAATGAAACTTGAACTAATACATGTTGACGACGTTTGAACTGTATAATTGTTATTCTTAAATGCATACTACATCATGAATTACGCCCTTGTAATTATTAAGGCATACGAGTAGCAATGTATAAGTTGCCCTGATGAGCATAAGACAGTGCGGTTGGCAATTAACTTATATGAAGATAAAGCTTCAATCTGTAATTATAGAATAGTCAACACATAATTCATGAACAAAATGATTTTCACATTATATATATATATATATATATATATATATATCCTTGTGTATACATACCAATTCTCTCTGTTGTTGTATTTGAAAGATGTTGTTTTGCTTTTAGTGTATACATTTTGTTTTACGTATTACAGTGAAAGAAAAAGAAGATTCAAAACATACATGAATATATTTGTCGAGAATATACAATTTTTTTGCAATAAAAAATTCGAGTTATTATTACTGTATAAAAAACCAATTCTTTTAAACTGTTTTCAGCTACATTATTGATGAACCTGCAGATCGATCTTGGGGACTTCAACACAATGGTTCATCGGATGGGATTGTTAAAGAATTACAGAAAAACATGTATGATAACTTTCTATTCAACTTATATACATCAAAATAACATGTGTCATTACTTCAGGGTGTATTACAAGTATCATGTCAAAGTCGTCTTACTCCCTATCTTTTCCAATTCTTCAGAAATTTAATGAATCATTATATTTTCACTTACTAAAACTTTACATTGTCTGATAATTGTATTTTTACAGGAGTTTGACCTTGCTGCCAGTGACCTCCAAGCATCCATTGGTCGAACATCTGCTGTTGACTTCATCTATCCACCAATCAAAACAGATTATGTCACTGTATTGTACAGAACCTATCAGCCGTCGTTCCTTTTCTTGCTTGCAAAACCTCTTCATTGGGAGGTTTATGTTATCACTTTAGTGAAAGCTGTGATGGTGACCATACTGTTTCGATGTACTGATAGACGTCTAGCTGCTCCAAAGAATGATTCATTGGAAAGCTGTTTCGATCACGTTTCAAGAGCTTTGGTAAGACAAGGTATGCTAACTAAATTTTTTTAGCTGAAGACTACGAGCTTGAGATTGTAAAGGAAAGGATACTGTTTACCCATTTAGCCTTAGCTGTGCCTAAACAGTCTCCACTAAAGATTGGTTTTGAGAGAGCGTGAGTATGGCGTAGTCATTGTAATCCTATGCTAAAAGACATGTTATTTGACGTTTAGAACGACCTATAAGTGCTCCATAAAGAGATTCAAAAGATATCGGGAACAAACTTTTAGTAAATGATGGAGGTGAAAAGCCTTAAATTTTGACTTTTGGGTCGGACAAAATTTGACTGGGGACGTAAACATTTTATTCATTTCGTTAGACATACTGCTTTTAAGTAAGGTCAATTTAAAACATGGCTTATCCCCCTGATCCCAAGGTAGATTTGGCAGTATATAATTGAACAAGATTGTGTGAATAATAGTGTATACACGTTGCAGTTAATGTTGCTATAAACTTCTAATTACTATGATAAGGTTATGATTAACGAGCCATCAAAACATGGCGTGAAGATTGAGGTAACCTTTTTAGTTAGTTAATCATTATTTTTGTCCCATATATCTCACATACATGTATTATTGAACACTAACTAAACTAACACTAACACTAAAATAGTGGAGAAATCTCAGGAAGTAAACTTAATGTTATTAAGCAGCATTATTAATAGTCATTTCATGTTGACATATAGGATGACTTATGTAGCTGTAAGCATAATGTGGCCAAGGTGGTAATTTGTTTTAAAACTTGAAAACACCAAAGGCATATTTGCAAACAAAGATTGGTCCAGGTTGCAAGTTTCGTTAAGCTGGCCATTTCATTTTGACATACAGCTGCTTACCGAAAGTTTGTTCACCTATATGTACATGTGTATCTTAGTGCATTTATTTTAAATTGAAGTTCATTGTAACGTCAATAAAATTGCATCACATTCAATGACAATGTATCATCATATATCAATGTGTAAAATAATCTTTCACTGATTAAATTTGGCTTTAGGGCTTTTGACAGAAGGGCTCAAATTTAGAATATTCAAATTTCATTAAATTTCGAATAAAAAATTTCATTCGACTAAATGAAATACATTTAATAAGTATGAGAGGAAAACTATGATGTATGTTTGACTCAGTTGTTCATTAACTGACTATTTCACAGGAGAAAATAAGAACTACAGTTTTGAAGAGATTGACTCCTGGTCACTTCAAAGAGCTGCCGAATTGTAACTGTTAACTATGAGGTATCAAATCAGATTATTTTATGGTACACATAACTGTCTTCTTACAAGAAAAGCCTTTAAAAAGGCAAGCTTGGGGGGCAACTGAGTAGATATAGTGAATGAGGTGCTGATCGGTGCTCGATGTACAGGTCAGGTGAGGTGAATTTCACGTATATGACGGCTGTTATTATTTTGGCAGAGAGAAAGCCCGCAAGGCCATGTGGCTATGTATTGCGGTGAAACCTGCGATCAACGACTGTAACTAGCGAACAATGGGTGCAACCACAACCTTACTGCGGTTAGAACACGTGTTCTCTGCTGCAGACAATGTTGGCGGGATTCGAACCATAGACCTCTTGATATGAAGCCGAACGCGTTAAATATGCGCTATCCCGCTCCCTTAGATGTATAGGCGGTTGGACAATGCATGGTGAGAGTCTTGCCTGGGTGTATGGACCTACCATTACAATAAACCCATGAATGCTTACTTGTAAAACTTGATAACATGAAAACAAAGTAGCTTGGTATGCACAATAATCCAGACGGGACATAACATGCGCGCTCAGCATTTACGTTATTGAACATACCCCCTAAACAATTCTAGGAAACCACCTGGGACTCTAGGATAAGTAGGTCAGAACGAAATAAAATATCATGCAAAACTGATCATGCATCTTTAAATGACAGATTATTGATCAGATGATGTAAATTCTCCTAAAGTATCAGTTGTTTATTTAGGATGTTTAGGATAGATTATGCATCACTAGTGAAACTGATTACTGAAAAGGGATTTAAATCAAACATGGGACTCAAAGTCATGCAGAAGTATTGAAGACCTAAGTATTGAGGCATCAATGCTAGTACAGAAAAAGAAAATATATGCAGATTAAAAACAAGTATACATGTTGACACTTGAAATTGTTTCAAAATGATGTGCAGTACAAATACAAACAAACATAACATGGCGAATTTGAAGGTCATGTGGATTTGTTGTTATTTTGATTAACAGCAAGTACTTTCAATTTTCAGAGGAGAATTATGTTCGAAAACTACTGTCGATAAAGACATGATTGATAGCTCATTTTATAGCTGAGAAACTGATTACTGAAAAGGGATTTAAATCAAACATGGGACTCAAAGTCATGCAGAAGTATTGAAGACCTAAGTATTGAGGCATCAATGCTAGTACAGAAAAAGAAAATATATGCAGATTAAAAACAAGTAATGCCTTCCCAATTTACAATCTGTCCCAATTATGAAAAAAATTATTATGAAGAAGGATAATCAATAGATTTTTTTTATTTGAAAGATATATGCCCGAATGAAACTTGAACTAATACATGTTGACGACGTTTGAACTGTATAATTGTTATTCTTAAATGCATACTACATCATGAATTACGCCCTTGTAATTATTAAGGCATACGAGTAGCAATGTATAAGTTGCCCTGATGAGCATAAGACAGTGCGGTTGGCAATTAACTTATATGAAGATAAAGCTTCAATCTGTAATTATAGAATAGTCAACACATAATTCATGAACAAAATGATTTTCACATTATATATATATATATATATATATATATATATCCTTGTGTATACATACCAATTCTCTCTGTTGTTGTATTTGAAAGATGTTGTTTTGCTTTTAGTGTATACATTTTGTTTTACGTATTACAGTGAAAGAAAAAGAAGATTCAAAACATACATGAATATATTTGTCGAGAATATACAATTTTTTTGCAATAAAAAATTCGAGTTATTATTACTGTATAAAAAACCAATTCTTTTAAACTGTTTTCAGCTACATTATTGATGAACCTGCAGATCGATCTTGGGGACTTCAACACAATGGTTCATCGGATGGGATTGTTAAAGAATTACAGAAAAACATGTATGATAACTTTCTATTCAACTTATATACATCAAAATAACATGTGTCATTACTTCAGGGTGTATTACAAGTATCATGTCAAAGTCGTCTTACTCCCTATCTTTTCCAATTCTTCAGAAATTTAATGAATCATTATATTTTCACTTACTAAAACTTTACATTGTCTGATAATTGTATTTTTACAGGAGTTTGACCTTGCTGCCAGTGACCTCCAAGCATCCATTGGTCGAACATCTGCTGTTGACTTCATCTATCCACCAATCAAAACAGATTATGTCACTGTATTGTACAGAACCTATCAGCCGTCGTTCCTTTTCTTGCTTGCAAAACCTCTTCATTGGGAGGTTTATGTTATCACTTTAGTGAAAGCTGTGATGGTGACCATACTGTTTCGATGTACTGATAGACGTCTAGCTGCTCCAAAGAATGATTCATTGGAAAGCTGTTTCGATCACGTTTCAAGAGCTTTGGTAAGACAAGGTATGCTAACTAAATTTTTTTAGATGTTTAACATTTTAAAGAGGCTATATCCAAATCAGGCAATAAAATTATGTCTTGAACTTGACAACTAGTTTTATGAGCACAATGCTATAGATTATTTTGATATAATAACTAATAAACTGTGATGTCAGCAAATATGACAATTGATTTATCTTACCAAAGTTTATTTTTTTCAGTTTCCATGGGAACAATATTGACTTTATCTTTTTGAAGGTTATTCCCCCTAAAATATTAATTTTATGGGGACAGGGGGAGCAAATGTTTAGTTGATTTAACCAAGTTTAATAACATGTTATATACAAGGGAGTTGAAGAGAGGAGCTTGATGTTGAGAGTGATTGCAATTGGTTGTGAATACAATACATAAAAATTTCATTGATACCTAATATGATTGTTTGTCAGGGAGAATATAGGCCGAAGAACTGGTTAATTTTCTATATATCTTATAACTGCTATATATCACACTTGAGTCATTATAAAAAGATTGTACTTATTCAAGCGGCACAACTAACCTTTTCCATAAATATACTTTCCACTGAATCTGTGATCATCGTCAATAACATTTGTCTGGCACGAACGTTTTTTTGTACCTACTTTGTAAAAAAAGAATAAATGGCACAAATCGTTTCACAAAATATTGCATGAGACCTGCAGAGCAGATGCCTTGTCCCTGATGCATATTTATTCATGTGGTATAACATATTTACAACATATATACACACACAGTCCTTTAAAACAGGTAGTTGGCTTTTCGATTGGATATAGTTGAAGTATGGAGTTCAAGAGTTTACCCGACAGACAATATCACAGAAGATCTTCAAATAATTAAATGAGTTGTAGACAAATTCATTGATTAATGTTAATTCTCCAATTGAACAGGAGCACAAGCAAGTCCTATCACAGAGTCTGGCAGAATCCTCATCTCGTTCTGGTGGATGTTCCTTATTGTTCTGACTGGTGTCTACTCTGCAAATCTTGCTCATTCCTTCTCATCACCGAAACGTATTCATCCTTTCAAGACGTTTAAAGACGTTTCAGAGAGTGATTTCAAGTTGCTTATTGCTCTACAGCGTATCACTATTCCACTCTTTTTGGTAACTATTTTCAGCATTGCTGATTTTGCATTGCATTTTTGAAATGCTACTAATTAATTATCTCTCTCTCTGTCTCTGTCTCTCTCTGTCTCTCTCTCTCTCTCTCTCTCTCTCTCTCTCAGTGATTTATAAAGCGTGAACATGATGGAGCATCTTGGAGTTTTATATAACGTTCAACTGTTCTGTATTCATTCATTCATTTGTTCAGTTCTGTCTGGCAATTTATCTTTGTTTTCGGTTGCGTGTTGCACTTGTTTGCATATGAATGAAAGTATATATCCATTGCATCAACTTTAAAATCGGTTTCTTTGTTATGAAAATTAATGCCATATTGATATTAAAAGATCAATAAAGAAACAGAACAATAAAATAATATTGTTTTAATTGCTGAGTTCCTGTTTACGCCTGAATAGTTGTTTTTACTTATCTTGATAAATTATATTTTCTTTTCATATAGGAGTCTGACCTGACAGTAATAAAGAATTTACAAAGCAAGATTGCATCAACAGACTATGCGATATCCTTAATAGATGAAAAAATCAAGAAGGTAAAACAAGATAAAGTGGTTGTACTCACATACTACACTGTTGCAGAAGAGCAGATGGCTGAAGACTACGAGCTTGAGATTGTAAAGGAAAGGATACTGTTTACCCATTTAGCCTTAGCTGTGCCTAAACAGTCTCCACTAAAGATTGGTTTTGAGAGAGCGTGAGTATGGCGTAGTCATTGTAATCCTATGCTAAAAGACATGTTATTTGACGTTTAGAACGACCTATAAGTGCTCCATAAAGAGATTCAAAAGATATCGGGAACAAACTTTTAGTAAATGATGGAGGTGAAAAGCCTTAAATTTTGACTTTTGGGTCGGACAAAATTTGACTGGGGACGTAAACATTTTATTCATTTCGTTAGACATACTGCTTTTAAGTAAGGTCAATTTAAAACATGGCTTATCCCCCTGATCCCAAGGTAGATTTGGCAGTATATAATTGAACAAGATTGTGTGAATAATAGTGTATACACGTTGCAGTTAATGTTGCTATAAACTTCTAATTACTATGATAAGGTTATGATTAACGAGCCATCAAAACATGGCGTGAAGATTGAGGTAACCTTTTTAGTTAGTTAATCATTATTTTTGTCCCATATATCTCACATACATGTATTATTGAACACTAACTAAACTAACACTAACACTAAAATAGTGGAGAAATCTCAGGAAGTAAACCTAATGTTATTAAGCAGCATTATTAATAGTCATTTCATGTTGACATATAGGATGACTTATGTAGCTGTAAGCATAATGTGGCCAAGGTGGTAATTTGTTTTAAAACTTGAAAACACCAAAGGCATATTTGCAAACAAAGATTGGTCCAGGTTGCAAGTTTCGTTAAGCTGGCCATTTCATTTTGACATACAGCTGCTTACCGAAAGTTTGTTCACCTATATGTACATGTGTATCTTAGTGCATTTATTTTAAATTGAAGTTCATTGTAACGTCAATAAAATTGCATCACATTCAATGACAATGTATCATCATATATCAATGTGTAAAATAATCTTTCACTGATTAAATTTGGCTTTAGGGCTTTTGACAGAAGGGCTCAAATTTAGAATATTCAAATTTCATTAAATTTCGAATAAAAAATTTCATTCGACTAAATGAAATACATTTAATAAGTATGAGAGGAAAACTATGATGTATGTTTGACTCAGTTGTTCATTAACTGACTATTTCACAGGAGAAAATAAGAACTACAGTTTTGAAGAGATTGACTCCTGGTCACTTCAAAGAGCTGCCGAATTGTAACTGTTAACTATGAGGTATCAAATCAGATTATTTTATGGTACACATAACTGTCTTCTTACAAGAAAAGCCTTTAAAAAGGCAAGCTTGGGGGGCAACTGAGTAGATATAGTGAATGAGGTGCTGATCGGTGCTCGATGTACAGGTCAGGTGAGGTGAATTTCACGTATATGACGGCTGTTATTATTTTGGCAGAGAGAAAGCCCGCAAGGCCATGTGGCTATGTATTGCGGTGAAACCTGCGATCAACGACTGTAACTAGCGAACAATGGGTGCAACCACAACCTTACTGCGGTTAGAACACGTGTTCTCTGCTGCAGACAATGTTGGCGGGATTCGAACCATAGACCTCTTGATATGAAGCCGAACGCGTTAAATATGCGCTATCCCGCTCCCTTAGATGTATAGGCGGTTGGACAATGCATGGTGAGAGTCTTGCCTGGGTGTATGGACCTACCATTACAATAAACCCATGAATGCTTACTTGTAAAACTTGATAACATGAAAACAAAGTAGCTTGGTATGCACAATAATCCAGACGGGACATAACATGCGCGCTCAGCATTTACGTTATTGAACATACCCCCTAAACAATTCTAGGAAACCACCTGGGACTCTAGGATAAGTAGGTCAGAACGAAATAAAATATCATGCAAAACTGATCATGCATCTTTAAATGACAGATTATTGATCAGATGATGTAAATTCTCCTAAAGTATCAGTTGTTTATTTAGGATGTTTAGGATAGATTATGCATCACTAGTGCACACAACGGGGGTTTGTATGTTCAACAAAAAGAGAGTATTGTTCCTACAGTCAAGTCAAGGTCACAACGAGACTTTGTCATTTTACCTTTGTCAGTGGGATATCTCAAGAAGCATTCAAGGATTCTCTTCATATTTTATACATAGCTTCCCCTGGGGAAGACACACGACTGATTAGATTTTGGTGACCATGACTTTATTCTCAAGGTCACGGCGGAACTTCCACTTGTTTAGCTTGTCAGGGGTATCGATATCACAAGAACTGTATGGTGGGATGTGTCTTTATATTCCTGTGTTTCAGAATGTCCATGATAAGTGAAAGCGGCACATTGGATCGCTTGTGGAACAAATGGTTTAAGAAGAGAAATTCTACAACCTGTGCATCAGAGAAAAGACTGAACCCAATTTCAACACAGATGTTTGCAGGGGGGTTTCTAGTTGTTTGTATGGGAATTGTCCTTTCTTCTCTCGTTCTTGGGTTTGAAAAACTGAAATGTCACTCACGACCACAATATACTAGACATTCTTATCATACAACCTTTTGCAAATCAAAGTGATATCATGAATCTTAATGTTATCACATTTGATTAAATGTAATTGAATTTGTTTTGAGGCTTATAATAATACAATCGTAATTCATGCCACGTCATGATTTCAACAGAAAAGCTAACAAGAAAGCTGAATGCACCACATCTTATGATAATAGTGTGAACAAAGGATTTCAAGGTTCAATGGAGCGAGCCTTACAAACATGACTTGGTTTGTAATGGCAGACATCATGTGCTTGGGAAGCATTCGTTACTAGTAACGAAGTTTGGCAAGATTAGGGAACACTTATTGTTATATTATGAGTTATTATGCTAAACGTTCTGTTCAAAACAAGTGGGCAGTTTCAGCATTTCATCTTCAGTAACGTCATGTGTACATACGCATCGACATAAGCACACTCAATTAGTTTTGAAAAGAGAGTATTTATAGTACTTTTACACAAGAGGATACATATTCCTGTATAGTGGATAAACAGACATCAAATTGGGGGGAAAATATGAATACTTAGAGTAGTGTGGATTATGTGCTTTAAAGAACTATTCGGTCTTACAAGGAGTTGACAGTTTCAGTTTAATTAACAAAGTTGATAACTATTTTACCGCATGCACATTAACAATTATTTTTGGTGGAAACGAAAGTCGAGAGGATATGGCTTTGTTGATTACCATGTGTATTTTCTATAACTTTATTTGTTCTATTTTTTAAAAGGTTTGAAATAAGTAAATTACAGCATGTTTTCCATTTCACCTAAAAACAAAATGGCGTCTCCCAGTTTAACAAATTGCCTTCAAATTCTGCCACGATCACAATCAAGACTGACTCTAAGCTTCTTCCTAAGTGCAAGACCTTCTACAAACTCCATTTTCTTCCCACAGAGGTTACTCTGTTACAAGGCCCTCGCATATAAACTTAGAAATACTTTCACTTCCACCAAACACTTCAATAACTCTGTTATTAGAATGCATTCTCCTTAAATAATATTAAACAGTTATTGTGAGTCAAAACAATTTGTGTTGGGGTCACCAGGGTTTGAACTCTTAGTTTTATTTTTACTCATTAAGGTTTTCTTTCCCTTCCCATTTTGGGTTTGTCGATCAATATAAGTTCCTTATACTTTTCTATGTGTTCACATATAGACTGTTTAGATTCTTACCGAACGACCCGGAAGCTTCTATTAGTGTCTATGACTTTTTAAAAGTAGTTTGGGCATAAGTAGTGCTGGTTTTGCAGATGACATTCATTCTATACTTGGATTTCTCTGATTTCCTGGATTATCTGTTATCACTGACAAGCTCGCTTATAAACAACATTCGGACACTTCGCGGATTGAGACTTATGATGACTACTGGTATATTATAAACACTTATAGAGCTCTATTTGTATATTTGTGACCCTATCATATCTCTATTGCATCTTATTTGAAAATCAGTATTGTTAATCTGATTATGTGTGTGTTTAGTCAATATAATTTTGAATTATATAATAATAATTTTGTTTTCATTGGCTTGTTTCCTCTGGGAACTTCATTGTCTATTTTGCTTAACGTAAACACTGTAACCTTTCAAACACTTTACAGTACTCTTTGTACTAATGTACTAATTTGTAAATGGTAATACTAAATGGACAAATGAAATATTTTTCTCTTTTCTGTTGTTTCTGTACTATCAAACGCGTTGTTTTTTGGCATTCATTAATGTACAATCATATTAACAACCGCATTCACATTGTGTATTGCCTTAAAAGTGCTGTTGCACGTTTTTGCATATTATGTTTTCTCAAATTTGCCAATTTGTATTAAAGTTGTTTCAATATATTGGTACGTTAATGGGTAAAACATCTCATTACATGACCCGTAGCCGTATCCATAGAAAATGGTTATCTGAAGAAAATGATGCGACCTATGAAATGACAGTGGTGTGGAACTCTTCAGCGTGAGAGGTAGATTTGTAGGCCTCATGCGAATTTGAGTTCAGACAGCAAGATGGTTGACCATTCCAACATGGTGTCATATTGTAAACGATACTCTGAGTGTTGAGGTATCGCAACATCAATCACTTGGAAATCTATGCTACAGCGCCTTTAATAAGAAATGTCGGTCAACCATAACGTGTGTATGTAAAACAAAAGGTGTTAAACAATAACATGATGTTTAAAGGTTGCAGTAAACGTTTAACTATTGTTGATTCTAGAATTAACCACCAAACACCATTGTATAGATTAATGTATTAAGCTTTGAAAAAATAAAGTTTTGTAAGTTGTAATTGAAATATTTCTGCCATGATCTATCATAATATTTAATCACATTCATTGTTTTCCCGTCAATTATAGTTTTATGTGTATATATATGATATGATGATGAAGAACAACAATTCTTTATTAGTGAGCGAGTTTAACAACATATCGCGTACCCCCGGCCAACTATTCGGTGATGTACATGCACATGTATGGTTATACCAACGATTCCATCCTTCATTCCTTACTTCGGAGGACATTTTTGTCCTACAGATTACATAAAACTGTTCATCCAATTCTTCTTAAAGTTTGCACAAAAGAGATTAATTGCTTAACTGAAGCAATTTTTTTATTTATACATTTTCTATGAGTTTCTTTATGTTGTACTGAGACATGTACTGACCTTGTGCAGGAATACTCTTCATCCAGTATTGTGTTAACACGATTGCGATAATCTTCTACTATTATAATATATTATAGGACAGGTAAAGTGCAGAATAACACTATGGCCCTTATTAATAGTCAGATTGTTACCGGTTCGAGACACCGGACAGTGACACCTGAATGAGCAAAACTTCATCACTTTGTTATAGTATATATACATATGGAAACAAGTTGAGTATCCCAAATATTCAAACATTGTTTTATTACCAAGTTGACTTTCACACATCAAAACATCTTATATGTTGCAAAATAAGTTGTTGGTTGTTGAAATGTCATTTGGTAACTCGGTGGTAAGTTTTGGTAAAAAGGTTATGAACATATGATATTTGATTGCATTTTTATACTTTTCATTTCAAACCATTAATTAAACTCAGCTCTTTGTTTTAGAGGGATCATTATCAAATTTTCTTTTTCCCAAAAAAGTTCAAGGTTCATAGTGCTGTTACTGGTGACTTTAAACTAAAAGGCAGATCCTAAGTTTGACCAGTTGTGAAATGTTATACTCACATAACAGCGACCAGTATTCACTTTCATTTCTCAGTAAAATATAACATGATTTTGGAGACCAAAATACTGAAATACCAACATTTGCTAAATGCAGATATCCAAAAGAAAACCAGTATTCACTTTCATTTCTCAGTAAAATATAACATGATTTTGGAGACCAAAATACTGAAATACCAAAATTTGCTAAATGCAGATATCCAAAAGAAAACCAGTATTCACTTTCATTTCTCTGTAAAATATAACATGATTTTGGAGACCAAAACACCGAAATACCAAAATTTGCTAAATGCAGATATCCAAAAGAAAACCAGTATTCACTTTCATTTCTCAGTAGAATATAACATGATTTTGGAGACCAAAATACCGAAATACCAAAATTTGCTAAATGCAGATATCCAAAAGAAGCAAACGTTATCTCAATGCAGTTTTAATTCTGTAACTACTAGATTATGATTATCTAATAATATAGATTACTTTTACAAACACGTTGTCTTTTTTATCAGACAACCCTGCTGGTGCAGAAACGTGGGGGTGCTTAATTAGCTTAGTCGACGAAATTAACAGTATCCTGTCCATTTGTCATCACAGTCAGTATACAGTATACCTAGATCTTCTGTTTTGCTAAGTAAGTAACTCTTCTCATGCAATTTGGAGAAGAAAAAGACAGTAAACATTCTGAAAATATATGTACACGCCATTCAATTAATCCATAAAAACTTCAAAATACTGTTTTGAAAAGAACTTTTGAACCCTAAATCCGTATACAGACTAATATATATACTAGTATATATAATAATATTTACACGCTACTCAATTAATCTACAAAGACTTTAAATTAATCTTATTGAAAGGAAATTGACCCTCATTCCATACACAAATTATAAAATAATCTTATGAAACTCTCTTAATCTATACACTTGTCTGTACAGGCTGCTCAATTATTTGATGAATTTGTTTGTTGGTGATCACGGTACTTCAACTCCACGTTGATTATCGTTCGCTCTACTTTCACTCTATATATCCCCCGCCGCGCGTTAGCGCGAAGCGGGGGATATAGTATTCGGCTGCGTCCATCCGTACGTACGTCCATACAAAATGTAATAACTCAAATACTATTCACTGGATTCTTTTCATATTTTGCCTATGGGTTCATCATAGGAAGAGTAATGTTCCTACAGAGGTCTGTGACCTTGACCTTCATTTCAAGGTCACAACGAGACTTTGTCAGTTTACCCTTGTCAGCGGGATATCTCAAGAACCATTCACTGGAATTCCATCATTTCTTACACATAGCATCTCCTAGGGAAGACAAAGGGCTGATTAGATATTTGTGACCTTGACATTATTCTTAGCGTCACAGTGGAGCTTTGACTTTTCCGACATGTTTGACAGTCGATTTTGCTGTTTTTGACATTATTTTTCAATTTTGAAGTATTAATTTGCGGCGGGGGATCATGTCACCTTAGTGACAACTACTTGTTCTAAATTATATTTCGCAGCACTTCTGAAATATAGATTTAAGACTCATGGCTAGACACAGCACTACCAACTCTTAAATCCATAATCCAAGTTAGCTAACGAGTATGTACACAATATTTCAGCTTCATAGAGTATTTTGTTCCGGGGAGACGAAGATGAAAATATTCCTTGAATGTGTGTTTTTCAGAAATATGAAAAAATAATGTTTTGAAAAGTCCTATTAAGTTTAGTTGGCTTCAGAGGACAAGATGTAACCTAGTTTTAGTTGTCTTCACCACTTATGGATTTAAATATCTTTTTGGATGATAGATTTTCTTTTCTGCTAATAGGTAGATAGATAAAAGGAAATGAGGGACAAAGATATAAACTACTTAAGAATTCGGTTATTTTTTTTAGAATTACAAGTTTATTATGTCCTTAATGAAAAAATTTAACTTAATTTTGCTTTGCAACGTTTCTATATGTCCTGAGAATATGCAAACTATTGCTTGTTTAATGTACTTATAATTATTATTGAGATAAGACCAAAATATTATAACAATTATTCGAATATCTGTAGCAAAAGTTATGGTCGCTTGCCCCGGTGTAAAAACCAACATGTTTACACAGTTGCATGACCATGCTTTGTATCTAAATATAGCTGAGAGAGAGAGAGAGTGAAGATCGAGGCATTCAAGTCAGTATAGTGACGTCACTTCCGTCTGAGCGAGTTGTAGTTCGATGTTGTTTGCAGGCAGAATCGACTTAGCAGCGTAATTTGGGGCGAAAAGTAAGTAAGTTAACAAAAAGTTGCCCATGGCCAATTAGTATGCAACCTAATAAAGGATTGGCGGTAAGTTTCGTTATATGTCGTTGTGTATGTTTTGAAATATAAGCCACGAATGTGGTCGAGTCGAGAGGTGTGAAAACGCAACCAAGAGTTGCCAAGATGGCGGGTGTCGCTCCTTTAGCCTATTGTATAGAGGGGGGCGTGGATACTTTTATATACATTGTTTACATTGAGATCTTGGGTATCCTCAAATTCCTGTGTAGAAAGCTGAAATGTTGTATGCAGACTCATTGGCCAATGGGCATTTTAAATTGTAGATTTCGTGACCCTGTGACCCCAAATGGGCTCACAGGGGGCAGGACCTGAAAAGCTATTTTCATCTTGAGATTTTATGTGCTCTTCAATGGGAGGTAATTTAACAACAGTGATGAATTAAATGTTCAAGTGTGTGTTTCTTTGAAGGGGATTTTATATCTGGCCTCAGAGATAGGTCAGAGGGGTAAGGATCTATTTCATCTTCTCCATTTTAAGTGCTTCCTATTTGTTGTACCTCTCACCTTGACATTTTGAATTAGTTAATGTATAAAGTGTTTGTATATGTGTTTAGATTAGAAAACACCAAACAATTTCTCCGCGAACAAATCTGCGAAAAATTAAGTGTATACATTTCATTGAGGTAACGTTTTGGCCATTTTCCGGTATATTCAAGGAATTTTTAATTAAGTTATATTTTTCATATTTTTTTCATATAATTTAAATTATAACAGTTCTTTTAAGCTTTTGTGTGTCGTTATACGATAATTAACTCCTAATAAAAGGAAGTACAGAATCAATTATTTGAGCAAATATATGTCATTTACCTAATGTGTTATATTGATTTGTTCTGTAGCACTTCATCAAAGCAAACACACATATATTATCGACATAAAAGCCTCTAATAACTGCATATGACCACTTTTTGTTGCTAAACTGAATGCTCAGTTGTAAATAATGTCTCTCTAATAGTACTCGGCTGTAATGGCTTGATCATGTTTTGGACATATGCCCGCCTTTAATCTTTTCAACGGATCAACAAGTATGTTAAAGGAAATCGAGCAATTTCCCCAAATTCGGTTATTTTCTTTACTGATTTTAATCAATGCTGTGTTTGGACATGACACAGTTGTGAAAGGTAAGATTGTGTCAATCATCGTAATAATGTAGGATACCTCCTCTAAATTAAATCTTGGAATTATTTTGGAATATTTCCTCACTGTTGATTACACATATATATTTCACTTTCAAAAGCATTTTCAAAAGGAACGATTTATTAGCATCTTCTTGTTTAAATATTTTCCGAATCAAATGTATTTTTGAAGGTCATACCTAATGTATATTTATTTAATTTCAATATTTCAATGACAATTTACAGATATGCCATGCCAGCCGGCTCAGGACCCTGATTTCAAGTCTCTGATAAAAGGATTAAAATGGAACACATTGGCTGCATTATACAATAAAGAAGGTATATAAAGGAAGTATTCATTTCCAATATTAAACTAATATTTAGTGTGCAAAACTTGTTTTGATTTTGTTATCACAGTTACAGCTTTCGTGAGGAAAATCAGGATGATAAATCAGAAACCTGAAATTCTTGCAAAAGGATATATTGTACATTCGTCATTGTATACGAGGAGTAATATGTTAACATAATGAGGACATAAATATACTGTCCCTTAAGTTCAAACCATGTTTTGTTGTAGATTGAGATAGTCCTGGTCTAAATCTTGTTTTAAACCAAGTCTGCTAATTCCAAAGCAGGTTTATCTTGAGGGTGCATCCTTTGTGCTGTTGGGGTCACATATGCCAAACGTTATAAATGGTGTTATTTTATCGAGGAGTACTGACTGTTGCCGAAAATTAACATTTTGATGATACTTGACTCAGTATAGTGGCGATATAAAGGTTAAAGAAGCTATTTTTGATCGAAAACCGGACAATGCACCACGATTGACGCGCATCAATTAGCCAAATGTAATTTTGGAAACTTTTTGCAACAGCCAAAAACACAAATTTGAGTTAATAATGTTCAATAAGTCATATAACTACTGTGCATGTAAATGGGACGCGAAGCGTCGGATTCCGCACATGCATATAATATAATGGCGTTGCTCTATTTTAATTAGGAACTAGTAATTATGATATATTTGGCGAATGGGGATGAATATGCAAGCTGAGTGAAATTATTTGCACTGAAATCACCCCATGTGGTATGTTAGAGCGTATTGAATCCGAATAACATGTTATGGAACACAATGGATGCATCTTTAAACCTGGTTAAACGTGCCTTAAAATTCCTTGATTTCCAGTTGATTCTAACCAGATAGGATGTAGTTAAAAGGCGGTGTAGCACTTTTTTGGCACATTTTGTTTCTCAAATTTGATATTTATTATTAACGTTGATACAATATATTATTATGTAAGGGGATAAAACATCTCATTACACATTCTGATAATCCTTATCCATAGAGAACGGTTATCCGTATTGAAACACAATGGTGCGACAGTGGTGTGGAACCCCTCATTGTGATAGGTAGATTTGTAGATATCATGCGAATTTGAGATTTCAGACAGCAAGATGGTTGACCATTCTATCATGGTACCATATTTAAAACTCTACTTTGAGGATATATCGACCTTCCGTCATTGTACATGTGTGTGTCATATGTTAACATATACTCTCCCAAAAGAGAAACACATAGTGGATTTGTGTTTTTGATAAACTCGATTTTTGAATAAACATCACTTTGAGAAAGTTAATTGTTTAAGATATTATTTCTATGGTGTTTTTGTACAAGAACACCACGTCAAAACGCAACCAACAAAATTTACCTTTATTTGAGAGTAAGAAATCCAAGATAGTCATGCAATCCGAGAGAACACGTAATGCACGTGATGTGCATGTAAAGTTTAGTGATCAAGTCATGTCAGTGAAGGGTATAAAAGGTCGAACACTGTTCTCTGTACATTCACCAGATTTAAGAGTTTTTTGATGGATTGAAAATACCTCGACTGACAACAGAACACCGAAACATCGCAATTGGCCTTCTTGAAGCAGGACAGTCACAGCTAACAGTTGCTCGTCGCATGAACACTCACCAAAGCACCATATCTCGTTTATGGGATAGATATCACCAGCAGAATTCGGTGGCAGACAAGCCTAGAAGTTGTCGACCAAGAATAACAACTGCAGCTCAGGATCGATACATCCGGTTACACCACCTAAGTCAGCGTACAGCAACAGCAACCTCTACAACTAGACAAATACCCGGATTGAGAAGGATTTTTGAGCAGGACTTATGGCAAGAAAACCCTACTTTGGCCCTGTGCTGCGTCAACAGCATCGACGACATCGGGTCTTCTGTTGTACCAATGTTCAGGCTTGGAACTTGGCTAATTGGCGGCGTATCTGGTTCAGTGATGAATCGAGATTTCTTTTGGAACGGCGCGATGGAAGAATGCGTGTATACAGACGCCATCATGAACGTTTTGCCCAGGTAGACAGATTCGACAGGGGGAGTGTGATGATGTGGGGAGCCATCTCCTACACCGGAAGAAGTCAATTGATGTTGATCCAAGGCAATTTTGACAGCACAACGCTACTATGATGAAATTCTAAGGCCACATGTCCTTCCTATTGTCCGCCGCCAGAGGGAGTTATTCTAACAGGACAAGGCCAGGCCACATACAGCTCGTTTGACCACAACCTTTCTACAGAATGAGAACATCAATGTCCGACCATGGCCCTCCAAATCCCCGGATTATCTTTGATTAAGCAAAGCATCATGTGTTCGCTATTGACTTTGTATTGCGTATAGTGCAAAGTACTGAGTTCTTAATGTGTTGGAAAATGTAAAATCGGATCCGTACATACGGAGTAGAGGTCTGGCTGAGGGGGTCATTAGGCTGACTGGAGCCCAGTAAGTAGCTATCCAAAGAGTTGAATTGCATGCATTTGTCAAGTCCAATAGGTTTCAACTAATGAAAAGGTGAGGGTGAGTGGTTGGAAACAACTGAAGATTGGAAGCGGTGGTACAGGTATAATTGCATGGGAATGGTGTGTTAGGTTGAGTTATTGTTTTTTTAGGCATATTTTTAGCTATTGTTCAAGCCTTTTTAAGACATTTTGGATACAAATTAACAATATAAAACTTGGGAAACATTTTTGTAGATCTTTAACCTTAGTTAATAAATCATGAAAATCCTGATGAGCTCCACAGCTATTGGCGATATTTTTCTAGTGACAGGGGGTAAAACTTGAGCTGTAATAGTGTCATTTCATCAATTCATTCAAATGTTACTATTTAAAATTAACCACATACATCTGTATATATTAGGATTTTAACTAAACTATCCTTTCATATTACCGTTTATACGTTGTATGTCTTACAAGACAGGCACAAAACCTGGTCTAGTAAAAACGTGCTTCGAACTTATGGTACACTGGTTTGAAAACTAGCAGCATAAACTGGAATTTTAATAATTTGTCAATAAGTCAATAATAAGTCAAACTCGTATACATCTATGTTATAATGTCTATTTATAAACAAAAGCCTCCTGTAATTCAAAAGTTTTACCAGTCATATTTCCAAAAATAATTATTCAAGAACGTTCTGAAATGCGATGTTTAATGATAGACCATTCCAACTACTAGTAAACTTTCGCCATTTCGGTTTCATTTTTGTTCTTTTAAGTACAATTTTATCACGATAATGGCTCATTTCATAAACATTGTTATGCATGCGTGCATTTGGAGAATTCTCGCATTCACTGTCACTGTTTGGCAATAAGTGTATTCTTGTACACAAGACGTAGTAAACAAAGCCCTGTATAGCCATATTATTCTGTTTTTATTTTTTTTTCACAGTAGCCAATCAGAAACGACTATTTCGGATAATTGGCACAATAAAATATACCTTTTAATGTCTTTCAGGACAGACAGAACTGTATACGCAAGGACTTTCAACCACCAAGATGTTAATGTATGAAGTAACTCCTGAACGACTGAACACCAGCCTTCTCCAGATCCATGACAGAATGTTCCCTGACATCAACATTGTCTTATCAGGCAACAGAACATTCATCAGAGACGTTATCACACAGGTGAAATTATTTCTGTAACTAAAACATGGGAGGTGACAACTTAAATAATATCAATAATCTAATAATTTGTTTTGATTACACTTTGATAACTGTCAAATTATTGTATGATTAACTAAAATATGTTAAGTCTTTAGATGCTAGATAGCTGTTTACATAATATGACAGTCTTTTTTCAACAGGCTGACAGATATGATGAAATAACCAAAACCACTGATTTCAAGCACAGTTCAAAATGGCTGATTTTAAATGATGTCTCCTTACAACCGCATGAAGTAATAATGCTAGAAAATGTTGCACTGCTGCAAACCAAAGAGGTACTTTTTAAATATAACGACCTGTAAATATCATGAAACTGACATTTCTAATACCCAAATAAATTCTCAAATTAAAATCAACACCCAAATCCAGTAATCTAATTTCCTCCTGTCTCTAAGAAGTTCCACGGTACTTAGATAAAAGAAATCAAATATCAATATCAATTTTAAAATATCTGAAATTTAGAAAATTAAAAACTAATGTTATGAATATTATATGTCATAAACAACTAAATGATACAAAATTATAAAAATTTTAAAGGCACTTTAGCACAGCATTGTTACTGAAATAAAATGTTCTCACGAAAATGTAAATAAGTTTAAATGGCTAAATGACTAAATTATACTCCTAAATCAATACAAAAAAAGTGTTCTGAAACGAATGTATATAGTTGGATTAAGCCATGCGAGTCCATTTCCCTTCAAGGGGTCTTTTAAGGTGTTCACTTTAAACTAGCCACTCAGACGCAATTCAAGTAATGGGACTGATGTAACAATACATTAACACTCAGAATAGAGTTTCAAATATGACAACATGATGGAATGGTCAGCCATCTTGCTGTCTGAACCCTCAAAATCACTTGAGACTTACAAATCTACCTCTCACACTGAAGATTTCCAAAAAAATGTTTCATATGTTGCACCATCTTCTTCGGATACAGCTTATTTGTTCATGTAATGAAATGTTTTACCCTCTTATGTAACAATATATTGCAATAGCTTATATGATAAATAGCAAATTTGAGACAAATAATATGCCAAAAATGTGCTACAGTGCCTTGAAATGAAGTAATTTTGATCTGCTTCGTTAATGTCCTTAGTACAAAATATTAATCAAAGGAACTCAATATTTGGAAAACCAGAAAACATTGTGATACAATAATCAACGAATGTTATTTTCTCTCACAGATTTCGCCGATATATACATCTACAACTCTAAGACATCATCCGACTGGTTCCGTCTTCAGCCCAGTATCCGGGTGTGGATTTGATGTCTCTGTGTGCTACTTTCCTAACGTCAGATATGGATACAACCAGAGAGACATCAGAGTGTTTATGTTACCGGTGAACAATTCTAATGCACTCATTAAAACTATAATATGAGTAATGCTTCAGTTAACAAAGGAATTATCATAGAAGCACACTTCTATGGAACATTTATTTTTATATATTGTTACATGCATTTTGCTATAAATTTATATCAATACAATAACTAGATATAGGTTCACAGGTCGCAATGGATTATGTAAAAACAAATAATGCTAGGATTCTAAAATAATGCATCTAGTGTAAATCTAAATTTTGTTACAAACGAAATCAATAAAATATGAGCTTGAAACAACAGTATTGGCAGAGTTAAGAGTGCTCGTTTTCCAAACTAATGAATAATGGCCTTGATAAAACCATATCAGAGTTAAATGTGCTTGTTTTCACAACCAATAAAAGATGGCCTTGATAAAACCATATCAAAGTTCAAAGTGCTGGTTCTGCAAATGTCCTTCTTAATATTTTTCACACACTTTCACAACAAGACGTCAGTTGGTGGTTATTTCAACACAAACCACAAACACAAAAGTTCAGGTTTAGGAAATATGATGTTTACTGTCAACTTTAATTTTAAACTATGTTAGAAATTGTTTTTGTTTGTTTGTTATAATGTTTATAATTGTAACATTTTAATCTTGAAATGAAAAGTGTAAAAGTAGTTAGTCAAATAAAATGACAGTTTTCGTGATGATTGTGAAGTGTAGCACTTTTGCAAGTGAATGGTTGTGCAACAGTGCCTTCAAATAATCTTACAAAAACGTAAAACATACCTAAATATGTAACCAATCTTGAAAATTTTACTGCAGTGTTCTCACGACCATAATAATATGACCTTTGTTCCAGTCAAATAAATATGTAATCAAGGAGATAGTGAATGGGGAAACCGTTTACAAGGGCTATGCAATTGACCTCCTGCATCTAGTTAGCAAGAAGTTGAACTTCAGGTGATATTAAAGTTTTGATGTAGTCTCAATTTGTCAATGCACTATATATATATATATATATATATATATACGATTTTCACAAAAGATTGTGATTTTAGAATTACCCAAATTGCATACCACATACACATAGAACCGCGTTCTCTTCATCAGGAGGAGACGTTGAGTAAATTATAACATTAACTTCAACAGAAGTATCCCTCGTGATGTTATCAGATTCTTGATCGTTTTATTCCATGTTGGTTTGCTTGCAGCTCATTTAATCATTGACATATAATAGATAAACTATTTTTAAAAATTGGTTTATATTGGACAATTTCCACTCCGATTCTCATGATAACTATCATGTATTACAGCTATTCAATCATGGAACCTACAGATGGCTCTTGGGGAATTCTACGTAATGGCTCATGGGATGGAATGATTCGTCTTCTGCAGCAAAAGGAATGGCAATTTGTCTTGCTATATTTATATAAGACTAAACAATAAATTATTCAAAATGTTTTTTATAAGAAATCTGTTCGACAGAGCTGTTGTTTATCGAAATGAGAAGTAAATATTTGAAAGCACTACAACAAAATTCAGTTTCATCTTATTTGATATTGATTCACAATGCTAGTATAATATTTTCAACAGGAGATGGATGTCATTGCGTGTTGTCATGTGTTGACTGAGGAACGAGTCGCTGTTGTTGACTACATCTCTCCCCCCTTTGCCCACTTTGGATTCACTGTTCTGTACAGATCGTACCCACCAAGTCCGTTCTTCACCCTGGCAAGACCTCTCCGTTGGGAGGTGTACTTGATCACCATTCTGGCTGCAGGAATATTGGTAGTTGTGTTCACGTGGTTTGAGGATTCCCAGAAACAAAATGCTGAGGATAGAAATATGTGGAACATTCATCACTCACAACACTCAGTAATTCTAAGGCCACTGTTTAAACAAGGTAAATAATGTAAATACTGCGTTTTTGTCTCGGTATTTAGTTTCAAATTAATCATCGGGGAGGTTTACATTACATAATGTAAACCTCTCTGAGGATAAAGTTAAAACATGTAGTTATTCTGTAAGAACGATTTAAATATATACTTATTGTACACTTGAACATACACCCTATTTTAAATTTATATATATAGAGAAGAATATTTACAAATATCATTTACAAATATTCAACTTCCCCCTTTTCTCTAATGCTCAGGAGCGAAGTACAGCCCGAGGACCAATGCTGGTAAAGTCCTGGTCTCGGCTTGGTGGCTGACTCTTGTTGTTGTGACTTCTGTATACACAGCAAACCTTCTAGCGTCCTATACAACCGTGAAAAGGATCCATCCCTTCACTACATATCAGGAACTTATAGACAGTGATTATCAGTTACTGGTGAAACTAGACGGAATAATGTTCTGGAAATTCATGGTAAAATCCTGGTCATTGCAAATTCTTTAAGATTCACCTGTGTATGTGTAAAATAAATAATATCAAACCAATCATTTTCTTATGTACTATATACGTTATTTCATAATCTACGTTATGTGAGATTAATGATAAAGGTTTCCTGATAACTGAAACATGAGTTGTATACCTTCAGATTTTACATGTTGTTCAGATTTGAACTTGATATCCTTTACAGACATCCGAGCTGTCAGTGGTGAAGAATCTCAGGAAGAAATTTAGCATCAGGAACAATGAACTTTCGTTGACGGATAAAGTGAGCAAAATCAAGGAAGACAAATTGGCTCTGCTTCTTTCCTCTCCCGATGCAGACATATTCAAAGCTGACGACTGTGAACTTGAAGCTTTCAATGAAAATATCTTTTTTGAAAAAATTTCCTTTACAGTACCACAACGATCATATCTTAAGCACTATATTGACAGAGAGTAAGTTTACACTTTTTTATGAGCATAGTTTGATTAATATTATGAAAAATTATTATGATAAAACACTCTGACATGGTAATGTTTATATGCGCTATATACATGTAGCCTAAAACTCAATTTTATGAAATAAAGAACATTATGTGAAAGAAGTGAGTGAACAGTTTTAATTCAATTTATAACTGTTCCTGATTTTTCAGGTAGCCTTTGTATTTGATGAACAATATAACGTCCCGAATGGTTATCCTTATTTACCATCCTTTCATTAACAGAATGTCCAGTTTACAAGAAAGTGGAATATTTGAGCGTGTGTGGAAGAAATGGCACAAGGAGAGGAATTCAATAAGTTGTTTGGCAGACAAAACAGTTAAGCCGATTTCAACAGAGATTCTTGCAGGAGCATTGGTGATATTGTGCTCAGGCGTTCTCATGGCAACAGTTTTTCTGTGCTGCGAGAGACTGTACGGTGCTTGTCATAGGAGTTTGATTAGAATATTCGAATTTTAATTGTGTGAGATCCATCGAAAGCAAGGAGATAACGTTTTGACAGAAGATTCTGCACAGTGCCCTGACATCGCTAACTTACATGGAATCACAATGTTTTGATGTCATGAAGTAGTAGTGACTCCCAATGCTACGATGATCAAACCTAATGACAATACAATGTCTTGATGTCATAAACATGATTAAGATGTCACCACTGCCCTGGAAGTCTAATGGCATTGATGTAAATTAATAAATGTCATTGAAAAATATTGAGGAAGAATTTGGGATGATAAATAGAATCTCACCCTCAATATCAAATATATCAAGCCTCGGATTTTATAATTGTTACTAACCTGTGCATCTTCCCACGCAAGGCATAACTAGCGCCAGTCTCCAACTGGCTAATTTAGCTGTGAGGATTTTTTCTGTGAGGACGACAACGAGACCATGAGTCAATTTTCTTAGATTGTCCTATCAAAAATATATGGAATAAAGTTATGGATAGAGACAAACACACAAGCAAACAAAAAAGGAACACATGCCTTGGGTATCCTATATATAAGAATAAAGTATTGAACATGAGTACACATTATTCAAAACAAAGCAAAAAGGATTGAAACCAAACATAACCTACATAAAAAATGTCATCATGAAAGCTTACAATATTGACAAATATAAGGCCTACTCAACATGTTACTATGCTAAATCCATTCCATTCTGGTCAACCTCCCATCTACTTTATAAGGATGAACGTTAAACAAATTCATGTTGATATTCCTTTGTTCCACTTTAACGGTAAACTCTCAAAATTGTTATCAAATATGAGGCTTGATTAGAACTAATGACCATGAGTAACTTGTCATACCCACTTATGTTACCAACTTCTGCCAAACAATGTTAACCAAATTGTATATATAATGTGCCTGTACAATTACCACACAGAGTAATAATTTTTTTTAATTTTTTTTAAAAAACCCGTCAATTTTAAATTGATTGCCGTCAATTTGTGATCCCCTTTTAGCATGCTGTCATAAAAGACTTTTGTCAGTTTTATTAAAAAAAAATCCTCATCACTTTTTTCGTCACTTTGAAGATTTGTCAAATATGATGAAGTAACATGGACAATGTTTAGCAAACATGACCGTACTGGGCCAGTGGTGGGCCAGTAGTGGCTGATACAGGCATCCGGTTCTGACCCTGTACCATCTTGCACACTGGCGTGGCACTGGCCTGGTACTGGCTCACGGTAACGGTTCTGGGCCAGTATTGGGCCAGTATCAGGCACTTACTAGAACGATACTGTTCCCTATATTGGTCCAATTCAAGTTAGCCTTCACTGTACCAGTACCTTTAATATATCATGTATACCTTGAATTTTAAATATAAGAATTACTGATAAATCAAGGCTAATTTAGCTATTATCATTTTCCCTCCCAAACTCCGGGTGAAACCAAAGTAGGCTAGTGTCCTGGCGCAGCCCGCCTGTCCGTACGTCCATCTGTCTGTCCCGAAAACCGTATTTGTGTTCTGAAATCGACTCCTCCCAACGTTTTTGACCAATCCTTATGAAACTTGACACATGCTTTGAATATACATAGGCATAGAATGATCATATTAATGTTTTCAGAGTTATGGCCCTTGACTTAGAGCACTCGGTCTTCCGATTTCAGACTGACAGTACCAGTGTTCTGAATCAACTCCTCCCACAGATTTTTACCAATCTTTCTGAAAATTTACACATGCATTGTATATACATCGGTGATACACATGTGCATTTTGGGGACTGATCAGATTAATATTTTCAGAGTCGACAACAATTGCCTTGCCACTCAAACAACGCTCCATGTGTGTCTGACCTTTTATAAACGCATGATCTATAAAGGTCACTTTCATGCTTTAAAACAGAACCATTTTAACAAACAAACACGTTCAAATCGAGTATTGCCTCATAACAAAATTTTGGTAATGTATGGTAATATTAATGTAAAACATAAGCTGTGCAACATGATGTTTCACGGAGACAGTTAGTTTGTAATATTTACAAAGCTTCTATGGAAATTGATTTGGGTAACAAAGAGGTCTATTCTTGTCATACTATATGAATATTAAAACTTAGAAACAACAAGCAACAAGCATCAAAAGTTTATGAATAAATTAAACGTTTAACAAAATAAAGTTTGTAAGAGTTAACGGAAATAGTTTGCATTATATATTAAACTATTTAATAACATGCATTGTTTTTTCAGCAATATTTTAATATGAGTAATAAAGTGAAACATATTCTTTTCAAAGGGATGAGGCAGCATGTCCTGGGATGCATTGTCACTTATTGTAACCTCATTATGAATGGAAGCAGAAATAAGACGTGGTGCAAACCATCAATTTAGCAAATATCTCTTTATCCCAGTGTGTTTAAACAGGTAATAACGTCAAATAATGGATATCGTTGCTGAGCAACCTGTAAGCAAGAGAGCTTAAACATACTCTCGTCAGTGGTGCAATATGTTCCGTCATTGTTTGATAATAAAATGTATCAATAGTTTTGTCGATAATGTTGTATTGCTGGTTTACAATTGTAATTGAAATACTTTTTTCAAATTATATTTCTTCTAAACTGTTTTGTGTTTACCATGCAAGAAGAACAAATGATGACGACCAGGTTAGTGTTACAAGCCTTATCATGAATTCATAAGTCTTTTTCAAATTTTGAAATTTGTAAATTTTGAGGGATTTTTTTAATATTCCTTTATTACTCATTCACCTTAATGTGCCTCTGTTGTGCTTGTCATAATTTGTGTACTCATACCTTAGCCAAAGAAAATACATACGTTTACTTGTTCAGATATGCTGTTTATTAAATGTTTAAAGATTTATACACTGTATATTCATATGAAAGCACAGGTAGAATATTAAAGAATAGACTTATCATCACATTATTGATCAAGAACGGTTTATGCTTTCATCAGAAATGTTTAATACGGATTTCAAACATGAAACTAAATAATCATCATCCAAGAAAAGATACATCATGATAGTGAAAGACAATCGGGTGACCTTATGAATTGAAACTTTCTTACACGTTTGCTAAGGTGGTCAACAAATGTAAACTTATCACAGATGAATAATTTATTACTTCCAGACTTTCCCTTCAACCATGTGTCATTTAACCTTTAGTCTGCTGGATTGTTTTCAGATATTTGCAGAGAGCATCAGATTGGTAAAATTGTAACAATTACGTCACATGGGTACCCTTCATTTAAAGCTTTTCTCTCCTTAGATATTAACATATTTTTTAAAATATTAAAAATATATATCTGCGTCACTTTTTTTTATCCCCCGCCAACATAGTTGGGGGGGGGGGGGGGGGGGGGGATATTGAAATGGGCTCGGTCCGTTCGTCCGTCCGTCCGTTCGTCCGTCCGTCCGTTCGTCCGTCCGTCCCGATTTTGTTTCCGGAGCAGAACTCGAAAACTATAAGACATATCTCAACGAAACTTGGTGTGTGGAACAATCATCATGTCTAGATGTGCCTTTTGGGGTTTTCAACTTCTTCGAGTTATTTTTTTGGACCATTTTCAGGGAAATGTAACTTAGAATTTCGTTTCCGGAACAGAACTTGAAAACTATAAGACATATCTCAACGAAAGTTGGTGTGTGGAACAATCATCATGTGTAGATGTGCCTTTTGGGGTTTTCAACTTCTTCGAGTTATTTTTTTTTACCGTTTTCATGGAAATGTAACTTAGAATTTCGTTTCCGGAGCAGAACTCGAAAACCATAAGACATATGTCAACAAAACTTGGTGTGTGGAACAATCATCATGTGTAGATGTGCCTTTTGGGGTTTTCAACTTCTTCGAGTTATTTTTTTTACCGTTTCCATGGAAATGTAACTTAGAATTTCGTTTCCGGGACAGAACTCGAAAACTATAAGACATATCTCAACGAAACTTGGTGTGTGGAACAATCATCATGTCTAGATGTGCCTTTTGGTGTTTTCAACTTCTTAGAAATATTTTTTTTACTGTTTCCATAGAAATGTAACCTAGAATTTTGTTTCCGGAACAGAACTCGAAAACTATAAGACATATCTCAACGAAACTTGGTGTGTGGAACAATCATCATGTGTAGATGTGCCTTTTGGGGTTTTCAACTTCTTCGAGTTATTTTTTTGGACCGTTTCCATGGAAATGTAACTTAGAATTTCGTTTCCGGGACAGAACTCGAAAACTATAAGACATATCTCAACGAAACTTGGTGTGTGGAACAATCATCATGTCTAGATGTGCCTTTTGGTGTTTTCAACTTCTTAGAAATATTTTTTTTACTGTTTCCATAGAAATGTAACCTAGAATTTTGTTTCCGGAACAGAACTCGAAAACTATAAGACATATCTCAACGAAACTTGGTGTGTGGAACAATCATCATGTGTAGATGTGCCTTTTGGGGTTTTCAACTTCTTCGAGTTATATTTTTGGACCGTTTCCATGGAAATGTAACTTAGACAATCATCATGTGTAGATGTGCCTGAAAGGCCCGATGGGCTTATGGCATTGCACAGTATCCAGCCGTCTGTAAACTTTTCGCATTTTGTCTTCTTCTCCAGAACCACTTTGTCTAAGGAGCTGAAATTTTGTGTGTTGTGTTAAGTTGAAAAAAGGTTCATAGTCACTGTTATTCAACAACTATTCTTCAATAAATTTTCCCAAAGGCGGGGGATATGGCCGACTCTGTCTGCTTGTTTTTACTTATTATTATAATGTAAAAGTTTTTATTTATGTAATATTGTTCAAAAATCAATTATTTTTACACTTGTATATGGAAAAAATAAAATAATACAGTAGTTACAAAATTGTACTACATTTTCAAACTCGAAATATTTTGTCAAAATTATTAATGCAGCCCAATTTTTACATCATTTTGTTAAGAATTAAATTTTATGCCAAAAACAAATTATGATGATGATATGTGTTTTTCTTGCATAAAACAAGAGCCTGTTATAAACGATATCCGTTGTATTTATAAAATTTCGACGTAATTTGTAACAATCACAGGACAAAAAGTGGTTGAATCCGATTTCCGGATCCTTCCGGATCCTACAAAAAATTGCCGGATCCCCAGGAATCTGGAAGAATCCAGAAGGATCCGGCAACCGGATTCCACCACTTTTTGTCCTGTGAATTGATATTCTTCAATGAACAATGCATTTACTTCTGTGTGAAATATTTGTAAAATAATGCATCAATCGTAATGAAATTAACACAAAAGGTTAAAATATCTATTCACTTTTCACATGGCCATCACGTTTGAATAACTAGTATTTTGACACAAATCACTTCACTGTGAGAAATACAACATGTTATTTTACAGCTATTGGCGTATTTCATTCCGCCAAAAAAAAAAGAATCTGCACGTGAGCTCGCAATTTTAAATAAACCCCATGAAGCTAGTTGGGAATGGGGTCATATTGTCCCAAGTCGTGAAGTGTTTAATGAGAACTATGAAATTATAATTAATGTAGCCTTCAATATATGCGATATTCATTGTATATGATTCATCCTTTGTTTAGTTTGCCCCGTTGTCTGTGTCGGGCCTAGACCTTTACATTTATTTTTCAGATACAAATGATTAAAATATTGACGATCAGCTTAAACCTTTTGTAGTGGTCGTTAAAGGGGCTCAAGTCGGAAGACTGTCATTCCAAATTGACCGCCGTTAACGAGCTCGTTACGTTATTGATTTTATGGGTAACATGGTCACGTGAATGAAACCGGGCTTCTGCCCAGCGAGCCCGTTAATGTTTAGGCTTTTTGTCTTTTGGGTTTTTTCTCTATTTTATTTTTGCACCCCGTCAGTGAAAAGACTTTAATTTCAAAGCTGACGTTAAACACGTGTTTAACACACACCGTCAGCATCATGGTTGCTACAGTCTAAAATGGCTAGTATTTTTTCAATCACAGACAGACCGTCTGCTGTGGTCGAATGGCATAATCTTGATAACAATATAAATGAATCCGAATTGTACGCAATGTTTAGAAATAAATTATTAAAGGACAACAAACGCAACGTTCACGAAATTGTTCAAAATTATAACCCACCCGGACAAATGCCACCGGACAAATGCCACCTAGGACAATTGCCACCTAGGACATATATTCTACCAATGGAATTTAGGAATATGATGCCAGTTTTGCGTTAAGGAGAATTGAAGAAATAGTATTGTTGTACGATTACTTAGCGTATACGACGATGTACATGGATTATCAAGTTTATGATAAATACATGTTCGTTATTCTAATCACATTGGAAACATCGTGGATTGCTATTCGCATGTGAAATACTTGCATTCACAATTGTATTTTTGTTATTTACAGAGTGATATGTTTCCTTGGAGAGTGATACATAAATCCATGGATTGTTTTGCGATCCACTTCTTGTTTTTATCATTACAATGTAAAACAAAACAGACTGTTACGGTATTTGTTTTGATTAAAAGACATTGCTATTCGTGCTCGTGCGCAAGTAGTGGCGAGTAAGGCGGTGCGCAAAGTAAGCATCGCTGAGTTGGGCTAAAAATTAACGCTAATTGCGATTTCCTACTCATTTATTACCTTACTGAATGTCAACCTTCCAGCAACTTATTCGGGAAAGGTCCTCCGACTAGAGCCCATTTAAGTGTAACATACCTTAAATGTTTTCAAACAAAGTTATTATGTAACTACTAATACCTGTAGTTGTTTGACACACGTTTTCAGTATTGTTTATATCTTGCCTATCAACAGTATTTTCAATAATGTATATAGAGCTTTATAATCTGTTTCTAGCAATGTAAGATGTATACATGTGTTCACTATACCCCCAAGATTGTGCAAGTAGCAACGAAAATGCTATTAAAATATCCTTAACATCCGTTTTGAAAAAATAATCGGTGGTCGCTGCAGAAATGTACGTGAGCTAGAACCGCACCCGTGATTTGTTGAAATATGACTCCCTGTCCTCATTTCATTGTTCGGTCAAAGTTCACCAAAGGTCAGCTGAACACCAACTCTAGTAGTAATTCGCAAGATGTAATGACGGACTAGTAGGGGACGTATAACATTACAGCTAGTTTTAACTAGATTGCATTGTACCATATTGAACATTCTACTCTGAGTGTTGAGGTATCGATACACGAATCAGATCACTTCAAGTACATGTACCTTCAAACAGCATACGTGAACATCATGGCTACTTGATGGGAAATGGACTGACATGGCTTAACCGAACCATGTACATTCGTTTAAGATCTCGTTTTATTGATTTAGGAGTATTATTTAGGTAAGACATTGGTAAGATTTATTTACCTATTATTTCAGTAAGAATGGTGTGCTACAGTGCCTTTACCTTAATAACCAAGGACACTTACAATGTATACTTTTATAATACTCTCAGAAGTTCAGGCTACAAGTGAAACTTTGGCGATCATTTTAATGCACGTCAAACATAAATATGATACCATATATGAAATGTACTGCCATTTACAACAACACATTAAGACTTCAGAAATTATTTCGTATACTGTGGATATAACACACTTCAACATGCAAAATCATCAAAATATTGGATAAAGTCAAGTATGTAAACGATCAACGACCCTTTCACAGAACAATACAAAGGCAGCTGAAACAACTCCTACTCCCAAAGCTAAGAAACTACTGGCGAAGACATTCATTGACATTGGCTGCACACTTTTCTCCGTCAAACACGTCATTGCGTTCCTCTTGTTAAACCATTTCTTCTCCAATATGTCCAAGACTCCACTTTTTTTTAAGTTGGACACTCTGTTAAGAAAATTGTACATTTTAAAAAGAATATTAAGATAAGATTAGACACATGATATCGGTTCACATGCCCCTTCATATTTGTCATTTATTGACTTATACACATATCTACACAATTTAGAACAGTCTGATGTAACTGCCGCATCTATACTGAACAAGGATTAGCCTACGATTTGACCAATTTGAAAATCATAATATCTTCTTCTTCGATCTAAAGATCTGAGTGTGATAATCAGAAAAGATTTATTCGAGAATGTACCAGATAAAATGAGCACAAAGGCGTGACTAACACGCAATACAACGCAGTTGGAAATTGTAAATTTCTAAAATCGTCTCTACTCGTACTGCAATATATCAAAACAGGATAATAAAGGGTAGAAAGTAAACAAGTTATTTCAGGGCGTTGACCGAGCAATATGGTTGTAGAATATATATTCATGGAATTGTAACGGGTCAGATATCCAATCTTCAAATCGTCAAATAGCCCAATCACCTTCATCGTATGAAACTGTTTAAGATAGCCAACGAGTGCCTTGGCGTAAACGTTGCACACTTCTGTGAGAGTATTTGAAATAATAATGATAATTAGTTATGTCTAGCGTCCTTCAGGTAATACTGCAACCACTAGTGCAACCACAACTGCAACCACTAGTGGCGTGTCGTCAATAAACAAATCAATATGAGCGTAACATGAAAAACTTACACTCTTTCAATGTCTTCTTTCAAGGGTGATTCTTTTGGTACAGCAAAGGTTATATGTTCAAAGAACAGCTTATCCTTTACAATCTCAAGAGCACAATCTTCGGCCAGAAAACTGTCTGCAGTTGTTACATAAGTCAAAAGAGCAAAGCTTCCTGTTTTAACGTGCTTCATTTTCCCCTCCAATGTGCTAACAGTATCCGTATTATGATATTTCTTTCTAACTCCTTTGATCAGTGACAGGTTGGAATTCTGTAAAAATAAAGACTATTTTGAAAATGAAGTATTTCGAGGTCGGCACAATCTGCCGTTTTTATTGCCTAATACTTGACATTATAATATAATATTCGACAATTCAGAAACATAACATTTGAAAAAAAAAGCAACTCGTTCGACAATAACATTTCCATTGTTCTATATTGTCTGTTAGGCAGCAACATACATCAGGGAACTGTTCAATAATCTATAAATAATGTAAGTCCTGCAACTTTTACCCCTCATGCATAAATGTGTCCCGCGCCAACATGACAAATCACAAGATCAGTGCAAAACGTCTTCAAATCATAGCGAAGGTAGTAAAAGCTGTAGTATCCCAAGTATGGATCTATCCCATCTTAAGAGCTTAAGATGGGATAGATCTGTACTTGGGACACAACATAAGCTATTTGTTCATTCACTGAATAACCATTCCGTGTCTCGTAGCATGTGAGTAAGGAGACGGAAAATAACAAACTAACATAGCTCCCTGTAAATTTTAGAGGATTTAATCAGACAACCATTTGCATTCGTTTATCACAGATACGTATAGCTACATATTACTTGAAACAAAAGAAATGCGAATGCGAATGCGAATTCGTCTTTGATACTGCTTATGATGTGTACAATCTTTCGACTGAAAATCCAGTTACTTTGATATTTATGTATATATTTGTTTAAATAATACCATCTATAATATTAACTAGACTAAAGAAATGTATTTCGCTTGGACTGATCCACGTAATTACAAGGACTGATGTGTATATATATTATAATGCAAATCTGAAGAAACGTAATTAAGACATTGATGATTAATTATAGGAATAAATGTTTTTGCTTAATGATATATTGCATATTGTTAGATGTTGGATTGACATATACATTGCACGACAAAGTTTCAACAGTAAATTGTAAGAGTTAACTTTATCATTGTCTTAATATTTGTGAAAATGAGTACCATTTAGTGGGATATAATTATGATTATAAATATAAACATAATCTCACCATGAAATTGAACATCTGTATTCCGTGAACATAGGTCAACAGTTGGTAGTCACTTTCTGAGAGTTCCTCGTATGTAGTGAATGGATGGATGTTTCTGGACGATGAGAAGGAAGCTGCTTGGTTTCCTGAATATATCCCAGTCACTATCATGAGAAACATCCACCAGAACGAGATGAGGACTTTACCAGACTGTGTTTTGGGACTATTTGGTGCGCCTGTAAGTGAAATAAATATATGAAAAGAACATGAATTCATAACCCAAGTGCTATCATCTTATTTGCTCAATATGTATTTTGTCTAAAGAATACAATTCTCGAACAAATTGCCACATGGACACATGGACACATGCCCCATTTACATGTACTGATCACTTCCCTTTTTAAAAGTGGAATATTTTGTTACTTGACAGTAACTACACTAATTGCTCTTTCTGAACTAAACTTACTGAATGTAATGGTTTCTCATCCGCTTAATTTCTCAAAAACAATCCTGGGTAATATATTCATTTGGAGGCTCACATTTGAGATCAAATTCGACTGTTCTTACATGTAACTCCAATGAGTTCTTAAACTCCACTGTTTTTGAGACGGGTGAAACACCGTATGTTCTTCAATTCCTTTCAAGTGGCTTCTGTTCCCACCTAACGTACCTTGTCGTAATACTGCTCTGATTATAATATCACTGCCAGAAATGGTTTGTGATCCAATTGGTGCAGCTTCCCGTCTCTCAAGAAGATGAAAGGTAAGCATCATAACCATCGTTACACCAAGTAGAGCCAGATACACTTGCCACTGAAGAGGTCTTGCAATGGTTAGGAACGAGCTTGGTGACAGAGTTTTATACAGAACAGTTATTCCGGATATGAAGATAGGAGGATAAATAAAGTCAACTGCGGATGATCTTTCATTGGTGATTGTGAGGTCGGCGACGGCAATGTCCGCATTCTGTAAAGAAATATATAAAACTGCGGTGTCATATTTGTGTAATTGTGGGGGTTATTCTTTTGTCATGTAAAGCTCCTTTTAAGGCCATTCAAAATATCACATTTAGAATATCCCTGGGGCATTTTAAAGAATACCCTGGGACATTCTATAGAATATCCCTGGACCTGAAAGTAGACTTAAGAATTGTGATTCCGGAATAACCGCATTTGAGGCTCTAATTTCAATCACATAACCATTATTCTCAGTTAAAATTTCACATCTGGCATGAAGGGATTCGAACGTGCATCCCTTCGCTCAATACTCTAGACGCTCTACGACCTGGCGATAATAACTCTATCTATAGTCACGTTTCCTCCACCTCAATATAACGATAGTAAGGGAGACATGTTCTTTGTAGTGCGTGGGATGAACGAGCTTTTATCGAAAGTCGAAAGTCCCCATCTGTTTGCGCGATACTTTTTCAGTCTTCAATCACACTAAATTTGTCTTTTCCTTCGCTTTATATGACAGATATAACACTCTCCATCGGTTTTGATTGAAAATGTAAACATTCGGGGTCGGGAGAATCCTTTCGGCACGCGGGTTCTCCCTCTCTCCTCATGTTTACATTCTCAACGGGAGAGTGTTATATATCCCTTACAACTAAAACACATAAGAGTCATCAGAAGATGATTTATATCCCACTTCCGGTCTCGTTGCTATGGTTTCTTTTGTTACAAATGTAAGTGTTAAGCCGATACACCTACACTTTTTTCGAATATACCTATACTTTTTCTGATATACCTACATTTTTTTCTGACATACCTACACTTTACTAATATACCTAGACTTTTAAACTGAGAAATCAATGGAGTCAATTTTCTAAAATTCCAAATCTAAGTGATGCTACTTTATAAAATGTCAGATTATATATGAACATATAATTAAGACACTTACAAATGTTTCATTTGAAACCTGGGATTGAACCTGTATCCTGTTGCTTTCTTGCCGAACGAACTACCCACTACACCACGAGGCAAGTTGAAACTTTTTAGATTTTGTCAAGACCAAATAAACAAGGTTCTTATAATGCTTGATATAATATCACAAATTTCTGTACATGTATTTATTGAACTTGTCTTTGATCAAAGTCCAAATTGAACACGTTTCTATGGAAACGAAAACAAATTTAAAAAATTCAGAAATATCAAAATATCAAAGGCACCGCTTCAGTAGGTGGGTAATATACATGGGAAATTTCAGATATATATCATTAACGGTTTTCGAGTTCTGCTCCGGAAACGAAATGATTACGGACGGACGGACGGACGGACAGACGGTCAGGGCGACGACTATATCCCACGGTATTACATACCGGTGGGTTAATAATACAAGAATATAAATGATCACATACACAACAAAACCATGAGTGAAAGAAATTTAGTTAACGAACAAAACGAACATCCATACTTAAAGGCGCTGTAGCACGTTTTCTACTTATTATGTTTTCGCAGAATTGCCATTTATCATTAAAATTTATACAATATATTGGTATGTTAATCGGTAAAACATCTCGATACGCGACCCGATTAGCCGTATCCATAGAAAACGGGTTTCAATATTGGAAGGAAAAGGTGCGACGTATAAAGCCACAGTGGTGTGGAACTCTTCAGTTTTTGAGGCAGATGTGTAGGTCTCATGCGAGTTAAAGATTTCAGACAACAAGATGGTTGACCATTCCATTATGGTGCCATATTAAAATTTTACTCTGAGAGTTTAGGTATCGCTACATCAGTCAGATCAACCAATGTGAACAGTTTAAAATGGCCAATCGATGGGGAATGGACTCATATGGCTTAACCGAGCCATGTACATTCGTTTTAGAACTCTTTTTGATTATTCAGGAGTATTATTTAGCCATTGATACCACCTATCTATATTTTTGTGAAACCATATTATTGCAGTAAGAACATCGAACTACAGCTCCTTTAAGCATTGTATCGCTTTAAAACAACACATGGTGAATTGGATATACTATATTCAACGATCTTGGTTATTAAGTTATACATATTAGGTTAAATAATTAACAACATTTCATAACCTTATTTTGTAATTGTTCAATAATTCCATCCCAGGAACCATTCTGAAAAATCCCCCAGGAACCATCAGCAGGTTCTGATATAGTGTAGCTGAAATGTAAAATTTACATATTTAACGTGTCAATGGTAATTGCAAAACAAACAGTAATGGCGTACCCAATAGCAGAATTCAAATAAAGTAACATATCGATGTGAGAATCGAATTATTTGGTGAAGATGGTGAAACCAAATACGAGTACCATCCTCTCAGAAGAAACATACCTTAGATTGAGTTCACCTGCAATAATGTGAATGACATCCATTGCATATCCACTGTAGATAGCCGTTTTGTTGACCATCTCTTTGGTTACGAATGTCCATGCCTATAAAACAATATATCATGATTATCACAACGATATAATGTGAATACTTACTGAATGTAAATATTTAATTTTAGCTTATTTATTAAAAAGAGAACATCAAGAAATGTAATTCGCAGAAAAGAAATTCATCAACATTTAAAAGCCAGTTAAATGACCTGACCACAAACTGTATTATAATGATTTAACGGTATAACGAGATATTTATCATGACATACTGGCAAAGTAATGACTCTCATACGTCTGTTGTTGTATCCGTATTGTACGTTAGGGAAGTAGCACACGGAAACATCAGCTCCACACTCTCTTACTGGGGTAAAAACTTTACCAGTCGAGTAGTGTCTCAATGTCATGTACATTTTACGAAGCGGGGATGTCTGTAAGATAAAACCTTAATGCAGATTTAAGGCTCACAATTGATGTACTTTTATGGCGAAATATCTTAGTTTTATTTATCATGATGCTTATCAAAGCACATTTGATAATTTTGATATTCTATGTTACAAACAGTCATTTAAATGTAACAATTATTATTTAGTAAACATAGAGAAATTGGCACTGTAGATCAACAGGATTTAGTTGTCCTAAGGTTATTTTTTTAGCTTTTAGAAAATAAAACGAAAATAGGTTTGAAGGGTGTAGGCTCCCTTATAGGCCACCGAGTATTCAGATTTACATTTCATAATCCCCATTTGCCAAACCAATACCGGTATTTTAGCTTCTTTTCATTTAAATTTTGAGAATGAGACATATATTTGTTTTTAGGACATGACATCTTCGTCCTATATATGGGACAACAGAATTACCAAACGTATACCTCTGAGTGACAAAATAATCTGTACATGAGATTTTAGAATTTTTAGTTAAAAGAGATGCGAGCGCGACCGATGAGGCACCAAAACTTTAATTCATCATCTCCATTGACACATAAGCAACATATTCATAAATGAACATAAGCTTTGAGACTTAAGACATTTATTAATAGTCCCAAACAGCAAAGGTTATTAATACTATAAAACTTCAATGGATTCACTTTGAAATACCTTTGTTGTAAAAAGCGTGGCGATATTTTCGAGAAATAAAATGTCATTTTGGATTCCAAGAACAAATTCATCTGTACCAGTGATCAACCATTTTGAGTGGTGTCTGAAATCTGTTTGGGTTGATTCATCAAATCTGTCAACCTTCAAAAAGAAATATAATATATGAGTATTTCTTATGAGAATGTATTTTCCTTTAATAATTATGAAATACTTAAGTTTAGTTGTTTTGCGGTCACACAAGTTTTAGCAAATGTCACTTGGACTTTAAATTCAGTAAATTGACTTGTAACTAGCTGTTACATGGAGATAGCTCCCTTCCTTTCTCGTCGTTTCCGTTCTGTTCAACTGTCATTCATTCATACCATTCATGGCCGTGGCAGTGTGTCTACCCCTTTCACGAAGTAGATTTTCTATGCGGCTTATAGAACAGAACTGTAGATACTTTGGACACTTTATGTCATATATATATCAACTTGGATTTCTAAATTAAATCAACAGCTAATAGGGAATTTTATGTATTATTATGAATTACTAAGTTAGTTTTAAATGTGTCGCGACAGGTAATAATCAAGGAACTAATTAAATAAAGCTTGCATGCTTTGAAATGATGCATACCTTCATAATTATTTCCGTTACAAATGACGTATTGCCTGTTAGGATGATGTTTATGTCAGGGAACATGCTGTGGTGGATTTCATTAAGACTGGTGTTAAGATTGTCAGTGTTTACATTGTAAACTAGAATCCTTACATCGGGAAGTCTCAGATCAGGCATACCTCCTGTGTTTGTGTCTGAAACCACACGAAGATTTAAGCATTTTAAAGTTTTGCTATACAAAAGCAAATGCGATGTCAACATGGTCTCATATTAGGCACAGTTTAGTTTGGGCGTAAATCATTCAATACAGAATTGAGTAGCTTAACTTAGCTCTTCATTCTCTGTGCGTATTTTGTAAAAGGGCCAGATTGTGAATTGGGGATTGCAATACATTTATAATTTAAGGTTTAATCTGTTGTTTGTGTACTCGTACTCTTGCATTTGCTCAAATATAGGGGAGAGAGAGCGGGGATGGTTCGGACACCTGCTAACTCCCAAACCGAAAATGTAACAGATGTTTTCATTGGTTGAGGAAACTCGCTCCACGTAAAAAGTTGTCCAAGCGGGAAGTTTGATCAGCAAAGACGATTTTCGTTTTTCACCAAATCCCATGTAATTTTTGACTATCAGAACGTAAGCGCTCACTGCCATAAAAGGCATCGTTTATTAGGAATCGATTTTTTTCTTGCAGTGATAAGCATAACTCATGTGTGGACAGTTACATTCTTGTATTATCTCTCCTGTCTGGTTGCCAATTTATCTTTATCTGAAAAAGTTACAGTGGCGTAGTTTCGTCCACATGGACGAACCTACCCGCTACATGTCCCTTATTATATGTGCGATTGTTTTAAACTTTCACAGACATGGGAATTAATCAAAAGCCTTACTTTTTGACATTTTTGATTTTGTTCAATGCATATTCATTGAAAACTGGTTGTTTATTTTCAAAAGTCCAATGAGTAATGGTCTGTATTTCAGTTTCCTTAACGTTACTTTGTTGACATACTTGTAGTAAGACAAAGACGCATATATGACAGATACGTTCACCTTGACACCTTCATAAACATTGCTACGATAAACGAGTAGTCGACGTATGAATGCTTAAGATTATTTTCCACAACCATGTCTTTTACCTCAATATAAATGGGTGTCGAGTGGGCCAGGGATGTACTAAGCTGACGAAATAAGGCCAAGGGAAAACCTAGTTCAACAACTTTTTATCATATGCCAAGGATAAAATATCAGCTTTTGGTACGTTAGAGAGAGAGAGAGAGAGTCTTTATTTCCTCCAGTATTTACCGAAGACTACATATAAAAATACATTACATTATATTACAAAATAGGCATGGATATAAACTTTTTGCATATTTACAGATTTATATACAGCAATAATGGACATCAAGTTTATTATGCATTGTAGCAGTTGACAAAGTGAGGTTTAAGTTCATATACGTACAGTGACAAGCGTAACAAAATATTTTCCCATAATACTGAATCAATTGTGTGATAAAAGTTAGTTTCTGCCCAACAGAAATGATAACATATCTTGTTCATCTTGCATTTCGAACATTACATAGGTTTCAACATCAAGTTTATCAATTAGATAAGCAAAGAAAGTATTTCGTTGGTGTAATAAAGTTTCACAGTGGAGAAGTACATGCAAATCATAGTCAAACGTTTGTTTATTACAAAGAGTACACTCTCTTGATATTTTACCTCTTGATGATATTTGGACACAAATTGCAAGGGAGATTTTTAATTTGGGTATTTATATGCTAGTTGCCATAGAATATGATAAGAGAGTCTCGTATGAATTGATGCATAAAATGACATATTTGAACGATAGGAAGTTTGCGAACGCCACAATTGTTCTTCATAATTATGTACAGTAGTATTTACAATTTTTCTCCATACATCTTTCGGAGGAAATGTGCCTTGCGCAATATATTTGTTAACATGTGCATTTAGATAATACTTTTTAGATGTTGATAAAAGATCATCACATATATTATTGGATTTAACTGTAGCTGTGATAGCAGCACACAATATGCTTTGCAAAGTTGTTACACCCAGTGTTACATAGTCGACCAAGAAATAGAAGCTTACATTTATCGATATAACCTATAAGAGACCATAACCCCAGGTTTGCAATGTCAGATATTGAAGATGATCTTTTATCAAGACCTTGTACAAGTCGAGCAAAATACCTTTGTGTTTGCTCAAAAATGTCTGCTTGCTGGCCTTTGATATTTGCTAATACTTCACAGCCATAGAGGCTAGTTGTAAGAATCATTCTGAGCCATATTTTTACACACGTAAATGGATGAAGGCTAGAATCTTTCAATCCAATAGATCTTAGAGAGTTTATATTCTGTCTTGCTTTCTGACAATACTTTTCACTTCTAGTTTCTGTGGAAAGGTTACATGTAAATAGTACACCTCCATATACTGTTGATTCTGATGAGGGGATTGGGATGTTACCAAGTTTACAATGAAAATAAGTATCATAGCCTTTTCTTTTGCTAAAAACGATAATGGTACTTTTTGATGGGTTATATGTTAACGCCATTTGCAGGCGTATGAAGAGACAATATCAAGTGATGCTTGTAGGCTATTAGGTGATGTACTGACTAGTGTAGTATCATCAGCAAGCAAGACAGACGGAACGTCCATATCAAATACATCTATACCACAGTTAGCTTGTCTTAAAGATGTTATTAGGCCATTAATAAAAATGAGAAAGAACCAAGAGGATATAACTCTTCCTTGCCCTACACCTTGTTTGACTAGATAGGTTTTTGACCTCTCCCCCTGGTATGCGACAAAAGATTGGCTATGTGTATAACAATGATGTAATAGTTTCCAGACATTACCTTTGAGACCAAGTTCATAAAGTTTGTAGAATAGACCATCGTGTCATAATCTATCGAAAGCTTTTGCGTTGTCTAGAAAGGCTGCAAAAACAGGGGAATATCTATGATTATAATACTGAATACTTTCCATGAGAGTAAACACAGACATAATTGCTCCGTGTTCTTTACTTATCAGGGAATTCAGGATTTGTTTCAAGTAATTTATTTTCAATCCGTCTCAGCAACAGTTTTTCAAATAATTTGCCGAGGCAAGATGTTAAGGTGATACCCCTATAGTTTCGTGGGTCAGTTTTATCATTCTTACCCTTGTAAATTGATATTACCATTCCAAGTCTGTGGTCATATGGAACATACTGAGATTCAATCATGTGGTTGAAGAGCTTACAAATATGATTAAAGTATACATCGCCTGCATATATAATATGCTCGTTGGTAATTTTGTCAGGACCAGGGGATTTGTTTTTGCTGAGAGACTTAACAACATCCTTTACCTCATGAAATAGAAAGTTTCTCTCTAGATCATCATCGTAGTCCTCAGTGCTGTTATCAATATCCCGAACTAATTTAGATATATGGTTTTTGAAGTGAACATCAAATGCTTCTGATTCATGTGGTTGAGCTAGGTCAGCATAGTATTTGCCCCATATTTTACATACTTCCAATGGCGTTGAGCCGATTTCATCCCCGTAAACAAGTGTAGATATATTTGTAACTACTGCTCGTTGCTTTCGAACAGTCTTGTAAAACGTATTTACGTCAAATTCAGCAGATATTTCTATTTCCTTTAACATTTCATGTTTATAAGATCGTTTTGATTTCCGGAGCAAACGTCGAAATTTTCGTTTTTCATATTTATAGGCCAAACGTTCTTCAGAGTCATGTTCACGGGGTTTCCCGCTTCTAATCCATTCACGCCTAGCTACCCGCATTTCATAGTGAGCATCATTTAAGTTATTAGGTTTCCAAAAAGGTTTTAAATATGGTCTATAATTACTGCGAGGTATAGCATTAGTGGATGCATACAATATCGTTGTAGTGGTCTATACTATTTTGCTGACTGAAATCTATCTGAGAAACATTCTGAGAAGACAAGAAGTCCTCTAGTAATCTTTGATAAGAGTTGATATCATTTTCATTAGCTAGTTTCCACTTAGGAATGCCATTAGACACATTCTTAAAGGTTTCCTTCACTGGAATACTTATGGATACAGAGCAAGGTAGGTGATCCGATACACTAAAAGGCCAAGTGTCATCTATCGTTGCACTAGAAACAGATCTGCTTAGGCATGATGCTATAAGTATGTAATAAATCATACTTTTTAGCAGATTATTTTTCGACCTACACGTATATCCCACTGAGGATCTAGGTAGTATTGTAAGTGCATTAACAAGATCTCTGTCTAATAGATCAGCCTTCACGATCTTGTCTCTGTGAGATAGCTGGCGCTTACATATGTCAGAGTTTAGATCGCCTAGAATAAAAGTTGAACCCCTTTCAGATAAGTAGTCATACAAATCTAACAACTCGCATAGAGTACTACAGTAAGTTGCATGCAATACATTAGTTGACGGTAGCCGACAAGCAACGACATAAACATCCCAATAGTTACAATTGCAAAGTTTGATAGCTATGACATAATCAGAGTTGACAATAATACTCTCCGCTTTCCATGTAGAGTTTGAATTAACTAAGAGTGCCAGGCCGTGTGAACGAAGTGGGCACGAGGGGTCTGCTTTTACACAATTATAAATAACTGTTTTTAAATCACAGAAAGCATTCAAATAATGCAGGTTACCTGTTGTAAGCCAGTGTTCTTGAATAGCAACAACATCAACGTATTGTAATAGTGTCTGATTAATGTAATCACCTCCATGAACTAATCCACGTACATTCCATGTTAACACAGAGAGAGTCATTATAGATACACAGTAGAACAATAGTGTACTGACCCGAACAGTGATCGTGTCCATCATGTTAATAGTTGTCATTCCCGTCTTTACGTGACCTGCTTTTGGGGATATAGTCTCTAGCTCTTATTCCAGGTGGCCAAAAGTCTCTGTTATCGGAGACATAGTCATCATAATCGTCAAGATCGAGATTAACTTGGACGGTGTAGGTATCACGATAGTTAAAGCGAACATTTTTCTTCATTAGTCTAACAAAAGTCAAACGTACATTTTGATCATGAGCCTATTCATGAATAAGTTCTTTAACAGAATCAAAATGTTCCTCCGCACTGACATTGTAAAGAACAAGACGTTTTGTTTTAACTCTGGGAACGCCCTGAAGAGCATGATACTTCTTAGATAGTGATCTAATAGGGTGTTTAGTATCATGTTTTACCTTATTCTCACATTTGTCGTTTGTGTTGTCTCTGTCAGAGTCGGTGGCCTTTCTCGATGATTGGTGATTGGCTTGTTTCCATGAATCAGTCTCGTCCTTGCGATGTAGATCCAAGGAAGGGAAGTCGCTGTCGTAGTTGTCTATTTTGAAGACGATGGAGTTGTTGTCGTCCTGTGGTGGATGCACAGTTTTATATTTATTCTGACTGGTTATAACTTTGATATGACGAGGTTCACACGAAGTTGTGATTTCTGTCTCTGATGATGATGCTGTCGTGGTCTCGGGTGTTCTTGTAGTTTTCTGCGTTGTTGTCGTTGACGCTTCTACTGCTGTTGATGGGATTGCATTAAAGTCACTGTAGAGAGATCTTCCTTTTGTTTTATCATTGCAATTCTTCACCTGGCTTGAAAGACTTGCTAGTTTTGAGTCAATTGTCCTTAGTTTGTCATCAACTGAGTAACTTGATTTCAGTAGTTCGTTTTCAATATGTAGGATATGCTCACGACACGATTTATTTTCTTGACTTGATAGTTTCAGTTCCGCTCTTAGTTCAGACCTTCTTTCCTCAGAGTCACTGAGCCTCGTTTGTAAATTTGATATCGTTGTATCCTTCTCCTGTATGGCTCATTTAAGCGTTTAATATGACTTGAAAACCTGCTTTCGAGATGTTGTAGTCCTTCTTCAAGCTTTCCTTGGCCTTGAGATATGATTTGCTTTAGCTGAACAATGTGACTCAGTATAGAACACGTTGAGTCGATTGTCACCTGCTGCTCTGTCAGTAGCTGTAGATGTAACCTTGATTGGTGTGTTGACACCGCTGGCGTTGCTAAGCGACGATGGCGTACTTGATGTCGACATAGAGAGATGACGTAAACTTGCTCTGCTGAGCACCTTGGTTTGTAGAACATGTTCAGGAATAGTCCCTTCAATAAAGTGATAAAGGTAGTAGACATCTTGAGCACACTTGTATATGGCCAACGCTGTTGTTGATTGCGTATTTTTTCTTCTCTAAAGTAATCCAGCAGGGAAGTTGAGACATGTCTGCTTTGCATAATCATATAGGCTTTCTCTTACGTGATTAATTTCCTTGATCTTGTGGTTGTAGATGTCTTGGATTGAGTCAATAAAGCTTTGTTTGTCTTTAGATCCAAACTTGTCTTTTATTTCCAGGTTGATTGATTTGTCAATCTCATCACTTGGCTGAGTGCTGTATATTTCTTCGTCGTTGTCATCAGCTTGGTCTGTTATTTCACATGCATTGTTCTCTGGATTCAAGGTGTCGTCCATTGTTGTCTCTTGGATATTAGCTTTGGGTGTGAGTAGGTAGCTAACTACACATGTCGAAAATATACTAAACTTTCCAGAAAGAATAGCAAAAAAGTTCAAATTTACAAAACAAAGTTTGTATTGTTACTTATCACATTCTCACAGATGGTATCTATATTGATATGTACATTCCAGACGTTGTTAATCTGGCTAAGTCCTTATACTTTGGCTTGTCATCCGTGGAGCTGCTCAAAACACGTCCTCACTCTCTGACCCTCTGACCAGCTATCTCAACCACATGAAGATTTAAGCATTTTAAAGTTTTGCTATACAAAAGCAAATGCGATGTCAACATGGTCTCATATTAGGCACAGTTTAGTTTGGGCGTAAATCATTCAATACAGAATTGAGTAGCTAAACTTAGCTCTTCATTCTCTGTGCGTATTTTGTAAAAGGGCCAGATTGTGAATTGGGGATTGCAATACATTTATAATTTAAGGTTTAATCTGTTGTTTGTGTACTCGTACTCTTGCATTTGCTCAAATATAGGGGAGAGAGAGCGGGGATGGTTCCGTCACCCGCTAACTCCCAAACTGAAAATGTAACAGATGTTTTCATTGGTTGAGGAAACTCGCTCCACGTAAACAACCATGTCATATTCGCGAAAAGTTGTCCAAGCGGGAAGTTTGGCATTGTAATTAGGAATCGAATTTTTCCCCTGCAGTGATAAGCACAACTCATGTGTGGACAGTTACATTATCGTATTATCTCTCCTGTCTGGTTGTCAATTTATCTTTATCTGAAAAAGTTACAGTGGCAGTTTCGTCCACATGGACGAACCTACTCGCTACATGTCCCTTATTATGTGTGCGATTGTTTTAAACTTTCACAAACAAGGGAATTAATCAAAAGCCTTTATTTTTGACATTTTTGATTTTGTTCAATGCATATTCATTGAAAACTGGTTGTTTATTTTCAAAAGTCCAATGAGTAATGGTCTGTATTTCAGTTTCCTTAACGTTACTTTGTTGACATACTTGTAGTTAGAATAGACTTTAAACGAATGTTTGGTCAAACACACGACAAAGACGCATATATGACAGACACGTACTCCTTGACACCTTCATAAACATTGCTACGATAAACGAGTAGTCGATGTATGAATGCATAAGATTATTTTCCACAACCATGTCTTCTCTTGAATGTCATTAATAAAATATAGAAACATTTTGCAATTACCTCAATATAAATGGATGTCGAGTGGGCCAGGGATGTACTAAGCTGACGAAATAAGGCCAAGGGAAAACCTAGTTCAACAACTTTTTATCGTATGTCAAGGATAAAATATCAGCTTTTGGTACGTTATCTTAAAAGGGACATCTTCCTCCTATTTCAACAAATACGATAACCAACTTTGAAGTGTGTGTGAAGTTGTGAACTTATGAAGTTATAGAAAATAAAGTGAACATAACGCACTCATATGCCTTTTAAAACACTCGTGCCAACCATATGATATGGAAAATATCAGTTTTCAATCTCTTTTGTTTAAATACAATTTGAATTTCCGTTTGTGTATTAATTTCTGTTTAGTGTGTACGTTATTCCGTCTACACATATTGATATATTCTACGTGTACAAGTAAGTACCTTCTTCACTTTGAAGGATGGCCACTGTCTTCCACTTCAATAGTTTGATCAATAGTGTCGGGACTTCATAACAGTACATCCCAGCCTGGTCTGCAAGAAACATAGTGAACATCACTGAAAGCGTTGTCATACATGTCAAATATGAAACGTAAGGTAGCCTGTATGTATTGTATGTATGTACTGTTATCCTATCAATAAAATACATGAAATCGTCAACATTAACCCGTTTAATAGCATGTCCTATAATACAATTAAATTTCACCTTCGGGGTGTTTGATCTATTTGAATTATGGCGTAGTTATTATGATAGCAACAAAACGGTAAGTTGTCGTCTTGGATTCATTTGTCCTTTATGAACAGAAGCAATAAGTAATTAATTTTTAATGAGAAATGTGCAGATTCGCCAATTGATATTTGATGTTCGAAATGTAATGTTTACATACTGTTCAGAAAAACCAACATTGCCCAACGCTTCACCCCTCAACATAGATCACACAGATAAAAAAGGGATCCTACCCTATATAGGGAACGCTTCAGCCAAGTGACAGCTTTGGCGTCACCATTCCCTATTTAGCTGATCAAGTATATGGTCACACGTGCGTTCTGTATCGACTTTTCACTGTTTTCTCTGATAAAAAATTTAATAATAAATATTTGTGTGTTGTTTTTCCTCCTCTTGGTTGCTTAACTCCCTTCCTTTTCACAAAGCTGGATTAATTCTTGAGAATTAGCCTTTTGTTCGGATTTTGGTGTGGGTATTGAAGCCTCCTTGGCAAAACAGACGGTCTACACAGGCTCAATTTGCAGGTGTAAGCATTGGATCTCATTAGCCTTCAGCTTGAGGGCCTCACTAAGCAGCCCGCTTGGTCTGAATCGATTGGGTGTTATGCTAGCATATGGTTGTTCACCCACCCCAGTTGCTAGTCTCTTATTGCGGTCTCCTTAACTTGTGGATTAGCATTTCCCTACACCGACTGCTTTGTCGGTTGATCGCAGACTATGCTACCTTGTAGTTGTACGCCGTCGGTCTTTCGAGAGTCAGGGGCGGGTTGGTTTGCAAGTGAACTTTGCTCTCGGTAGTCTTCAGCTTGCGGTCTCCTTACCTTTGGTAGTTTGATCAGAAGTTGTGCTGCCCAGCATCAACTTCCTGGGGTGGATGCTTGCGAGTGAGCTTTGTGAGTTATTCAAGGGCTGTACTAGCATTCGTCTTGCGGTTTCCTTACCTTGTGGGTTAGCGTCTGGCTTTGTTGATTGATTATGGTTGCATTTGCGAATGGGTTATCTCCCTCAGCTTAAAGGTCTAGAGTCCACCCACTGGACTTGAGTCTCTTCTGTTTGCGGGCCCTTCCCTTCCACCTTGAGGACTGCTTGTCAGTGGGTGCTCAACACTTTTTCCACCATGGGATTATATGTCCTCGCCCAGGGCTATGTGGATATGGTTATCCGTGAAGAGGTGGGTGAGTTTGGGTAAGAGTCTGAAGAGTATCATAGGCGAGGCGCAGAGAAGGTAGTGTTTGCCAGCTGGCTCCTCTCCCTTTCCCTCCATATAGGGGCCACAACTCTCCTCGCTCTTCCTGGAGATTGTGGGATTGCAGAGGAAGAAGGCCAAGAAGGAGTTGCAAATGTTTGTCAGACAGAAACGGGACAAATGGCGGCTGATACATGACAGGAATGTGTTCATCTCTTCTGACTATTCGCTTCTGTTCCCAGGGAGCAACGCAACTTCGTTTTACAGTTGTTCAGGCGTCTGGGTTGACTCATAAACTTAGACAGTTCAGACCTGGTGCGTCTCATGTTTCTCAGTGTCAACCTGTTCAAAGTCTTTGTTCCCAGAAAGTGGATGGAGAGACTCTCAACCTGACCGTCAGGTGCAGACGATGTCTGCGGCCCATTCTAGGACTGTTTGCATGGAAGATGATAATTCTTTCTCCAGACTCCCTCCTGCATCCCTTGAGCTCTTTGCGGAAGCATCATCTCAGTGGTGAGTAGATCATCTGGGCTTGGACTAATGGAGACAGTCATATCGACGTCTCAGAGTTGGGACTCGACATCTCAGTTCTGAAGTAGTGGAAGATATTGCAATCGAAGAGAATCAATCTTGACATTTGACACTTCTGTTGCAAAAGTACTGGATATTTTGCTTTAAAAGGAAGTGTTCATCTCTCCAACATACCTCCGACTCTAATAACACCTTCAATTAGGAATGGGTTCAATTTGATAACACTTGAAGACTTACTAAGAGTTTGTTTACTGTTGAGCATACTCTTTTCTCTAGGGTAGTGCTGTGCTTGAACGCAATAATTATATCAGTTCTGCTTCTGCGTTTTGAAGAAGTTCATGATTAGTTTCTTAACATGCCCAATGCTCTGTTTCATTTTCTGATATTGTGAAAATATGTCATTCCATTTCCATCTCAAATTCATTTGGTTTTCTCTCAGCTGCAATCTCAAAAAAGCTGTGAATTTCTTTTGCATCAACAAGTCAGAGAATTAACATCAACAGTCGCTCCATAACATTCATGTCACAAAAATTAAGTCACATTAGCACTGCAAACTGTCCCCTTAACTTCAGGATCCCCAGAAAGACTCTCATCAAGTACTGCTTGCTCTGGCCATTCTTTCTTAGATTTCCAAATAAAGTGGGACGTCTAAAGCAATGGTTAAACGCCTTGAAACATAGTCACCTGGGTTCTTGGTCGTTGGAACATATCTCCATTGCTTGCTGGTAGATGTTTCTCTGATGACAGAGATCGTGTTTGCGACATTTGTGTTGAACCGACACTTCTCAATCTGTATGTTTTTCAGGGAAGAAGTACTATCTGTCCAGAAATAAACTATAACAAAACATCTATGTTGATGTCAAGCTCCATCTCAACATAGCATTGATTCTCACCATTGTAATGCCTGCTGCTACTTCTGGCCAAGGAACAGTTAACGTCCTCAAAGGGGTCACTCAGGATTTTTCCTGATACAAATTAACAGAGGACATCACCGTAAGAAGCCTCAAGTCACATGTAACTGACCACATCATAGCCTCGCTAGCGTCAGAAAAATCTTTGAGCTGACATGATACAATTTGTCTCATTTCTTTTGGCTTGTACCAATTTGTCATCCCATCCTATATCAAGCCTGCATACATGTAGCTCTTGTAGAATGATCTTTGGAATGAGGATGAATGGTGCTGTGATGCCAAGGGGATCACAGACAGAGCTGTACAAAGAGAGAATGTCGCTTGTTGAAAGGTACACTCTTCTTCAAAGTAATGAAGCCTAAAGCATCATTTTATGTCTTCCATTATACCCCAAGGCTCTCTCTGACGGCATCTATCGATGCTTCATTTTCTTAGAGCGTTCAGCTTCCAGAGCCAACTTCAAAACCTTTGCGCTATTGCACCTCCATTTAGTCAAACGAAATCCATCTTGCTTCAATAGGCTACTATTGTCCTCAACAAGTTCGACGGCATCGTCATCAGTAGAAATGGACCTCAGGTAGTCATTAACATTAAATTTCTTCTTGATCCCTTCGCTCACTTTCTGGTCAAACTTGTAACCATGATCATCTGCACCACAAAAATCTCAGATGATCACGGTCACTCTCATGCACACTTGCTGAAACATAGATTTCACATCACCCATCACGGCAACTCTCTTGATTTGAATTCACTCTTTCCCGAATCGGAGCAAAATGCTCAAGAGTCCCAAATCCGTCCCCTGTATCAATATCTTTGTTCAGTGACAAGCCCTAATAGTTTGCAGAACAGTAATAATACAGTCATATTCTACACCTAACTTCTCTGGTTTATTTGGGTGATGCACTACAAGGACCATCCCTTTCTTCTGTCTTCATCACCTCAGCATGTCCACTCTGAAGTAGTTTAGCCATCAACTTCTTATTATCATCTTGATCTTTTTTTTTCTTTTTTTCTTTTCAGGTGATCGAAACGTTGAAGAGCTTAATTCATGTTTTCTGGTAAGTGAATCTCTGGGTTCTTGACAGGCAAGTTCATGAAATAATTTACGTTGCTCACTTCAACGGAATACTCTGCATGTATGAGAAACCTCCTATCCTCTTGCGATGTTTTTCGTTTGTCATCCACTACCCTTTCCGGAAAGGTTGATTTTCTGTCATATGCAATACATCTCCCTTCTGTGAACGGAAGACGTTCCATACAATCCACCCAAATCTACTTAATATTACATGTGGAGTAGGTGTCAAGTTTAACCGATCAATGGGCCTATTTCCACATCCAACTTCGACAATGTAAATCTAGGAGATGCAACCAGGGTGCAATGTCTATATCTGTAGGTTGCTTGCGTCCACATTTACTGCATGTCTGTCTAGCGTGACATTCAAAACTTCTGTGACCATATTTCAAACAGCTGAAACACAGAGCTTTAGATCTGAGAAAGTCTTCCTTTTCCTCATATCTCAATGTAGAGAAGAATTTACATGTCTCAATCTTTTGTGATTTGTCCTTGCAGTAATGACAGCATGTGGATGTGTCCGGTTTAGTGTCAGCATTTCTATTAACTGATTGAGAGAATCCCCCTGAACTCTGAGGATGTTCATATTTTGAGTTAGTTTGAACAGTCGCAAAACTTCCTTTCGCTGGTGTTTGGAGTGTCTTGGAGCAAATTTCCCAGAAGGCTTTTGGCTTAACGCAGATAGTGGTTCGCGTCAGTAAGTTTGATGATATGCTTTCTTTTTGCTTCAGATTGAAGGTGAATAATTGCTCCCTCTATCATATTTCGTTTGCCTTGCCATTTCCGTGGGGAAATTTGTTATTACTTCTTCGAGTGGGCTTTGAATTGATGAAATAGGGTGATTAAAATGTTGGCAGAAGTTTGATTTCAACATAATATTTTGGTTTATTTTTGGTAATATAATTGGTGTTAAGTATCTCAAAGACCAACGATTCATTTCCATTTTCATTTGATATATTTTTCAGATTTGTTGTTATACGTTTAGTTTAAATGGGCAGTAGCACGTTTTTTCGCTGAAATAAGTCGATGAAATGTATTTGAAAAATAATGTCACCAATAGTAAAACACCCTTCTCTCTTCGGAAAATCAAGTTAAAAATGAGTGTATATGATTCCGTCAAGCCATGTGAATAATTTTATGTCATTCAAAATAATAAAATGTGTTCACAATAAAATGGCCGCCATTCAATTGTTGCTTTACACGCTATACCGTTATTACCACTACGGATAATTGGTTTGTGTAATAAGATGTTTTACCCTCTAAAGTAATTATAAATGACATAAACTATCATTATAAATGAGAAATTTGAAAAAATAAAATTTGCAAAAAACGTGCTACTGCCCCTTTAAGTACATCATGTCATTAAACTCATTAACACATTCTATTCCAAATAACATGTAATTTGACTGCATCCAGTATATATTCCACTCTTTGCACATCTTATACTGAATTCCAGTTTTGATCCTAAACAATTGAGTCTAGCTTCATCTTAATTAAACATTAACCCTGGATATCACATTTTGCCAGGATTATCATATACAAATTAATCAACTAAGTCTTATATTTGGCACCTTACTAAAAGTCATACACTGAGCCATGCGCTCACTGATGCATATAATTTGAATGAATGAACGAATGAATGACTTTCTTTACTTCGTCCAAATGACATTCAAAGATAAATATAACAAAAATATACAAATATAACATTAAGCAGTAACGTATATAAAATCGTCTTCACAACATTCACCTTTTTTAAATAGTTAAAACAATGATAGTTCATTGATAGTTCGTCAAAAGTAAACTAATTATCCATCATATGAAACAAAATAGAAAATTAAAGTATAATGATTAGCCATATTGTCTCTTGAAGGCTCTTGATGTCAGTTAGGCTTCACATAAGTCAAATGCCATATTCAATCATACATCTATATTTACATATATACCAAGTTTATCGAGTAATGTCATATAGAGACGATATGTTGAAATGTACATATTATATAAAGAGAGTATTCAATTAAATACAACATGACTTGAACTATATAGTCGTTTTCAACAAATATTCAAAACATTACTTCAATTTGACAAACCGTAGTCGCTTTCCTCTGCCTCTACATGTATGTCCATTCATAAAACACTTTCTTTGGCCATTCTCCTCTCCCTCATAAACTCGCAATTAACTGAAAACTCGGATCACGTGTGTTACTGATGATAAAAAATGTAACATTGCCGGTACCCTAAAATGATATAACCAATTAACAGACATATCTAACTAGGAATTTGGGGATCGTTACATTTTGGTGGACATATTTTCCACAGATTTGACCATCATGGTGACATTCTTTTGCATGTTACGGTATGACAGCCTCTATGCCCAATCATGACACATACCCCGTTAGATTTCATTTGGGTACCCTTATATGGTGGTGCAAATAGTCTGTCGTATCCTTAAACACTTTTAATTATAAAACTATTTTACACAGTTAATATGCATACTACCTAGTGACGTTTGCATTTTACGGTATAACAGCCCAAATTCCCAATCATGAAACATATATACGCCATTGGATAGGAAATTGAATTATCTTTCATTTGGGTACCGTTACATGGTGGTGCAAATATTCCTCGGTACCTATTTACAAAGTTAATTCCACTTGTGGCTTGATTTTTACCAAACCCATCGCCGTACCTTTGGTCTTAACGGCACAAAGTCTTTATTTTTTTAAAAACATACTGAACCTCAGCGGATAAAAAATAGAATCCTCTTCAAAATGAGTACCCTGAGGTTATGATATGTTGACTGCATAGTGCTCAATCAGGTCATTGTTTCCAAAAAGTAAATGGAAAAATGAAATGTCCAATGTCCACAAAGTGGACAAAGTCAAAGTGAAGTGGGAGGATGTATTTGCTACCTTTACTCTTGACCAGATCCTGCTGTAGTTTTGTGGTCAGTTTCTCGTTGTGCTCCATCTGCTCCTGGTTGTCCAGGATATCGGCCTCCAGCTTCCTGCAGCTCTGCAACACGTACATGTAGATATAATGGACGAGGTAGGTGCTTGCTTCAAGGACACATACACAGTTTGAAAAAGTTTTACGACAGAATATGTACAGCAAATGTTTTGCAGAAAGTGCGTTTCGAACCCGTATCCACTATCACCTGCAGTTACTGAGTCAGCGCCTCTGACTACTGCGCTAAGGGGGCAGACGACATATCACGGTAAAAAAGAAACTCATATAGCGCGGCTGACATCACCCAGGGATCCTCAATATAACGCCAGGGATCCTCATTATAACGCGATAACACGTAAAAAGTCTGTTTACACTTGATAATATTGATAACCAATTCTACCTCGGATATGGTACGGTCGTAGACCTTGATAGTCAGGAAAAACCCGAGGATGCAGAGCATCCTTGGGTTTTTCCTTCCTATCAGGGTCCACAACCGTACCATATCCTCGGTATCATGGGTTATCCATATAATATAAGTACTAAATTATCATATGTTGGCAGTAATTGAGGATGAAACCGTGCCCTTTTGAAAAAATATTGCATGTTATTTATCATGGACCCCCTGGGTGAAAATTCCTGATTGGTATAACATTTCAAAACTGGACAGTATCTTATCCAGGTCCTTACACAGTTCGATGGAATTACTTCTGTTTGTTGTTAACGATATGAAGTAAATCCTACCTGTAAGGCCTCCTTGTAGCTTTTCGACTTCGACATCTTCCAGAGTGGCATTCTTGTTCTTCACAACTGTGTACAAATTAAACATATGAACGTTTGTTAATGCTGCATACTGGTTCGTTCATAATATTATTTCTGAATATTAAAAACAATCTGTGGGTGGGTAATTTGAGTACAGATTTCTCTGATGGAGTGTCCCAGGAGTGATATAGTGAAGAGTAAGGGAGCATATATAAAACCCTGGGTAACCGATGATGCCTTTTGAATGTTTCAAAGCATATAGATTTTTCACAGCCTGTTTTGATTGACATGAAAACGTCCTTCCCTTCCAAAAGATATCTGGGTATTTTCCATGAACATGCTCATTGACAATAACTATTGAAATGAATTTATTTCTTTGCGATAACTGTGTACTGACGTTTGAAGCAGAGATGTATCATGTCAGAATCCATTTGATGGTATGCTCAACTTTCCAGCGTTGACCGCTGATTTGATGAAGTACCAGCTAAGGGAGGTAATAAAATTATGGGACCGAGCCATAACTGGGTCCATAGAAAAGGTAGACATTTATTAGAACGTGTATGTATACCCTAGAGGCAAGGGAAACTATTTACCATTGGGTGTTTGTGAAACTAGCAGGTACAAGAAGTATGGTATCACTTACCACTAAAAAAATAATTAGGCGATTTTTTAAGAAGCCGTATGCAAGTAATTTAAGGGCCGATTTCAGAAATTTAAAGTCAAGCAATTAAAAGGTGAGTTTATTAACATTATCTTTGATAAGTACAAACTAGGTTACATACCTTTTAAGGTAACATCTTCTCCTGAAGCTGCACAGAAATATATGTAATACAATACCAGCACAAAACATACCATACTTACAGTAATTGCACCGTTTGTGAAAGATTATTTCAAAATGGTAGTGAATCTTGCTAAAGGAACACGAACCATCCCATACAACTTAATACTTTCTGATGGATCTGATGTTGTGAGCATACACACATGCACACTAAGTGAAAACAAATAGAAAGCCAAGTTCAAACGAATGATTAATTCCATTTGTTCCCCTATGCCATTTAAAACATAATATCAAAGCAATGATTACCTATTAAACAGGAGCATATAGATTTTAATTATGGATAATTACATTCAAGCTATAGTCAATATTCACAATGTGAAAAAGCTCATTCATCAACTTTATTCAATGCTGATTCGCTTAAATGCGAGTCATTACAAAGCAGTAAATAATTTGAAATAGTAGAATTCAAAACATTTTTAAAAAACTTTTGTATCTAAATGTAAAACACCTGTAAATCAGAATAAACAAAAGCAAGAATCAATCGTTTAGTCACTGGAGTTTATAAGAGTCAAAATATACGAGAACTTTATTTTTGTTTCTCTTCTGAATCTCAACGATACCTAAACACTCAAATTAGAGTTTTGAATATGGTACCATTATAGAATGGTCAATTATCTTGCTGTCTGAACTCTCAAATTCGCATGGGGCCTACAAATCTACCTCTCACACTAAAGTGATCCACACCACTGTCGCTTTATACTTCGCACCATTTCTTTCAATACGGATAACCGTTTTCTATGGGTACGGCTTATCGGGTCGTGGATTGAGATTTTCACCCTCTAACATAACAATAATTTCTATAAACTTTAATGATAATTACCAAATTTGAGAAAACCAAATGTGCAAAAAACGTGCTACAGCACCTTTAATTCGTCTGGTTACAGAGTACTCTGAAATTGATTTTGCATCTTGTTCATATACCATTAAATCAGCAATTAAGTGATAATATTGACACATGACCTGTAAATATTAGATTGATTGCGTCAAATTACCTGGGAACAGGCGCTTGGAAAATACTGTCTTACTATCCATTTAATTGTGATCATGTGAAAAAAACTATCAATATCAAATATCAATAGCAGGCTGATGGATTTAATTGTGATATATATATATATATATTAAGTTAAATGGCACTTAGGCGCAGATAGACGCTTCATACATAATTGGCAGCTTTGAATTCATAATGTTTTTAGTTGATGTTTCTTGACTGTGTATCTCATCTCGGGTATATAAACTACCGGGCAAAAGAAAGTACTCACCTCAGTTGATTTTATCATATGTATGATTTTCAATTGCAAATTGCAAGTTTTCGATGTCATAATCCAAAACTGATAAGTACAGGTGTTTAGTTAGCAGTCAAAGAATACTTCTACATGTTTTTTAATTATTTTTTTTAAAAATGAAATTTCCATCTGTGTAAATATGAACAAATGACAATGAAAACTGATTTGACCACTGAATGAAGAATACTTCCCCTCAAGAAACAATTGTCATGTCAAGTAAGTCAATAACTTTATTTTACCAACTTCAAGGCTAATAGTACTAACTACGTAATTGATGTTTACTTATGTATATTAGTCTACGCACATAAGGCATTTATATCGCACTGTTCTTTGGTTGTCATACGTCTTTTACATTTTATTTTCTTTTAATCAAATACAACGTTGTTTCAAGTAGATAGAATCAGTTCAGTTCAGTTCAGAAACGTTTATTTACATTTCAATGTATTATTGTTTATGTCCATAACAACTGCTTATGTCATGGTGGGAGCTGTTAAAGAAACATTCAGCCACATACTGATTTATTGATTGATCTTACACTGAGCCACAAGAGCCATATGCATTACATGTGTTTGGTGAATATCTAGTTTCCTCTGCTCAATTTTTGTCGGGTTTACGTTCGGTAGAATTCTCTGAATCTCAGACATTTCAAGGATTTATGAAGTGATGTTCTTTTCTTTTGTAATACTAATCGTTATTTTTAATTCAACATATGCATATATACACGAAATTAAAGGTAAGTCAATTTGATCAGATCTTATAGATTATGTTCATTTTGTCATTATGAAAGAGAACAGAAATGATATGCATTTTTTATATGTAGAATATAGATATTTGTAACAATATTTTATAATTTTATTAGTTCTATATTATTTTCAAGTTGTTAAAATGTGAAAATAACATTGAAGTGTTTAACGCTGTGATGTGTATTTATTATATCTTGTTGATTTTGAGATTTTGTAGTTTTAAATACTATTATCCTGATTCGTTGCAATTATATTATTATTTTGGATTGTTGCCTCGCAATAAACACAGGTAAACGATTAATGAGTTCAATTGTAATGTTTTACTAATAAATTTTTGACACGTGATTCCGATGTAGTAAATCTAATTGCTTTGTTTGCTGTTCCAGAAAGTAGTAAGGACATGCACATGTTGACGTCAATCATGAGGCATTTGAAATGGAGAAGATTTGTGCAGCTACATGCTACTGTAGGTAGGTTGATATAACTAGCCTGTAGAGGTTGATCACGTAAATCATCTACAACAATATGACACTAAGAATATGAACACAATGCGTCTGTAAATCAGCAGCATAATTAGTATACATATATATTTAATATAAAGTGAAAGTTACAGTAATATTTCAATTTACGATCGATTGCGATTCTATCGATAACAGCTGATTCCTGACAGTTGTCATCTTGTTTTGTTTCTCAATGATCATATCATGTAATGTGTATTCTTTGGTGCACTTAAACAAGGCACAAATATACATATCTACTTGTTCTGCTTCAATAAAGACAATTGAATATGGTATAATATAAATAGTTTCACTATCCCTTAACCGTAGCAGCTGTGGCAGCGTACTGAGTGATTTTGGTTAGAAATTCTATTGTATATTTTTCTCCTTTTCGAAATCTTGACAAAATGGATGAACATTTGTTTTATACTATCTTTTATACTCATTTTATTATATAGCGATGCGATATATCCCGTCACGTTAACTATCAGAATGTGAAGAAGGACTTGAGATGATGGTTTATCATGGTTTTTCATATGGATTTGACGAACAAGCATAAGGAAGACTGCTTATACATTTTGCATAAACATATGGACCTACAAATTCAACGCATCGGGTAAAATAAAATTAGCAATATCAACTGTACTGAAATGCGTTTTTCCACACACTAAAGTTGCGTTTACACTTGCACGATTTTCGAATCCGCATTGGCATGCATTGGAACAGCTTTTCTCAGAGACTATTTAAGATAGGATCACCCAATTTTATGTGTGGTTTGAGGGCATTAATACCTTGATGGAGTTTGAAAATAAAAAAGCTTTTGATTATTTTTTACGGAGTGACTGCCCAGAAATGATAATCAAATTTAGTGTGTGGCTTGAGGGTATTGATACCTTGATGGAGTTCGAAAAAAAAGCATATAATAATTTTTTCCGGAGTTATTACCCTTGTTCTGTTTGTTCGACTCTGTTCCAGGTATCTTCAAGGGGGATAGCTTTTCTCAGAAACTGTTTAAGATCAAATCAGTTATGTGGCTTGAGGATATTGATACCTTAATGGAAAGAAAATGAGAAGTGTACAATTATTTCTACTTGAATTACTGCCCTTGTTCAGATTTCTTGTATCTGGCGGGGGATGTTGATAACTTAAGCGGCGTTTACACTTGCACGATTTTCGAATCCGCATTGACACGCATTTCTTTGTGGCAATGAGTATCTTCATCGCAAACGGTGTGAATTATTTGTTAACTGTTCGTGAGTGCGCACCAATGGGTAACGAAATAACCAAATTTTTGGTTATTTCTTCACGCACTACAGTGCGTGTCAATTGCGCAATATATTCGTGAACTTGTCTCGTATCTTATTCCTGTAGTGTCGTAATGCGTGCACGTTTTTTTTGTTTCACGATAAAGGCCAGACTAGGTTGAGCATTTCAACCAATTGGCACGCACTTAAGGCAATTGTCAACGTTTGTGAGTATTCTTCCGTGCTAATGGCACGAATATCATCTCCTCAGTATAAGCACTTCAATGATGTACTCAGTCTCGCACTTCGCGCACTGCAAAAGTTTATTTCAATCACATGGCCGAACCAATCAGCAATGAGCACGCACCCCCGTATAAATAGGTGCTCCAGGAATGGACAACCATGTCATCCCCAACACCCTACATACACGAAATTGTAGACAGAATCTACAAGGGCAATAAGTACAATGCTGTGGAATCACTTGTAGTTGTAGTAGGACCTAGCACTATAGGTGGCTTCTTCATGGCAACATTTTTTCAATTCAAACTTCCCCAGCATGTGTGGTAGTTCAACCTCGAACTGTAACCATGAGCCACTTCCTGCAACTATTGTGGGGTTCTGGGGCACCTTAGTACTTCCATCCACAGGCTAGGGAGGAAATATGGAAATGGGTATGCTATACCCATATCCATATTTCCTCCCCAGCCTGTGCTTCCAACTTGAACACATCAATTATGACCTCGTGTAGGAACTTGCAGATTCTGCAAACCATACTTCTGAGGCTGTAATGTAGACTTGCGTGACTATCACCAGCGGCAAGGAAGCGGAATGTCTTTGCTAGTTTTAGCCCAACCTCAAGTGGTTCTCTCACGAAAGTCTTTTTCTTCTCCACATGAGAAGTTAACTTATTAACCCTTTCTTAGAATACCTCTAGGGTTATAGGCCGTACGGAGAAACATTTTGCAGTCTGGGCGATCTTCACGGTGAAGTTCAGTGAGTAACTGTTCATAGCGTCTGAAAGAGTGTCTTCTGGTCAATCATTCACAAACCAACTTTGTTGGTTGATTTCCTCTTACGAGGTCGGGGTCCAACGTATTTTTGCTTCCCGTATAATTCCTTCTTCTTCTCCAGGAAGTAGAAGTGCAGCCACTGTCAGATAAATAAGTCTTTTCCTCTGTTCAATACGATATCTTGTGAGTTGATCATGGTTTTCACTTTGTGAAAGTAGAGAATGAACTGATTTAAGATGGGATACTGCCTTTATAGATACGTCCAATGCGGGCAGTACCGTACACCAAGCGTGACTAAAAAAGCCACAATATTGACAAGCATGCGTGATTTAGTCGTACCTGTCGTTTCAAATGCAACTTCATCGGACCATAAATGTGTGCACAAAATGCAACATAGTCGTGTTTGTGCGCGAATTATGCGTGAAATACGGGGTCAATTCGTGGCACTTACTGTGTTAATAAGGCGAACAAATTATATTTAAAAAATGCTTCACGCATTGGCACGCATTGAGGTCTTGAAATACTGATGAAAAATATCGTGTCAACGCACCTTTTTTTTACTGTGCAATAACTGACTTTCCAGACACAGGTCAAACGAGTGAACCGTGGAAGATTGAACTGCCTGGTGTACAACTCCTGGAGTACAACATTGATCCCAACAATCTCACCTCCAGCCTTCTGCAGATCCACCGCCTCATGTTTCCGGATATCAACATAGTTTTATCAGGCAGCGGCCTATTCATTCGAAAAGTCCTGCTCAAGGTAAGATATCATCTATGTTTCATTGAGTGTTATAGGAGGGTGCCTATATCATGAGATTGGTGCATCCATTGTGTTGTTTGTTATTTGTGTCACATATGCCAAACTTTATAAATGGTGTTATTTCATCGAGACGTACTTCCTGTGGTGAAAATTACCATTTTGATGATAGTCGACTCAGTATTGTGACGATATAAAGGTAAAAGTTATACCGGATTGAATCATATCTGATCTGATCGAACAATGCATCGCGATTTATGTGGGTTAGTTGGTCAAACGTTATATTGGAAACATATTTACAACAGACAACAAGATAAATTTGGGTTAATATTGTTAAATAGGTCATATTACTACTGTCCATGTCAATTGGGACGTGTAGTTTCGGTTTCTGCACTTGAATAGTGATGTTGCTTGATTTTAATTGGAAACTATAAATCATGATATATTTGGCGATTTGGGATGAATAAGCAAGTTGAGTAAAACTATTTGAACTTTATGGTATGTTGGCACGTTTAAAAGCTAAATAAAATATTATCAATCACAATGGATCTTTAACAAAACGACAAGGCTAAGTGAAAAATGATAACTTTAGTTAAACCTCAAGTTTTGACTTAGTTGTTTGATATCGCCCAGATTTGCTACAAATTAGTATAGGTCCAGTACACATCAGAGTATCAGTCTTGTTCGAGAAGGCTCATTTTGCATCCATCACTAATGATTTACTTCAACAGAGGAAGTTTTAAGAGAACTGGACCCATGTTTTCGAAGCTCTCTTACCGCTAAGATAGTCGTAAGTGCCATACATTAACATTGGCTTACGACTATCTTAGCACTAAGACAGCTTCGAAAATATGGGCCCTGGAGTCTTAAGAGCACGAGAGCAGTCGTGTCGAATCTGACGGCAAATTGGAGGAAGCTCATTGTCTGACCTATTGCTTGATGGCGCGGTTCTTCTCATTATAGACCAAATCAATTATGTCATTGGACCTGGCATCGAGAACTCCCTGTGGAATTAAATAAATTTATTAACGTTAAAGAAGATTTGGAAACTTCACAAACCTCACATTAATTTTGTCTTTGGTTAAGCATACAATAAATAGCCATAAATGTGATCTGGAATATGCTCTCTCGAAATGTAGTGTAAAGGCGTTTTCTATTTTGAGTGAAGTTTTCAACTGTTCACACTCCCTTGTCATATCTCGCCTCTTCAAGTACGTAAACTCGTCAAGTAGACTAAGGAAACCCATGATAAATACGATTTCGTGTGCTTTTATTTTGTCAGCTTTTGTTTCTAATTCAGAAACCGTATGTCTAAGAGAATAGATTTCCTTTTGCTCTCGCTCGGCTTATTCAAAAAATCACTTTCGTTCCAAAATGAGTCATATGACACTGTTACTACAGTAATAATCTCCACCACTGTGAATTTTCGAATATATAATTGTTTTTCCAAATATAATATTAAGTTTTTGTCTATGCTTCACAGGTTGATAATTTTGATGAGTTGAATCAATTTACCACAGACTTCCGACATCACTCCAAGTGGTTGACTGTTTGTTCTAACGAGTCCTTGCTTGACCTACACAGTCTTCAATATCTGGAAAATGTTGTTGTGATAAACATGACCATGGTGACTATCATTGATGTATTTAAAGATTAGATTAGATTAGATGTTCAGATAACCGTTACTAAACTTTATAAATGAATAAAATAAAGCAAGAACAAATGAACATTTAACGTTGAACATCTATATATTAATTTCTGTTAATAAACTGTCATTCTGAGGTCAATGCAATCGAGATTTGGACATCATCTACAGGAAGCTACACATTGTAAAACAGCAACAACATAACCACATATGGCCCATAGACATCACCCGACTGAAATGGTTTAAACATTTGGAAAACCTTGAATACTATGAATCTACAATTAATGAATATAATGTTTCTTGCAGAATTCACCGAGGTATACTCCCATGACACTGAGACATCGTCCTTCTGGTAACGTCTTCACTCCAGTATCAGAGTGTGGAGCTGATGTCTCTATGTGCTACTTTCCTAACGTACAATATGGATACAACAGGAGACATATTCGAGTCATCACGATACCAGTATATTATGTTTTTTCCTTATAAAAATGTGCTGCATGCAAGTGTTGACTAGTTCGTTGCGTATGTTGAGGGTTGGTCATTACAAAGACTGCACAATTCGTTTGTGTTTAGTTTGTCTGGCTTTCGATGTTGAAGTTTAAATTTCTGCTTTGAGCAGCCAAATGTGTTAAATTGCTACTTAGTTCTGTGGTACGTTGATGAATGAGACTTTGTGTCTTGATTTTGTATCTTGTCTTGAACTCAGTTTGTATGGCCCACGCATTGTTCACTTTTGTTATCTCATATCACTTTTTTGTGTACATGGCAGATTTGGCCAAACAGTAACCCTAAGGTAACTCATGTGTCATGGTTCTTGTTTTGTTGGTTCTTCAGTTGCTTTGATTTTTGTTTTTCTTGATTTTAATTCCCGTTCACGTCATGTCATTAGAGGTACATGTATAAGTAAACATGAATAATTTTAGTGAAATGAAAACGTGAATTACTTGTACTCAAGGAAACAAATAAAAGGACGAAATTAAGTACTTATGTATGTTGTTATCCTTTAAATTTGATTTTCAGACCGGGAGATATGTGATAAAAGACACAGTCAATGGAAGGAGTAATTACAGTGGATATGCGATGGATATCCTCAAGTATATTGCTGATAAACTCAACATGAGGTCAGTTTGAATGTTATTATTTAAGTACATTGTATGTTGATTCAAGTCTTAAATGCAGAGAGTGTTATTTTGTTATGCCTCTGTGTTGCGTTCATGTATATACATATATTTGCACATGTTTGTATGATCATGTAAGCTTGACAGTATCTTTAATGATTAATTATTTTCGAAAACTTTCATGTTACAGTTACAGCCTATCTGAACCTGCCGATGAGTCCTGGGGGATTTTTCAAAATGGTTCTTGGGATGGAATTATTGGACATTTAAATAACAAAGTAATTGCATATTTGCAATTTAGTATTTAACACATGAATATCACCATTCCTTACGCGGTGTTTGCAAGTGTGTAAGAAACTGTAAAACTGTAGATTTCGTATTTATTGAGGCGGATCACCATAGTATTGTCTTTCCTTCAAATATGTAAATTAATCCACACATGGACGATACTAATGGATATGTACATGAATATGCTAAAGTACCGAAGATACAGAATTGATATTGGTTTTTTTTTTAAATGTAATTTTAATTTTCTCCAAAAAATATCATTGATGATACACAGCTCTCCATCGACATATACGACATATTCTATGTGAACATTTATGAATGTGCCTGATTCTGCACACATTTACAACATTATAAACATGGTACTGGTCATATTGATGTAAATTAATTTTTTTACCCCTGTCTTTATTTAACAAATATATTTCAACTAAAATCTAACTACAGTCACCAATTAATGCATTCAAACCCTTGCAGATAAGTATTATAGTATCGAGCCATAGTCAAATGCATCTAATTTCTTTTAAATATTTTGAAATAATCGAACTGAGGTGAGTACTTTCTTTTGCCCGGCAGTTTAGTAGCAAACTCTCTGTGTTTCATTGCAGACAGTTGATCTCGCCGCCATCGACCTCACAATCACTAATGAACGGGCGTCTGTTGTCGACTTTATATACCCTCCTATTCGGACAGATGGAATTAGTGTTATGTATAAAACCCTATCACCAAGTACCTTGTTAACCATCGCAAGACCTCTTCAGTGGAATGTGTATCTAATATTATTTGGTGTCACAATCAGTATAGCTGTTACCTTTCATTCCATTGAGAGACACACATCAAGACAGACACCCTTAAGACAGACAGTAACTGTCTATGGCAATGATCCCATCACCAGAGCTCTGTTGAGACAAGGTAATAGTTACAAATAAATAATATCACAGTCCATCTACAAATGCTTCACTCAATGGTTATTAATAAATAGAATGTACATATAGTCCATAGCGAAACTTATCCTTAAATATACATTTAATTTTAAGAAGGATGTTGACACATACTCGTTGTAAAATTTATGTGAACAAATATTTTTTCAAAAATATTTACAAGCATATATGTGATCACCTTTGGCAGGAATACTAAACGAACCACGTACTAATGCTGGTAAGGTCCTCATCTCGTTCTGGTGGCTGTTCCTCATGATAGTGACTGGGATATACTCAGCTAATCAGGCAGCTTCCTTCTCATCATCCACAATGATGCATCCTTTCACAACATATGAGGAAATTGCAGAAAGTGACTATCGACTGTTAAATGATATTCAAGGAGTAGCAAGTTATAATTTTATGGTAATGAATAGTTTTTATGAATGTCCAGGCGTTGTTTAAAAGACAAGTAAAAAAATATCTGAATAGCAGCCTCTGTATTGTGAACATACACGACGTTTTGAAGTGTTTGCTATCTCATTCATGAACGGGAACTGTAGATATATCAAGCAAAGGCCACGCTAACGCTTCTATTTATCAAATCATATAACTGCAAAAGTGCTCATTAATGATTTGTTGATCGTTATATTTTCACAATGTATTATTTATTCTTTTGCAGAATTCGGAAATACCTTTGCTCAAGTCACTGAACAAGAAGCTTTACCACAGAGATTTTGGTCTCATACATTCCAGCATTGAGGAGAAAGTCGCTGGAGTATATCAGAAAAATTTTGCTCTGTTGGCGTACATGTCCACTGCAGATTTCTACATGGCAGAAGATTGCGAACTTGAAGTCATCAAAGAAAACCTGTTCTTTGAACATTTAGCCTTCGCTGTGCCAAAGGGGTCGACCCTTAAAGGTGACATTGAAAGCGTGTAAGTTCATTAAACTTCGGTTTTATAGTGCAACACATATAACGAAACATGTTAATCGAGCGATCCGCGATTGGAATAAATTAATTAGCATAATCTACATTGTTTGCAACACATCGAGTCACAATATATTGAGGATGAAAGTTACTTCATGGAAAGTGAAATGTATTCTTGTTCATTCTAATCAGTAAAGTCATCTCAATATCACATTTATATATGGAATTAGATTGATAACATCGTTATATTGTGTCCATGTCTAACTAGACTTAATGTTTAGGGTTGTTATGTACTCGTGAATACAACTTACTTTCAGGATGTCCAGTCTCCAAGAGAGCGGCACTCTAGATATCATGTGGAGTAAATGGTACAAGATGAGGAATTCAGTGACATGTGAAACACCAAGAAATGTGAAGCCGATTTCAATCCAGACAATTGCTGGAAGCTTTATAGCTATTGGGGCTGGTATTGTTTTAGCCCTTATCGTCCTTTTCTGTGAAAGATATAACCAGTTTTCATATCTGCTGATTAACGATGTGTGTGTGTGAAGCAAACCAAAATCATTCGCAACCCAAAAAAGTGCATAAAACCTGAGCGAAATGAAACATTCATTTTATCAAGAAAAATAATCTGACAATATTGATCACCAAGGCATATTAGTTAAGCTTTGCAACACGGATAAATTTGAATGAGCGTTTTCGAAGATATACTTTAAATGTTGTGTTCACAGATCATATTCATAAATACTGTTGATTGTCCATTGTATCTTTTCTTTAAGCTTGAGAATTTCCTTCTGTTGTTTTCCGTATACGTTTTTTTATGGAGAATGCATGGGGAGGAGTGGGTTCGTTAAAATAAACTCACGAACCCATTTTTTTTAAAAAGATAGATTTCATCATCCTTATGTGTGATTGAACAGACAAAATAATATCATACTAAGATGAATGAAATTGTGAATACTTCTTCACAACATATATGCTTATGACACACATTCAAAATTAACTTTATCCGACAACACAAAAACAGTTTTCCTCCGCGTTTCTTTTCCTCGTCAGTTGTTATTTTCCACTTCTAATGCAACTAAACAAGTAGCTTTTTGTTAAAGTTACAAGATCGCTTTAGCATGAAATCGACTCCAATTGGCTCGTTTGTAGTTTCCCTCTACCTGTGAATGAAACCAAACAAAATGGAAATCTTCAAAATCCTGTATATTAAAACAGGGGCAAAAACGTATGTAGTATGTCCATGTATCTGATTTTAACACCGTTGTTATTGTTGTCCTTTAATGCATCATTAATATTGGTTGTTTACTTTATATATAAGAAAACGTACAACTGTTTGTTGACATGTCATTTGCTAAGCCTTAATGAGTGTAAACTCCACTTAACTTAAAGAGGCATAAACACAACCTGAATTGAGATTAGAAAAGAAAGCTATATGGCTCCATGGTAAAAAATTATTCCTTGACCAACAGTTCGTTGTACGAATCCAAGACGCATTTTACTAGTACAATTTGTATTAGCATCTGATAATTTTATCTTATAATTATTAATTTTTAAATAAGTATGATTACTTATTTTCATGGTGGTCATATTGCATTATGAGGATAAAGCAAAACCCTGTTTCAAAGAAATCATGCATTGAAAATAAAAGATGTAAATGTATTCAACAAAACAATTTCTTACCGTTGATATTTAATTGATAAACCTTTTTTCCTGACATTGCAAAACACTTATTTTTTTCAAGATGATAATACGCCATGTCAAGAGTAGTGTTTCACAAAGGACGGAAACACTAGGAATGAAATCAAAGGTTTAACATGGCCATCACAGTCGTCAGATCTGAATATCATTGAAAATCTGTGGTTGCTGGTTTACATCAGCCTTCAGAGAGTTTCACACACTATCAAATGCAAGGAATTTGTTCAGCAAATTCTCAGGATATAGCAGTCATACCTCTCCAACACTTTCAGGTACATTACGCTTCTATTCAAAGATGGTCAAGAGCTGTGAGGATTAATAAGTGACTGTGACCCTCCATAAATTGGACCCCAAACATAATTACGGCACACCACTGTACACTTAAAATCGTATCAGAGCTACGAGAGGAAAACAAATATGAGCAGTGGCTATATGAAAGTGCCAATATTAAAAGTAACTTTAGTTGCTGAAAGTATAGATAACATATTGCTGTTGTGTCTCATTCAAATATCCATCAGTATGGTCAATACCTACCATGACAAAATATTTTTTGCACACATTTATCTGATTTCTTTCTTTGTTAAATTGTCAACCCTTAGACGTATGATGATATGAGTATTACTGAAGGGTAAATATAATTTCCGTTAGTATCCTTGTCGTAGTGTTGTGTTTGTTGTCATGATCTATTGTGCAAACACGTGACTTTCAACAGTAGAATTGCATTTCAGAGATGTGAAAGTTAGTCCAGAATAAGCAGGTTTCAGAATATGGTTCAGTGTGTGGACAATTCTTGCCCATATTGCTCTTTCATTTGAGCATGAGGGTGATTTGCCAGGTAAGGTCACAGGTGTCATTTTTGTAACATCAGATACATCCGTTAAACTGTTCATATAAATGTAGTACGTTGTGTTTTCAAGACGTTTATTTAAAACCCAATCAAGGCAATTGTTTGAAAAAATGTGAATATTCGTAACTGCGGATTTACTTCAGTGTCATGACATATTCGAGTCATCACGATACCAGTATATCATGCTTTTTCGTTATAAAAATGTTTTAAAAAAGTGTTGACTAGTTCGTTGTGTATGTTGAGGGTTGGTCATTACCAAGACTGCACATCTCGTTTGTGTTTAGTTTGTCTGGCTTTCGATGTTAAAGTTTAAATTTTTTCTTTGAGTAGCCAAATGTTTGGCCAAACAGTAACCCTTAAGTAACCAATGTGTCACAGTTCTTATTTTGTTGGTTCTTCAGTTGCTTTGATATTTGTTGTCTCTTTTTTTTAATTCCCGACATTCTTGCAAAGCCACTATGGCTCAACCAGAACTATAAAAATCCTTACCGTATTATTAGAAATTGGGTTAGAAAGGGGTTATTGATAAGACGTGTTTGATGAAAACGGTGTTATGCCTTTTGATAAACTACAGTCAAAATATAAGATTAAAGGTACAATATTAGTTTATAATTATCTACTTAATATTTTTTCTTTTATGAAATGTACAAGTATTTTCCTACCTATAACTTGTACACCAGTATTTTCCCAAAGAAATATTTTGAAATAAAAAAAAGGATCAAGAATATTTTATGAGTTGATTTCCATAAACAAAGAACTTGATATTTGTAATAAGTGGGAAATGATATTTAATGACTGTGAATTTGACTGGAATGATATATTTGATTCATATAGATATGGTTTGAAGGATGTTAAACCTATTGATTTTTAATATAGATTTTTACAAAGAGTTATTTATACGAAAAGAGAATGGTTGAGAATGAATCTTGTTGAATCTGCGAGTGTTCAGAGCGTTGTGACTCCCCTGGTGAATTTGTTTGCAACTTGTCTCAAATATCAGTTGCGGATCTATGTCTCACCAGTGTCAGACCCTATGGCAATGGGCTTAGACGCATTGACGTTAGAGTGGGAGCGAATGAATGCTTACGTTTTCGCTTAATAAAGTATTCGGCTGCGTCCGTCCGTACAAAATGGAATAACTAAAATACTATTCACTGGATTCTTTTCATATTTTGCATATAGGTTCATCATAGGGAGAGTAATGTTCCTAAATAGGTTTATGACATTGACCTTCATTTCAAGGTCACAACGAGACTTTGTCATTTTACCCTTGTCAACGGGATATCTCAAGAACCATTCATTGGATTATCTTACACAAAGCTTCTCCAAGGAAAGACAAAGGGCTAGATTAGATTTTGGTGACGTTGACATTATTCTCAAGGTCACAGCGGAACTTTGAATTTTTCGACATTAATGTACTTGTAAAGCCTGACAGCGGGATATCTCAAGGACCATTCACTGGAATTTCATCATATCTTACACAAAGCACCTCCCAGTGAAGACAAAGGGCTGATTATATATTTAACCTTGACATTATTCTCAAGGTCACAGCAGACATTTGAGGTTGTCGACATGGGAAATCGATATCACAAGAACTGTTCATTGGATACTAATCATTATCTTACACCTGTGGTTCTTTAAGGAAAAATTCAGGACCAAGTCGATTTTGCTGAATTTGACATTTTCTTTCAATTTTGAAGTATTAATTTGCGGCGGGGGATCATGTCATTTAAGTGACAACTACTTGTTATTCAAGGTGGTAGCCAAGATCGAAACCATTCACGTCTTTCGCCTTCTTTTTCATTCAACTCCAAGGACTGTCTCCGCGTGTCATCACGATTCCACTTTGGGAGTATCTGCTCCTCAGCAGGGCAAGCTGAATCTTACACCAGAACCCTCAGCTGTTCTGCCTTAAAGGACTACTGGGTTCTCGAATAAAACTCTGGAAAGTGTAAATTCAGTAGGGTAACAGCGAGTAGGATATGGCAACTAGTGTTACTTCTACAAACCGAGGTTTCCGCTGCGCAATTTGTTACTCGCCTCTGCTTGCCTTACAAGCGCGAACATGAATGCATTTTAATGAAACAAATACTTCTAACTGTCTGTTTTGTTTTACATAGTAATTGTGTGTTATCATGATAAAAAAAATAAGGGAATTGTCAAACCGGTTAATGGACTTATGTATCGCTCTTCAAGAAAAAAGTATCTATATATCATTTTGTAAATAACAAAAGTACAAGTGTGATTATTTTGCAAGTATTTCGCATGCGATTAGCAATCTTCAATGCGTTAACCATTTGTTATATAATTGAACCAGTAGAATCAACTTGTTATCTGTAAAAACTTAATAACACTGAAGTCTCCTTCTCACCTTCTCAGTGTATTTGACTTTGTTCAGCTTAATTGCGTAAACTAATTTGCTGTCACAACACTTCTCTCCGTTGAAGAAACATCTATATGGTATGTTAAACTGAGAATTTGTATTGGACCTTTCACCGTATTTAACAATCCATTTCTTTTTTCATTTACGAGAGTGTGTATTAGGTTGCATCTGGTAACATAATTCATTCATTCGATTGTGGTCTATAATCATAATGTATAAGTGTGCGTGTACAATGGTGAAATCTTCATTTAAATTTCACTGAGCTTGTTGACCAATCCAGTTCAAGTACTTATAAATGAAACATTTATTAATGGTTTGCATTACATTACATCATATATACAATATTTTGATGGACATACTTGGAATTATAGTAACCTTTTATATTTCATACACAATGTTACTGAATTACACTTATTGGTATACTTTGTCATTGATATCAAACGTATATACAATAATATAAGAGTAAACGAATATTTATTTACGAAAGGTTTCAATATAACATCCATATTGCAGGGAAATGCTTGAGCAATGAACCACGAACATCGTGTACTGCTTAAATCCATCCACAATGTTATCGTTAAATCTAAAAGATTATCGGATTTTTCATAAATCAATCTTTGTTTTTTAATTATTTTTAATCATCTATTGTCTTGCTGCTATGTGACGTTCAACATCTTAAAGTTTAACGCCTTCAATTGTGTCTTGTAATCTCGTACCATATACATGTCTGTTGGTTTAATAGTTTATGATTTTGCAATGTATGCAACTTATTTGTTTGTTTGTTGTTGTGTTTTCAGTTTGTAGGGAGAGGCATTTATATAAGCAATGTTTTGCTTGTTTGCTGATTCCGTCACTTTTTCAAAGTTTTAATACGTTAAAACTATGTCAAACGTTATAGCAACAAATAACAAACATTAAATGAAATGTTAGATTTAACCTTGATATGTTCACCAAACACGGACACATCTTTTCAGGAAATCGATGTCACACTATTACCTCTCTTTTGTCAATAAAACCATCCAGTAGCATTTTAATTTCATTATTGGTATTATTAATCACCTTGGTAAACTACGGCTTTCCCTGTGAAATATTGTAACAAATTTGTTGAAACACAATCATGGACGAATATCACGTTTACATTATATACACGTACTTACTTACGTACATACTTACATTTACATAATCCCGTATGTGAAGTTGTATTGTGGAAGAAGACTCCGTAAGATTTATCAACAACCTTTCACCTAGTTGTCACGTGACCTGGTTTCTCGCCTGTACACATTGCATAATGGTCTCTACCGAGATTGCTTGGACCAGAGCATCTTTAATGCTTAGGTTGTATATAGGAAGGCCTAAGGAGAAGTGAGTACTCAAAGTGTGCCGGCTTTGGATCAAGAGGTCCGGGGTTCGAATCCCGCCAGGGGCACAGCAACTTTGTCTGCAGTAGAAAACTGTTCTACACGCAGTAAGGTTTGGGTGCAATGCTACACTGAATTTCAGAGTATGTACCACACATGGTTCGCTAGTTCCAGCCGATGCTCGCATGTTTCACCGCAAAGCATAGCCACATGGCGTTGCAGGCTTTCTCCCTGCCATAATACTGGCAGCCGTGCTATAAGTGAAATACTCTGAAAGCGGCGTTAAACCCCAACTCACCTCACCTCCAAGTGTGCCAAAGATATGGCTACTTCTCATAGCAAGACCACTACAGACCTCATTTAGAACTTTCGTTCTGTAGGACCTACCTTCTCCATTCCGGCGCTTGGTTCTGACCCCAGAGAGCTCTCCCTGTGTCCAACGTACTCAGAACCTAAAAGATGGCGGAGGTCTGCTATTCTTTCCTCACTCTCCGAAGTGTACCAAGGAGTTAGACAAACTGGTGTACAGGTCAGCGGTCATTGGTGCTCGGTCTCTCTCCAACCCGCATGAGAGTGAGAGCTTTAGCAGTCTCTGTCACGATGGCTTATCATTGGAAAATCAAGGTCTCAGATGACATGGCACAGTGTTTTTGTCGATCTTCAAAAGTTTCGCCAACCATTACCTGGGAGATATCTCTACAACAGACCTCGAAGGGATGTCAAGACTGGGTCCGCAGATCTTCGCTCAGGCTAAGGTCGTGCCCCCCTCCAGAACTAGACAGTCCTCTGAGGGGCATTGACTATTTGGCTTCGATGCTTTCATCAATAAACCTTGCTTTACCTTGTTGTGTTGTATTTTATTGCTTTGGTTATGCCCCCTCCCTGTGGGAGCGGGGGGTGTGTGTTAACTTGAAGTTGAGTCGCAAGGTTGTCTCTTTGAACTTTTAGCCGGCTTTAGGTTTTCTTCACCCGGAACGTGTCAGAGGACTTGTAGGTTAGCTTACACTCAGGGATAGTCTCCCCGCCTCGTCTCTCCTCTGCATACACTTACCCGCCTCCGTTCTCATCAACAGATAGGTATTAAAAAAATAGTACGTTTTGGATAAAACATAAATTTTTATATCTACCTGTTGACTAGACCTACGCTCTTTTTCTGCCCAACCTCTATCGTCTGCCTTTGGGTCCGGTCGGAGAGTGAAAGATCATGGGAGTGACGTTAGGCGACCGAATGGTAACTGCCCCAGGGGAGCGATTTTACCATCCCTGTGGGGGATATAACTCTCACTCGTCTGCTGATGGAAACAAATTCAAGGTCAAATTCTCAAAATGGGGAAGAGAAGATGAAGCTTGTCGTAGGGGGACAGGAAAATCTGACAAGCTGTCATGTAGATGTTGTCAGGGCACAACTTCCCAGTTTATGAAGAGCAACCAATGCAGGAAAATGAAGATAGCTTTTCCAGACTTGGAAGGCCCCAAATTTTGACAGAACATAATCTCTTGGAAATATTACAAGTATTGTAAATGAAGTATGTATTACAAAAGTAAGTAAGTGGACTGTGATGAAGAACACATTTTCACTGAAAAATTCGATATAAGGGTTGCAAAACAATCTTATGTGATGAAGGTCATGTTCTTGGGGGGAAATAACAAAATACCTGTTTTTAGAACTCCCCTTGGGAGCACTACAGACCATATTGTGTTGGCCGCAGGTCCCCTGACTTTTAGCAAAGGAGAGGACTATCTGTGATGATCTGTGGGTGTATTTCCCACATCGGAGATGGATTGTAATATCAACAGAGAGAAATATGTTTCTTTTTTTTTTGCGTAAAACGTACGACACAAACAGTTAGCGCTTCCGAAGCATGAAGGCTCGTCTCTAGCGCAAGTCGCAATAACAACCCATGTGCTGCACTTGCTGCACGTGTCTCTCTTGCAAGTTACCCTTGTCACACATTACTGAATGTGACGATTGCTTTACAAACAATGTTTCTAAATGTCATGAGAATATATAAATTATTGCCTGTTTAATGTACTTTTTATTGAGATAAGACCAGCAAATTATGACAAATTTTTACTCTCATCAATTCTAAAATTCAAGAAAAATACCTAGTTGGATAAAACAATTATTCCAATATATGTAGCAAATACATATTTTAAAATGAAATGGTAAATAAATAACCGCCAAATAATTATAGTTTGATTTCTTTCATTGCTCAAAAAAAAATTTGATTCTTTTCATGTCTTTGTTTACTGTGGGTGAGCTAGACAATAATGATTTGCGCTTGAAAATAATAGACTGGATCTATATTTAGACTGGAAAACACCCTTACTAATTAATGCAATTTCTCGGCGTATTTAAGGTTGAAAACATTTTTGAAAAATTAAGTGTATTTATTTCATGGAGATAGGTTTTGGGGGGAAAATTTATATGTGCATCAACATCCTTGATAGCTCTTTAAGTAAGCATAAATTTTAAGTTTTCTGTGACCCTCTATAAATTATACCCAAAACATGGCATGATTATGGCACACCACTGTGGGGCTACCAGAGGAAAACAAATATGAGCAGTGGCTCAGTATAGATAGCATATTGCTTTTATGTCACTTTCACTTTCAAACATCCAGTATAGTCAATAATTATTATTATAATAATTTTCTGATTTCCTTCTTGGTTCTACCCTTAGATGTATGATAATATGAGTATTACCGAATGGTAAATATAACGTCCATTAGTCTCCTTGTCTACGTATTGTTATGTTTGTTGCCATATCTGCCGCATTGGTTAAGCGTGATCTATTGTGCAATCAAATGACATTCAACAGGAGCATTGCATTGCAGAGATGTGAAAGTAAGTCCAGAATAAGCTGTCGAAAACCATGAAAGGTTTCAGAATGTGGTTCAGTGTGTGGACAATTCTTGCCCATATTGCTCCTTCATTTGAGCATGAGGGTGACTTGCCAGGTAAGGTGTAATTTTGTTTGTAACATCAGATAAATCTGTGTGTTTTAACTGTTCATACAAATGTAGCACATATGTTCGACTGGCAAACTGTTTTGAAGACTTTTTTTTTAACACAAGCCTGGTAGTTGTATGAAAATATTTGAATAATAGTAACTGCGGTTTAACTTCAATGTCTCTCATATTGATTTCAGGTGGTTGTCATGGACATTTTCCATCACTATTGATTGATGGTTTGCAATGGAAAAGAGTTGTCTATATACAGGATAGTGGAGGTAAATAACATGTTTTCATTGCTATAGTTCTATAGAAATAAGAAATCAGAAGTATAAAGCTAAACTCTTATCCTTCTGACAAGTAAATTGAGCAGAATCTCCAACTGTTTGGTGAAACCATACATGTACATGTACCATATTTGAATAACAACATGAATGAATGCTTCTGTTATGAACGGGTTATACATTTATATTTCGAGACTGTGGAAAAGAAAAAGAAATTGTCATAAAAAAATAGAAAGTAAGCATATAACTACTGGTAATGACTGATGAGGATTTCTTAAATCCCTTTTATGAAAATAACATACGTTTCACTCACACGTTACCTATTTTCAGAAGCACATACCAAAGGGTACTCACACGGCTGTGACCTGCACGGTGTTCAGGTGTCTCTGTATGATATTGGTCCTGGAAACCTAGACGGCATTCTCTTTGATATTCATCGTCTCATGTATCCACATATCAACGTAGTTCTTTCAGGCAACACAACGTTCATCAGAGAAAACATTCTTAGGGTATAATTTTCGCATTAAGCACTGTACAGTGTGCACGCGCTTCACAGTCACTGTCTTGCTTAAAGTGGTTAGTTAAATATAATGTGCCAGTTTGGTTCCTGTGAAGTATGTGCTTATAGAAGACTGAAAGTGTCATATTTTTTTCTGGAAGGTTGACAAATATGATGAGTCTACTGGCTATGTCACCGACTACAGACATCATTCAAAATGGTTGATCATTGCCCTTGACTATCCTGATCTTGGCTTCCAAAGTGACATTTCTTATCTCGAGAATGTCATGATGAGTTTCAAAAAGGTAGTTTTCATAGCTATGCATAAAAGGTGTTTATTGCTATTGAATAACATGGAATAAATGACTGATTTAATGAATAGAATAACTGACAATAACTGACAATTCACTAGCTGTGACACTGTCAATATAAAGTCGTTGAAGGTCATTTAGAAGTGATGAATAGAACAGTTTCACACGGCATTTCAGAGTGTATGCTTACTCCTTCAATCTATCTGATAAATCTGATCTGATATCCAGAAATTCTGTTTTGCCATTGTTAATATGTATATTTAGTGTATATTGTTTAAAGTATATATGAAGCTGTGTCACTGTATATTTGTTTGTATATGCAAACATATAAATCTACATTTTTGGACATGCATGTTTTGTCATAACCAATGATTATTTATGCTAATGGTATGAACTATATTGGCAAAATGTAGTGTAATACTAAATTCAATGAAGACTTGGTCATTTGTATATAATATATTAGAGACATTAATTTATGTTAAATCTTCATCGTTAGGTTTTCTATCAGCTTTCTGCGAAAAAAGACGTGATTATGTGCCAAATAACAATAACTAATATTAATACTATGAGTATATTTACAGGACAAATCACAGATGCCCAAACTTCTGACTCTAAGACATCATCCGACTGGCAACATCTTCAGCCCAGTATCAGAGTGTGGAGCTGATGTGTCCATGTGCTACTTTCCTAACGTACAGTATGGATACAGCAGGAGACATATTCGAGTCATCACGATTCCAGTATATTATGCTTTTTCCTTATTAAAATCTTGTGCATGCAAGTGTTGACTAGTTCGTTGCGTATTTTGAGGGTAGGTCATTACAAAGACTGCACATTTCGTTTGTTGAAGTTTAAATTTCTGCTTTGAGTAGCCAAATATGTTAAATTGTTACTTAGTTCTGTGGTACGTTGACGAATGACACTTTCTTTCTTGATTTCATATCTTGTCTTGAACTCAATTCGTATGGCCCGCGCATGGTTCACTTTTGTTATCTCATATCACTTTTTTTGTGTACATGGCAGATTAGGCCAAACAGTAACCCTTAGGTAACTCATGTGTCAAAGTTCTTGTTTTGTTGGTTCTTCAGTTTCTTTGATATTTGTTGTCGCTTTTTTTAATTCCCGTTCAACATGTGAACGTTGAAGCACGTCAACATTCATTATGTGTAGACACTATAACTAAAATACATCTTATTTCCCAATACGTGATATTATGTTAGGGAATAAGCAAATTTGCTGAATTTGTTTTATTGTTATAGGGTTTTATTTTCAGCAGTGTTATCTCACCAGTATGTAATACCATGGGATATGATGGTCACCCTGTCCGTCTGTCTATCTGTCCTCATATCCTGGAACTGTGCATGTGTATTGCCCACTAACTGAAGTGGTGGCTTTTGATATTTTAAGATTTCTGAAAAAAATGTTTTCGTTTCGTTTCCACAGAAAAGTGTTAGATTTTGACTTTGTTCAGGAATAGATTCGTTTGTGTAGTAGAACTTTTAAATTCTTCATTATATCTCACTGAAACTCTGCATGTATATTACGCACCTACTGAAGTGGTACTTTTAACATATACAATTATCTTTCACATTATTGGATATGTCATCTTCTGGTAATTCTGGTTTTATAGATCTTTGATAGATTTGATTGAGCAAAAACGCCTGTTTCAAATATTAACCAAACTTCAGTTTCATATAACCTAATTTAAGGGTTCATAACTAAAATGCTTGAATAAACTGTATTATTTGTTCTGGCCTGCATAACAAGTCGACAATGTGAATTATAAGAACCAAGTGTAAAAATTGACAGAGAACAATCATTTGCAGCTACAATTTAAAAAAAATTAGTGTAGGATGTTTAACATGAGAAAACAAAACTCAAAATATATTCCGATATTTGCAAATTTGCAATAAGTAAATCTCTTGCACCTCTGTGAAACATCTCTGATGTTTTGCACATTATTCAAATATATAATCAAATACTGCCCTGATTCGTTTTATCACCACAATTGATTTTGTAATTCTACTTTATGTTGCATTTAGGTATACAGTATTGTAACTAAAAAGACATTAAATCAAACAGTGACTTACAGCGGGTACGCCATGGATATCTTCAAACACATTGCTGCCAGACTTAATCTGAGGTAGGTGAATATGTATTTATACTTTTTAAAACTTTGATATGAACGATTGTGTTATGGAAATGAAACAATGAGAACACATGATTGTCCTCCTTTCTTGATATGATTTCACGAAGAAATCTTTTGATAGATTTTTTGGCAAAAGTTTTGTAAATGAGAGTTTCGAACGTTTGGTCATAAAACGCTGTTTACAATGTCCACGGTAAAATATTTTGAATAAACATTCAAGTATTGCAACGGTAATTATCATATGTGAAAGGAAAAGTTGACTAAACAGAAGCTACATTTTAAGGAGATTGGGGTGTCTCAGGGCTGAGATAAACCCTTAAAAATCTAAGATCCTCAAAGATCTCCAAAAAAAAAAAAACTGTTGAAAAAAAGCTGAAACCACAAAAAGGCATATCTACATGATATGGGGAGATACTTTATCAAAATTGATGATGAGTTGCCAAGTAGTTTTAGATTTCTGCTCCGGAAAAGAACCATTACCTTCAAATGACAATGTCCAAATTGTTGCCATGGAAACAAAAGGCACCTCATACTGCGACTACTACTACTACTACTACTACTACTACTACTACTACTACTACTACTACGACTTCTACTACTAATACTAATAATAATAATAATAACAATAATAATATGGTTAATAATACTACTACTTATAATAATAATAACATTATTAATAGTATTATTATTATTATTAATGCTAATAGTAATGATAATATGGGGGAGGCAATAAACCCTACTTGGTGAGGATTGGTAAACTGTTTTAAAGTTGTGCTCCAGGAACAAACCCTTCAAAAGGACAAACTCAAAATTGTTGCCATGAAAACAGCAAAAAATATAATTAAAAACATGTTGACACCTCTACACGATATGGAGAGACACTACATGTACAAATTGGTGATGAGTGGCCAAATAGCTTTTAGAGTTCTGCTCCCGAAACAAAGTTTATCTTTCAAAAAGAGTCCAAATCGTGGCCATGGAAACTGAAAAAAGAAACTTGGATACACCTGAAAAAATAAAAAATGCAGATCACAAGATATGAAGGCAATATACAAAATGTGGTTGGGAGTGGCCAAGTAGTTCTTCCCCGGAAAGATGGAAATGCTGACGCCAACATCCATGGAAACTCAACCAAAACAATATGTTTCCAAACATACCTGAAATCAGTGAAGACAAACAAGTAGTAAATAATGACCCGGTGTCGAGCGTTTATGGCATATAAACTCGCGAGGGCGCGATAGCCCGAGCAGAGTTTATTCCATAATGCGAGGCAATCGGGTCATTATTTGCCTAACACTTCAAGCACCTGACCCATGCCTACATTCAGTAGAGGATTCGACTGATTTTACAACTTGTATTGAGCTAGTTCCATGTCGTTTACTGTGTTTATGATCAACAATCTTCTTCATTACATGTGTATTAAATGGTGAGAGGAAACAACTGAATGCTCTGATGTCTTATTTGAAACTAACACGAATGACGTTGCATCTATAATCGATCAACCAAGTTTTCTGGAAAACGACTTCTTCATTATGGAATTGTATCTTATAATACATAATTGTCTTTTCATTTTACATATTTGGATGATAGTTTAAAGTAGAATATCAACAACAGATACCGAATAATTGACATAAAATGGAATATATAGATGCAGTGAACATAACACGTGTAGCATTCATTTAAGGAATAGCTAACGTGATAGACATGTTGGAAGACGTTACGGGCTATTGGGTAGCAGGCCTTAACACGTTCAAGCTCTCGAAGAAAATAGGTTTTCATTCCACCTTATACCAGTAGTGATACTGTATATACTATAAAGGAAGCATTAGAAATACTTGCCATTTAGATAGTGAAGACATATAACATGGTTATATTTGGGATAACACTACCTTCAATATTACAAATTCTTGTCGAGGCGAAATGGTCGTGTGGTAAGCTGTTGATACAGTCAATGCTGGCGATAACTGCCTTACTCTGATGGAATGATGTTTAATGCACAGGGGCTTGTACTGTCGAAACTAGCGATTCAGCGAATATGAAGTCGACGATCCAGCCCTATATACTATAAGAAAGTAAAGGGATGTAACGGGGTCAACACCCAATTCCGTTTGAAATTATATTTCAGAATGTTGTCATCTTATTATCATTCACTGTTATATACCATGTCAAAGCCAGTACATGTGTCTTTAAAACAAGCCATTACAAATCGAACGGATAATAACAAGGATATGATTTTTCAAAGCCTAAAATATTACGACATTGCTCATGTGAGCCATTTGGGTAACCCAACAAAATGATAAAATATTTGCTTGAAAAAATTATTATTTAAATACCTATCTGTTGACTAGACCTACTTTGCCTTACCTCCTAAGGGTAATGCTATTTCAACCTTAATACAGACGAACTTGAAGAGTGGAGAAGGGGTGCGTAAAATCCCTTATCCAAGGGCCGGTAAGTCTAGGTGGTCTCGTGACGTCACTACCTGTTCATATCACTCTCCTAAAAGTTGCAGAGCAAGGCAGACGTGTTTTGTTCTGTGACTGGGGTTTTAGCGGCTTGTGTTGCTAACTTGCTATTTTTCTCTTGTTAGTTCAAGAGATACCCTCAACTTTATTCTTCGATAGTGAAGGTTGTGTTTGCAATCTGTTTTCAAGTAGGTGTTAGTTTTCAAGGGGCCTTGTTGACATGTGCTAGCTAGCGACCACCCGGAGTAGGTGGATTGCATGCGCCGCACGTGCAGCTCGTGATTCTTTGTTTTCTCTCACCTGACTGTTGGGTGTTTGACTTGCGTAGGGTAAAGGAGCAGTGGTATCTCTCCTACGCGTGTGACTCGCTTCGCTTGTCATCCGCTTTCGCTTGTCATTCGCCATTCGTTCCGAGTGCTAACTGTTAGGTGTTTGTCTTGCGTATGGTAGAGGAGTAGTGGCATCTCTCCTAATCGTTTGACTTGCTTCGCTGGCCATTCGCTTTCGCTTGTCATGCGCTTTTCGGTCTGTACTCTAGTGCTAACTGTGGGTTGTTGACTTGCGTACGGTAAAGGAGCTAGTGGAATCACTCCTAATTCGCTTGTCATACGCCTGTCGGTCGTACTCTAGTGCTAACTGTTAGGTGTTTGTCTTGCGTATGGTAGAGGAGTAGTGGTATCTCTCCTAATCGTTTGGCTTGCTTCTTTTGTCATTCGCTTTCGCTTGTCATACGCTTTTCGGTCTGTACTTTAGGGAACTGTGGGTTGTTGACTTGCGTAGGGTAAAGGAGCAGTGGAATCTCTCCTACGCGTGTGACTCGCTTCGCATGCCATCCGCTTTCGCTTGTCATACGCCTTTCGTTCCGTTTACTAGTGCTACTGTTAGGTGTTTGTCTTGCGTATGGTAGAGGAGTAGTGGCATCTCTCCTAATCGTTTGACTTGCTTCGCTGGCCATTCGCTTTCGCTTGTCATGCGCTTTTCGGTCTGTACTCTAGTGCTAACTGTGGGTTGTTGACTTGCGTACGGTAAAGGAGCTAGTGGAATCACTCCTAATTCGCTTGTCATACGCCTGTCGGTCGTACTCTAGTGCTAACTGTTAGGTGTTTGTCTTGCGTATGGTAGAGGAGTAGTGGTATCTCTCCTATTCGTTTGGCTTGCTTCGTTTGTCATTCGCTTTCGCTTGTCATACGCTTACGGTCTGTACTTTAGGGAACTGTGGGTTTGACTTGCGTAGGGTAAAGGAGCAGTGGAATCTCTCCTACGAGGTTGGCTTGCTTCGCTTGTCATTCGCTTGTCGCTTGTCATACGCCTGCGGTCCGTACTCAAGTGCTTCGCGTCTCGCTTGGCTTCTCGCCTCGCCTGTCACTGGCTTCGCTAGTTGTTCGCCTAAGGTGAGTGACTAGCTTGGTTAAGGAGCAGTGGATACACTCCTCGTCAGTGACACGCGTTGCCCGTTGCTAGATTTCGCCTACCATTCGCCTTTGGCATCGCCTTAGGTCGAATCTACGCGACTCATCCTTAGGGTGAACCACTTTGGTTACGCCAGTCACTTACGGTTTGGTACACGCACGAGTGTTATGTGAGATAAGATTGAATTATCTTGTAAGTGTTTAGCCTAGTTTTTGTCTGGCTTGTTCGTCTTTGTTTACCTTGGCGGGTCGTTACTTGATTTTGACTTTGTGCTCTTCGAGTTCAGAGTTTTTGGTTCAACTCTCTTGATTGCATATCATCAGAGTTGTTGTGCTTTGGTGAAATAAAGATTGAATTATCTTGTAAGTGTTTAGCCTAGTTTTTGTCTGGCTTATTCGTCTTTGTTTACCTTGGCGGGTCGTTAGTTGATTTTGACTTTGTGCTCTTCGAGTTCAGAGTTTTTGGTTCAACTCTCTTGATTGCATATCGTCAGAGTTGTTGTGCTTTTGCTCCGCCGCTTGGGTGTTTCACGTGTGTGACTCACCTCGTCTACGCTACGCTACTTAGGTGTCTTTCTGTAGGGATTCGCCTCGTCTACGTTACGCCGCGTAGGTGACTCGACTGTCTTTACCTTCGCTTACGTTACGCGTCTTATCGTTTCGTCCGCCATGTACTCCGCCTTTTGCACGAATTGCGGAGGCAGGAAGTCCGCCTCTAAGGATCCGCACTTGTTATGTAGGAAGTGTAAGGACCTTTGCGAAGAGGAGTACCGTTGCAACGAGTGCGCTCCTCTCTCCGAATACGTTTCCGCCATACGCAAGTGTGTGGCCGATAGGGCTTCGCTTCAGAAGCGTGCGTCGTCAGCTCAACGTAGGGAGATGTCTCCCATTCGTCATCCGTCTCCGGAGGAGGACGTAGACATTGTCCTCACGGAACGGGCGGATGAATTCGACAGGGAATCGTCGGTCCTGTCCGAAACCGCTAGGGGGTCGAAGGATTCGCGCACCCCCCCTCCGCCGTCGTGTTCCAGTTCTCGTCCGCGGACTCGCCCGTTGTCCCCTCCTTCGCCAGACAAGCGGTTGTCTCCGCTTAGGCTTAAGGTTGGCGGACCCACTACGCCCATGAGCAAAAAGAAGAAATCCAAGAAGGCTAGGTTTGACAAGGTCAATCCGTCCCTCCTTCTGGCATCCGTCAAGGATATGGTCTCTTCCTTGCTCGATGCGCGTCTGGGTCCGCGGACCTTACCCACTCACACTACGACTACGCTACCGTGTGAACCCAATGCGGATGTCGTACCTCAGGGTTCGCGTTCTACGTCCGCTAGGGCCTCCGCATCCGCAACCCCATCGCGTACCCCTCACACCCTACGCGTCGTGTCACGGTGGTGTCACCGCCACGTGATTTGTTGTGTCTTACGCTACGCTACTTAGGTAGTCAGTGATTCGCCGGTTATTCACCTCGTCTACATTCACGTGTGAGTATCTCGTCTATCGCTCACCTGCGTAAGGGAACGGACTGTCACTCACCTGTCTCTCGCCTTAGGCTCGATTCTACTTGACTCGCTTCGGCTAGCAAGTGACTCGCTTCGCCAGGCACTCGCGTAGCCAGTCATTCGCCTTTAGGTTGTCAATTTGTTTTGGCTCTCTTTCGTCAGTGGCTCGTCTCACTCGCCTTTGCCTGTCACTCGCTTTCACCTACGACTCGACTTGATTGCCTCATGTCGTCTGTGACTCGTTTCGCCAGTGACTCGTTTCGCCAGTGTCTCGCTTCATCAGTCTTTGGACTTCGCACCCTTCGGGTTCGGAGCCTCTGCCTTCAACACTTTCGAGGGTCTCTCTCGTCTCACCTTGCGTGTTTTCACTTAAGCGTTTTCGTTCTACGTTTTCGTGAGTTTACACTCTGGGTGTTTTTGGAGTAATTAGCTATCAGAAGGGTTGTTTTCTTCCTATGTCAGAACTTCGTTCTTACACTACTCTACTTTGCGTTTCGCGTCGTGAATCGACTGTCATTCACCACGCGCCTGTCAGTAAGTGACCTAACTGTCACTCACCTCGTCCACGTTAGTGTTATCTGATTGAGGGTCAATCTCCTGTCACTCACTTCATCAGCTTACGCGCGTGGGTCAGTGATTGACTATCACTCACGTTGTTACTTCAATATGTACGCTGCCTTCTGCACGAATTGCGGAGGTAGGAAGTCCACTATCAAGGATCCTCACTTGCTGGTTAGGAAGTGTAAGGACTTGTGTGAGAAGGATTTTCGTTGCGACGAGTGCGTGTTGGTGTTTTTGGAGTAATTAAGCTATCGGAAGTGTTGTTTCTTAGTGTCAGGAATTAGTTCTTACACTACCTTATGTAGGTGTTTCGCGTCAGTGACTCGTGTGTCATTCAGGGGCGGGATAGCGCAGTGGTTAGCACGTTCGGCTTCGGATCAAAAGGTCCGGGGTTCGAATCCCGCCAGGGGCATGGCAACTTTGTCTGCAGTAGAGAACTGTTCTACACGCAGTTAGGTTTGGCTGCAATGCTACTCTGATTTTCAGCGTAATACCAACCATGGTTCGCTAGTTCCAGCCGCTGCTCGCAGGTTTCACCGCAGTGCATAGCCACATGGCGTTGCGGGCTTTCTCCCTGCCATAATACTAGCAGCCACGATATAAGTGAAATACTCTTGGAAGCAGCGTTAAACCCCAACTCACTCACTCACTCGTGTGTCATTCACCTCGTCTAGTTTACGCAAGTTAGTGACGCGCCTGTCGCTCATCTGTTAAGTGATTTGAGTGTCACTCACCTGTCACCCACCTGGCCTAGACTACACACGTTAGTGGCTTGTCTGTCACTCGTCTGTTAAGTGACTCGACTGTCACTCACCTCGTCTAGATTACACGCGTCAGTGGCTCGTCTGTCACTCACCTGTTAAGTGACTTGAGTGTCACTCACCTCGTCTTGATTACATGCGTTAGTGGCTCGTCTGTCACTCGCCTACTAAGTGACTCGGCTGTATCTCCTGTCACTCACATCTTCTAGCTTCCTCGTGTCAGTGGCTCGTCTGTCACTCACCTGTTAAGTGATTTGAGTTTCACTCACCTCCCCTAGCTTACATGCGTCAGTGACTCGTTGTCAATCACCTGGTAGTGTCTCGAGGGTCTCGTCAGTGACTCGACTATCAGTCACCTAGTTACTCTACTACCTCGGTGTTTGCGTCACTACGTACTCTGCATTTTGTACATTTGCGGAGGTAGGAAGTCTGTTAGGTCTTGCCTTGTATGAAGTGCAAGGACCTGTGTAACGAGGGTGTCATTCTTTCGTCTTCAGACTTCCTGGAGTATGTTTCGGCCATTCGTAGGTCTGGTACTTCTTCCTGGAAGCGCAGTGGCAACGGAACGTGGCAGTCTTCAGGGGGTTGTGTCTCCTGTTCGGCACCCCTCTGAATCTTTGCATTCTTTCAGTTTGTTATTTAAGAACTGGTTCATCGTCCCATGTTTTGGATTTTGCAACAAGTCTGGAACTGTTACAAAACCAGGCAGCTGTTGAGGCTGGTCTTGCCTCACTCGCCTAGGAGAGCCCAAGGGCTAGATAAGCGAGTGTTGGGGGTGTACCTGAGGTCATTGATGCGTACAAGGCCGCTGACCTGCCTCCTCCTTCGCGTTCCAACCCGCATGAGATCCGTGCAGTGTCAGCCACAGTGGCTTACCACTGTAACATCGCGGTCTCGGGCTAGCTCAGTCGGTAGAGCGCGAGACTCCTAGTCTCGCGGTCGTGGGCTCGAGCCATCAATCAACGCCAACATGTCTGCTATCCTGTCTGTCCTCAGGAAGAGATCGCCAGGGTTGGATGTGTCGGTCCTCAAGGACCTCATTAAAACATTCCGTTTTGTTGACGGCAGGTCCAGGCTTCGTCCACCTGAGTGGGACTTAGCCATTGTGCTCAACCACCTTCGCTCCGATACGTGAACCGCTCTCCGACGTGTCCCTTCTCCCTCTCACATGCAAGGTCTTTTTTCTGGGGGCTATGGCCTCCGCAGCGCGGATTTCGGAAATCCATGCGTTGCAGGCGGACCTTCTACGTTATGAGGTCAGGGACCTCTCTTGAGTTGGCTCCCGACTTTGTCTGTAAGGACCAGGCAGCTTATGAAGCTGGGGGTGTATCTAAGGTCGGCGGTAATTGATGCGTACAAGGCCGCTGATTTGCCTCCGCCGTCGCGTTCCATCCCTCATGAGATCCGAGCAGTTTCAGCCACAATGGCTTATCACTGCAACATCGCGTTTTCGGATGTCATGGCAGGGTGTTTTTGGCGTTCATCAGAGGTTTTCGCCTTCCATTACCTACGAGATGTCTCCACAACAGATCTTGAAGGCATCTCTAGGCTGGGTCCACAAGTCTTCGCGCAGACGAAGGTGGTCCCCCCAACCAGACCAAGAAGGGGTCATCCTTCTTAGACGCTTTTGAGACTTATTGTAAATAAACATGGTTTACATTACTAGCTCTTGTGTCTGTTGTTTTTTTCTTTAACTTCACTTTAACACCCCCCTCCCTGTTGGGGTTTGGGGGGCGGTGTGTTGATCGGAAGTTGAGTGGCAGGGTTGTCTCTTCGATCCGCTTAGCGGTAGAGATGGTATCTCCCGGGCTGTGCCTTGTCCTCACCACAGGGTGGAGGACTCGTAGGTTAGCTTACACTCAGGGCTAGTCGCTGGTCTCGTCACTACCATGTATCTACTGACCCGCCTCCTTGCGGTGGGATTCTAGGCAAAGTAGGTCTAGTCAACAGATAGGTATTTAAATAATAGTACGTTTTTGATTAAACGTAATTATTTATACTTACCTGTTGACTAGACCTACGCTCTAGGCCCTCCCATCCTCCCCACTTGGTCTGTCTTGCCTTTGGGACTTTCGGAGAGTGATATGAACAGGTAGTGACGTCACGAGACCACCTAGACTTACCGGCCCTTGGATAAGGGATTTTACGCACCCCTTCTCCACTCTTCAAGTTCGTCTGTATTAAGGTTGAAATAGCATTACCCTTAGGAGGTAAGGCAAAGTAGGTCTAGTCAACAGGTAAGTATAAATAATTACGTTTAATCAAAAACGTACTATTATAAAATTTTATTATACTTTATTATATCCTGTCAGCTAATAGAGACCCATTTACAAAGCTCAGTATTTGGTGCATCAGATCGCGCATGAATTATAACATGAGGGACACTGTACTTGACATACCAGGGATTTTAGATTATCTCAAGTGTGTTTTGAACTATTTATCGATATTGTAACATGACTGTTAGTTATCAGGCGTTTTGAAACGAACTCTCTTTTTGCGTACCTATCTCTGAGTGGAAAGGACTTTGCGACTGTTCCATTTTTGTAAGAGGTGTGGTCAGGTCAAAACAAATGTAAATACTCGGCGTAATATGTACATTAGCAACAATTTACACATAAGCTCAAACAGTGTCACTCAACTATGTTCACTTCACAATATTCACGTATCTTTTTAGATGGCGATAAACATTTATCTACGACATCAACACAGTAAAATACATAGGAATACAAATCTTAAACTTGCCCTAAACCATTGTGACAATGACGCTAGCATTGTGACGTCAAAATGGTTGATCACTATGACGTCATGCCATGGCAACGGCATTCGGTATTCAGAGCCGCATGGAAGAAGTCGTCAAACTTGGACAAATCTAACTAGTTAAAAACATTTTAGTTACTTGAAACTAATTAATTTTGAGAGTTATTTGTGACCTACACTGCTACACAGTGCCACCTGTTAAATTTGAGTAAGGAGCACATATGAAGAGAAATAGAAAAAATAAATTTTGAGTCGGGCCGAATCTTGTGAACACGATGTATATTTTCACGTTGATCCGCACCAAGTAATTTGCGGGTATTCATTGTCATTCAACATAGGCAAATCAACCAATCAGAATCAAGAATACACCGAAATCATGTTACAATTTATATTAATTTTTTCAAGCGAATATGTTTGAATGTTTGGTGGGGTTACCCAAATGGCTCACATGAGCAATGTCGTAATATTTTAGGCTTTGATAAATCATATCCTTATTATTATCCGTTCGATTTTTACGTTTGATGGCTTGTTTTAAAGACAAATGGATTGGCTTTGACGTGGTATATAACATTGAATGATAATAAGATGACAACATTCTGAAATATAATTTCAAACGGACATGGGATGTTGACCCCGTTACATCCCTTTACTTTTTTATAGTATATAGGGCTGGATCGTCGACTTCATATTCGCTGAATCGCTAGTTTCGACAATACAAGCCCCTGTGGTTTAATGCTTAATAAATAGGGATAGGTTAAATGTCCGCAATACAGTTCGGATATTGAAAAATAGTATCATACTTGTAGACAGCTTGCAGACTAACACTGCACACAGATTTACCTACACCTGGGGTCTCTATTGCCGTTAGTGAGTCTATATTTACATAACTTTACCTCCCCAAACCTTGCTGTATCATCCTCTATTGGCATTGGCGAGACAATATTAACACAAGTGTACCTAGTAGTGTTATGTTCTAATGCAAACAAAACTCATAGTATTTGGGAGGTTCCCCTATTGTGTGGTTGCAAATCACTATGTTTCTACTACTATCGGGTCACTCACAAAAGCATCAGTCTCAACATCCGGAGAGAGAGCAAAATGTTTGGCTACCATTTTCGTAGGACACATACGTTCCTCTATCTTGGTCTTCGTATGGTCATCGAGATGCAGTCTTCCACATTGACATCGTATTCATATTGCCTTCGTCTCTCCATCGGCACCATTTGGCATCTTGTTTCCTTCATAATATCTTCGCATGTGAAAACTGCCTGATGATACTGATTGATTAAGGTAACACGGTCATGACAATTGTCAAAATATGAGCCTCGATTCACTTTAATAGGGTAGCCATTAGTTATTGTGCCCCGTTTATATTGGCCTTGTTCACTTCCTATTTTGCTTTAAATTTGTATTATTTACGCGACATCGATTTGCTGTTTGATGTTTTATGGTAATCATCTCCTTTCAGCTACAGTATAAACGAACCAGCTGACGGATCTTGGGGTTTTTTTCAAAATGGTTCCTGGAATGGAATGGTTGGACATTTACAAAATAAAGTAATAACACAACTTTCCTATAAGCTCACAACAGCAATCGATTTCATAAACATGTCATCTTGGATGAAAACAAATTCATGTCTCAGATTTTTACACTAAATTGGGTAAATGTTAACCACTTCTGTTCCCTGCCGCGACTATGTATTCAGCGGCGTCCGTACGTCCATACGTCTTTACGTCCGTACGTCACATTTCTTGTTTACGCGATATCTCATGAACCGTTGCACCCAGTGTCTTCAGTTTTTGTACCAGCCTACAATGGGTGACTATCCAGACACCAGTCGAATTGTATGACCTTGACCTTATTTTCAAGGTCACCACGGCACTTTGACCGGCTTTCAGCTCTTGTTAACTCGATATCCCATGAAGCATTGCATCCAAAGTCTTCAAATTTGGTGTCGGCCTACATTGGGGGGAAACGCAGACCCCAGTCGATTTTGGTGACCTCGACCTTATTTTCAAGGTCAACGCGACACTTTGACCACTTTTCGAACTCTTATTAACATGATTTATCATTACCTGATGGACCAAAAGTCTTCAAATTTAGTGCCAGGCTACAATGGCGGATTACGCAGACACCAGTCGATTTGGCCGACCTTGACCTTACAAAAGTTTCAAAAGTCACCACAATACTTTGACCACTTTCCGAACTCTTGTTAACACGATATATCATTACCTGATAGTTTTTCAGCCTCTTGTTAACGTGATATCTCATGAACCGTTGCACCCAGTGTCTTCAATTTTTGTACCAGCCTAAAATGTGTGACTATGTAGACACCAGTCGAATGGGTGACCTTGACCTTATTTTTAAGATCACCATGGCACTTTGACCGGCTTTCAGCCTCTTGTTATTAACCCTTAGCATCCATTCTCTTAAAATTTGGTGACATCTGTCATTAGGGAATTATGCAGACATCACTTTTAGTGCATAACACTGTGACCACATTCTTGTAGATGCTATGTCTTCACATTTGATGTCATAATGACATTTTTTACCAGAAATGCAATATAAGAAGAACCAAATTTACAAAATGTGTCTTACATGAATCAACGTTGTAGTCGGGGGACATTGCTATGTTAGTGGCAAACACTTGTTTTATTTAAAAACGTGTAATTATTAATGCCATGGTATAATTGTAATTAATTTCAATGCTGTGTTTCTAAACATACAGACCGCTGATGTTGTTGTTGCTTCCCTCACAATCACCAATGAAAGAGAATCTGTGGTTGACTTTATTTACCCTCCTATCGACACATCTGGAGTTACTGTTCTATATAAAACTCTGACACCGAGCTCGTTCCTAACCATTACAAGACCGCTTAAGTGGCAAGTGTATCTCTCCCTACTTGGTATAACAACGGTTATGATGCTTACCTTTCATCTTCTTGAGAGATTGGAATCTGGACCTACTGGATCACAAGGCATTTCTGGCAGTGATGTTATCATCAGAGCGGTATTACGACAAGGTTTGTTAGATTGGAACTCCTTAATTTTGGGGTACAACCAGTCCACCTAATAAGACAGCCATATATTCTTTAAAACCCTTGACCCCTGACCACAATAAAGTACTATTTAGATATCACCAATAGCTGTTGTGGTTCTATCTGCTATCTGGGCTCAGGACATGGTCCATATTTTAACAAATAATGACAGGTGCTCCATATTCCATATTAAGTGCGACACTTCGGGTGTCCCAGAAAATGCTTATGTAGGCATGGTACATTAAATCAAAATGGCTGAGAAAATACTTACTTCTATACATATATAGTAACTACAATGCCTTGTTGTATTAAAAAATGCATATTATGTAGGGACTACACGTTATTGAATTAGGCATATATATATATATATATATATATATATATATATATATATATATATATATATATATATATATATATATATACTAGTGTGATGCGTTTAGTGTTTAAGTATCGTCTTTTGCTAACAACTATTACTTCCCCTGACAGGTGCGCCGAAAAATCCGCGAACACGTGCTGGTAAAGTCCTCATCTCGTTCTGGTGGATGTTTCTCATGATATTGACTGGGGTATACTCAGCTAACCAAGCAGCTTCATTTTCATCGTCCAGAAAAATCCATCCTTTCACTACATTCAAGGAACTCTCAGAAAGTGACTACCAATTGATGAGTGATGTTCAAGGCACACCGTTGGTCAATTTCATGGTGCGGATTTATTTTAAGTAATTACCAATGTCGTATATATAAATGAGAGAGAGAGAGAGAGAGAGAGAGAGAGAGAGAGAGAGAGAGAGCTCTTGCCGATATACATGGGCATTTGAAAGAAGTACATGCATATTATCGTTACACTGAAGTTTATTTCTAATGCAATTTGATTGTATTGGTGGTATTTTTGTTTCGTAAATATGTTTCTTTTCCACAGAACTCTAACCTATCATGGATCAAAGAGCTCAGAAAGAGATTCTATCACGAAGAATTTGTTTCTTCACAATCACTGCTGAAAGAAAAAATAACTCAAGTTAAAACTGGAATGTTTGCTCTTTTGACTTATGTATCGACTGCAGAGAGCCTCTTAGCAGAGGACTGTGAACTTGAGGTGATTAAAGAAAAGCTATTTACTGAACACATGGGTTTCGCTGTACCAAAAGAATCTACCCTGAAAGAAGACTTTGAAAGGATGTAAGTGTTTCATTTTTTTTAAGTGTCCAAAATTGGATTGGTCGACTATATCAAGTCAACATTTTAATTTGATTTTTTTCAAAAGGCATCCTTGAAACAAAGTGATATGGATCTCAGTACAGTACAGCCAGACAAGTGAAAATGTGCACTGCTAACATCGTCTGACAATTCCTAGACTGATGTCCAAAATAAAAATGACAATCACAACAAAAAATGCTTTTATTGATAATTTGGTATTTTCTATATTGAAAACAGAAACATTTACATATTATTGTCATCAAACAAAACGCACTTTAGTCAATAAAAATTGTCGAAAAGTCGACAGTCACAAAATGCACAAAAGCATATAAAATAACTGATGAGACACGTTCAGAACACAGCAGCAAAAAGCACTCACAAAAATACTGAGATTATCCACACAATATCACCTTTAATGTCATTCAAAGTTTGCCAATGCCATATGACATTGTCAAATAACCGTATCGATGTCATATTATGTATTGTACTTAAATTAACAGTGTATGAAGAAAAATATTTGTCTTTGCCAATAGACAGTTCTTTTTATCCTGAATGTCTCAGTTGTCCGCAGGGTTATTTTGAAGATGTTGTCAATTTTCATTTGGACAGCAGTGCATTAGGGGACGAGGCTGGATACGTCAATGGATTTTTAAGCTTTTCGTTGTCATTCATTATTTAATAATAAGGCATGAAAATAGTGAAAAAGTTTACAGAAATGTATAGAATTGATCTGATTTACCTAAGAGAGTACTGAGTTTGAATGGCAGATGGTGAATGGCGAATAGCGAATGACGAAAAGCAAAACAATTTGTTATTTGAATTCAAAGGGGAAAGTACGAAAGACGAATAGCAAATAATTTTTGCTTTTCGTCATTCAAATTTGTTAACAATATGAAAGACGAATAGCAAATAAATTTGCTATTCGCCATTCATTTTTTACTGCAGTATGAAAGAAGAACAGTAAATAAATTTGCTTTTTGTCATTCAAATTTACGAACACCATGAAAGACAAATAACAAAGAAATTTGCTAATCGTCATTCAAATGACGAATAGCGAATAACAGTCTAAATTCTGGTAGCCATTGGGTGACTACGACTGCCATTGAAGGACATTAATATTCCCTTCGGTTGTATATGCCAATGAAGCAAGTGTCATATTAGATATGACATTTTCATGCATTAATGTAATGGTGTTGGCGTCAGACTCTCTTCGACCACAGCTAGTTCCTATTATTGTAAGATATGGCCCCTTTACCATCACGCCCCCTACGTCGATTCTATCGACGTTCTCTTTCGATTTGGATATGAAACGACCATCTCGACATTGGAAAATATTAATCATGCTGAACCAATTCTGGAAACCAGGCTATTTTGTCACTTTCAAAGTTTCAAGCCGTTCTATAGTGATATAGATAGTAGATAGTGACCAGCAGCATTTAATCATCTTATTTGGTTCATCAGTTGTCAAGCGTTCGATGGAATATGTAGAATCACTTCGGTCTTTTATAGCCGTTGCATCTACTGATGGTTTGGTATATAACGGCAGTCATCAGTAACGCAGCACAAAAGTCTCTGGGAACCAGATTGATGTTTCTGGTGCAATCAGTCAACATCCATTTGTCAAGATATAATTATAGCATCATTTACCAAACGACCTTCTTTATAAATACATGTTGCACGAAACTCTTTTTTAGAATTAGTTCATGCGTTTCCTTTTTGGAGAGTGTAGATTTGAGATTTTACAAGCTCTTCCAACGGAGCTGATTTCCCACCTGATGGACCATTACTTATGTTATGCTGAAAATCTAAAAAATGAGATATTATTTTGAAATTTTCTATATGTTGCCTCCTCCCTTTGGGTCCCATTGTGTTATTTACATATTTAACGAAACAAATACAAATTGTCATTTACAGAATGTCCAGTTTACAAACGAGTGGATTCTTGGAACTATTACAGAGGAAATGGTTCAAGAAGAGGAGCGCAACGACATGTTTGACAGAGAAAAGAGTGAAGGAAATCTCAATGAATGTCTTCGCCAGTAGTTTCTTAGCTTCAGGAATAGGGGTCACTTTAGCTGCCTTCGTATTGTTCTGTGAAAGGGTCTTTGATCGTTTACATGCTTGACTTGATTTAAGTAATTTGAAACATTATGAGGATTTTGCATTTTCAAGAGATTATATATCCACATTAGACAGGAGAAATCCAGGAAATTGTAAATTTTAAATTAACCTGAAATTCCACTTGTAAACTTTATACTAGAGCCTCGTGTCAATATAGGTGTCCCTGTTTAATAAGTTTAGATTTATTATTTTATTTTATTATATTATTTAAATGTATCCTTTCGGTATAGTTTTGCTTGTTGCGTATTTCCTTCCTATGTTGATCACAAATATGATCATGCTGTTGGTCTGAGTGCAAGTACAGTTATTCCTATGTTGAACTGCTCGAGTAAGTAAGTAAGCAAAAATATGTGCTCATAAATGTAATGTGATTGTTGATTCGAATATAAGATATAAATTGTCTCCCTATCTTGACAGCACCTTAAGGTAAGTAATATTCCGTCAGAGTAAAAATGTAAAACGTATTGTGCATGCATTCGTGTTTGGATAACTTGCACAGTATAAATTTCCATTATTATTATTAGGTATTCAAGAGTCTGGAAGACGAATTGTTTTTATGCGAATTTTTAGGTCTTCAAGACAAAGTCATGAAGACCTATTGTTATTATCGTGTTGTTGTTTTTTTATTTATTATTTGCACCGAATTTTGTCCACAGGATTCCCGCTTAACAGCTCAAGCAATTTGACTTGCAATCCGCAGAGTGAATAGCTTGTGACTTAAACTGGTTTTGTGTTGAGCCACTTTTTGGATTTTCGACTTCTTTCTTGAGTTTCTTCTGCCCTTGAAATTGAAACTTCAAACCTTAATAGCTCGAAAACTATTCAACAAACTTTCATAAAACTTTCACCAAAATGTGGGCAACAATATTCCCCATCGGTTAGCCTTAATAATAGATTGTTTGCTATTTTAAAAAAACGATTTTTGTTTTAACTTTCGCGGTTTTGAAAAAATCTTCTCCTAAATCACGGTAAAACATACAGCTATGTGTGATAGCTCATTTGAAAGCTAAATAAATTTAGAAAAAAAGTACTGATACCGAATTTTGAATTTAGACCTTGAATTCGAGAAATATGCCCTTGAATATGGACCTCTTTCAAAAAGGCGTTTTTTGGCTCCATTTTCAAAGGGGTATTTCTCTGTAACAAATTGACTTAATTCAAAGTTAGTTGCAGCCATCTCTTTCTTATAACTAGTTTAACAATTTCATAATTTATCATTATCATATAAAAAATTATAGTTTCGGCACAATTTCGACATATTCCCAAAAAAGTAAAATTTTGTGATGTTGAGACTCTTCGAGGGCTACTTTGTTGAATTGTTGATCGTTAACCACTGACGATACCATTATGTTTGATAGCTCATTTTGAAATAGAGATGTCATGTATTAAAGACAATAAATTTCAATCAGATGTCTGTCATAGGTCTCTTGTGACTTGTCATAAAATATTGTCATTTTTCGAAAATCGCCATTTTCAGCAAAGTTCAAAGGCTCACAACTGCTTAACTAATTTTGATATCTGAATTTTATTTACAGCTCCGGATACACAGATTCAAGAGCAACAACTTTTCTATTGAATCCTTTCATCAAAAAGTTGATAGTGAAGCTCCGAATATCGCAAACGTTCTCAAGGGGTTAAACTTGAAGCAATTTAGAGTATTTTCTTGAATATTCAGAACAAGATAACGCAGTAATTATGTATGCAATCTAAATGATGATTACATCTACTTAAGTGGAAATTAAAGCACGATATTTTGTATGTTTTAACTTCGTATGAAAATTTAGCCATTTTGTCTAAATCGTGAGAAAGGTCATGTAAGGGTCCATTAAAAAGTGATTTTTCCATTTTCAGAGGGTCATTGTCTTTGCAGAATTTTAAAAAAAAACTATTGAAGATAGAGACATGTTTAATAACTCGTTTTAAAGCGGGGAAACTGATGCATAACCGAGAGTGCAACATTGAGTTCAAGGACAAGCAGAGGTTGTGAAGACCTAAGTATTGCCTTGGCAATCCTAGTTATTATTATTAGTTGTACCAATTTTGTCCTTGTAAAAGTCAACATTACATTGAAATCATACTTTTTACAAAGTCAACATTTCGTCAAACTCAATAAACTCAAAGACAGCGTTTCATTAATGTTTAGCTTCATAAAAGTCAATAAAATTGAAAGTCAAACAAAGTCATAATTTCATTATTATCAAAACTGCTTTCAATAATTTATTTTATCGCTACCCACCCCTTGACACCCTACTGTATCTCAACATGCAGGACCTGAACTCTGGAGTCAAGTAAAGACCTCACTGCCACCCGTTCACACTACCATTATGTTATCGGTACATGAATCGTTACGATTTACATTGCGTCATGATCGTATTTATTCAAATTTGTAACTCGCTGTTGATGTTCTTTTCATTGGAAAATTGTATTTAACCTTGTTTGAAAGGGTTTTTAAAGTGCTGTTAAGAACATGTGAGTGTTATATATATAGATATATGTTTGATGATACTTTTTATATGATTTTTTACGATGTAATTCGTTACAATTAAAACGCTATAGAATTTATATGAAAGTTGATTATCATTTGACGTGATAAAATGATAGTGATAAATTGTTCTAATAGTGATGCAGTGTTCTGATAATACGCTGTTCTAATAAATATGTATTGATCTAATAGTGGTTTATTGTTAAAAAAGTGATACATTGTTATAATAATGATGCGTTGTTGTAATAATAAATTGTTCTAATAGTGATGCAGTGTTCTGACAGTGATGTACTATTCTAAGATTTTTGTTTAGTGGTACATATAGAATACTAAACGATGTCCCGCTTGATTACATGTTTATTAAACACGTGAATGGTTTGGTATTTTAACGAGCGAAAGCATGTTATCAAACGGGACCAAGTTTAGTATTTTATTTATTACTCAATGATGTAAATAGCTCTGAATTGCAAGAAAACAGTTGTTAGTGACGCTATTAGTTAGTGTTGTTGCAGTCGCCGGGCTAACATTGTGACGCACATTGAGCACATGCTTACATGAGGGCAAGAATATAAATGGAAATTGACAATTTTGGGTTTATGCGAAGGAAAGAGAATGTAGGTGTTATTGACTTCAAAACGTGTATTGCATGCCATCAACCTCAAGTTGCTAATACGGTCAATAATAATAAATATAATATAACAACTTTCATTCATCTGTAACACTCGACTGTTCGTGTAAGTAAAACAAGCATTGCACTTTGAAAGTCGCACGTTGAGTCTACATTATGCGCCAAGTTAAGTTGTTTGGTTTGCAAGTAAACCTGATTTGTAAATGGACCACAAAACAGCAAAATGTCATCACGTTAATGATTCTCAATATGCTGGACCGTATAATTGTAGTCTCTCCGAGTGCTTGAATCAATCACACGATGCCAAAATGAACAACTACTGTGCATTTTAAAACCTTTCGGGATAGTAAGTAGACTTGAAAGCTTTTTACTGTTTATATAACGAACCTGAAAATATTTGCGTACACAATAGCATCTGCAGTGGATGCTCTATTGTGGAAGTGACATCTAAATTCTACTTGCTACAAACCTAACTCCTATAATTATATGTCTTATAATTATTCATTTTATCGTATGATACTTTATTTTGGTTGAGAAGTTCAGAATGAAAGCTCTGTAATTTTTCATAGGAACCATTGAATCTTTCACAAAGTGTCTTGCTGTTTATATATTGGCTTCTCTCTTTTGGCAAAAACGTTAAAGTCAATATCGATGCAAAGAAGAACTTGATTTATTCCGTAATATTAGGGTTCTTAACCGAAACTTTGACACTTATAACAATAAAATAAACAGGGGTGTGTGTCACTTGAAAATAGCAATAGTAAGACTTACAAACCAATATACCCTACCCTAGTCCATGTTTAAAGTAAGAGGGAAGAGAATACAACGCCATTTCTAAGTGATTCACGCTCACGTGGTAATACTATTGTGATACGAAATGGTAATGTCCATCCAAACACTACAGGTTTGATATGTGATCAGAAGAAACGTGCCAATGTCGCCAGTACCTGACTGACTGACTGACTGACTGACCAGTTACAAACATAGCATGAGCTCCGACCTCAAGATGAGCAGTCACAGGGGATTCAACGTCTTTCACAGATTTTCTTCACTCGAGATGTTATATATATAAAATAAAAACCGTCCCTCAACAATCACATGGATATCCCCAATTGAATTTGAAATCAACTCTGATTATTCTGTCCCCATAGTACGGAGAGACATATCTTTTGGAGTATACTTGTTTTAAGATATTCAGTGGTCTTAGAAATCTATCAGGGATTTTGTCTATTGTTTTGGAGGTAGTGTAAACAATAATCTGTAGTCTGAGAGTTAACACATGTTTGCCAAATAGTCTAGTTCCTCCTTAATTACATTATTTTGCTATAATTATTTTGCTTTTCGCGTTGAAAGAGCGATGGCGTTGTGTTTAAATTCTCAAAAGTGTACTGTTAATCTCGCTAACATTGTCATTTCGGTCTAACGAAGGATTTGATTTGTTTTGAAGCATCTTTTCCCATGTACTTATACAATGAAAAACATTCGCGCACTTTTCAATCATTGCATACATTAATAATACAGAATCAAAATTATATTTAACGTAATAATATTACAGAATTTTAACAACATAGTGTGTCAGAGTAGATTGCCAACAAAGTAATGATACGTATGTGATATCGATAACATACAATAGATATGTGTTTTTTAATCTGATATAACTGAAATGCACAGTCTTCAATCAACTAACATTGTACAATTTATACATTTTTGGGATGATTAATTACTGGGAGTTCTACATATACGATTGTGTGAAATGTTAACATAACACTGAAGTGTGTTTGTGAGTATTATTCCGTGCTAATGGCACGAATATCATCTCCTCAGTATAAGCACTTCAATGATGTACTCAGTCTCGCACTTCGCGCACTGCAAAAGTCTATTTCAATCACATAGCAATGAGCATGCACCACCCGTATAAATAGGTGTCCCAGGAATGGACAACCATGTCATCCATGTCATCCCCAACACCCTACATACAAGGACCATAAGTACAATGCTGTGGAATCACTTGTAGGTGTAGTAGAAGGACCCAGCACTGTAGGTGGCTTCTTCATGGCAATTTTGTTCCATTTAAAGTTCCCCAGCATTTGTGGTAGTTCAACCTCGAACTGTAACCATGAGCCACTTTCTGCCACTATTGTCGGGTTCTGGGGCACCTTAGTACTTCTACCCACAGGCTAGGGAGGAAATATGGATATGGGTATGCTATACCCATATCCATATTTCCTCCCCAGCCTGTGCTTCCAACTTGAACACATCAATTATGACCTTGGGTAGGAACTTGCAGATTCTACAAACAATAATTCTGAAGCTGTAATGTAAACTTCTTCTTTTCTTCTCCACATGAGAAGTTAACTTATTAACCATTTCTTGGAATACCTCTAGGGTTATAGGCCCTACAAAGAAACATTTTGCAGTCTGGGCGATCTTCACGGTGAAGTTCAGTGAGTAACTGTTCATAGCATCCGAAAGAGTGTCTTCTGTTCAATCATTCACAAACCAACTTTGTTGGTTGATTTCCTCTTACGAGGTCGGGTCCAACGTCTTTTTGCTTCCCGAATAATTCTTTCTTCTCCAGGAAGTAGAAGTTCAGCCACTGTCAGATACATGAGTCTTTTCCTCTGTTGGCGATATCTTTTGAGTTGATCTTGGTTTTCACTTTTTGAAAGTAGAGGATGAACTGATTTAAGATGGGATACTGCCTTTATAGATACGTCCATGTGGGCAGTACCGTACCCCAAGCATGACTAAAAGGCCACAATATTGACAAGCATGCGTGATAGTCGTACCTGTCGTTGCATTTGCAAAACGCAACTTCATCTGACCATAGACGCAACAAATGCGTGCACAAAATGCAACATAGTCGTGGTTGTGTGCGAATTATGCGTGAAATGCGGTGTCAATTCGTGGCACTTAGTGTGCAATTTGAGAGTCAAATGCGCAACAAATACGTGGGGTGTGCGCGAATAATGCGAACAAATTATATTTTAAAAATGCTTCACGCATTGAGACGCACTGAGGTCTTGAAATGCGGATGAAAAAAATCGTGTCAACGCACCTTTACTGTGCAATAACTGATTTTCCAGACACATATCAAACGAGTGAACCGTGGAAGATTGAACTGCCTGGTGTACAACTCCTGGAGTACAACATTGATCCCAACAATCTCACATCAAGACTTCTTCAGATCCACCGCCTCATGTTTCCGGATATCAACATAGTTTTATCCGGCAACGGCCTATTCATTCGAAAATAATGCTCAAGGTAACATATCATCTAGGGTGCCTGTATCATGAGTTTGGTGCATCCATTGTGTTGTTCGGGGTCACATATGCCAAACTTTATAAATGGTGTTATTGTATCAAGACGTAATTCCTGTGGTGAAAATTACCATTTTGATGATAGTCCACTCAGTATTGTGACGATGTAAAGGTAAAAGTATCGGATTGAATCATATCTGATCTGATCGAACAATGCACAGCGATTTACGCGGGTTATTTGGTCAAACGAAATATTGGAAACTTATTAACAACAGACAACAAGATAAATTTGGGTTGATAATGTTAAATGGGTCATATTACTAATGTGCATGTCAATGAGGACGTGTAGTTTCGGTTTCTGCACTTGAATAGTGATGTTGCTTGATTTTAATAAGAAACTATAAATCATGATATATTTGGCGATTTGGGATGAATAAGCAAGTTGAGTGAAATTATTTGAACTTTATGGTATGTTAGCACGTTTAAAAGCTAAATAAAATATTATCAATCACAATGGATCTTTAACATAACGACAAGGCTAAGTGAAAAATTATAACTTTAGTTAAACCTCAAGTTTTGACTTAGTTGTTTGATATCGCCCAGATTTGCTACATATTAGTATAGGTCCAGTACACATCAGAGTATCAGTCTTGTTCGAGAAGGCTCATTTTGCATCCATCACTAATGATTTACTTCAACAGAGGAAGTTTTAAGAGAACTGGACCCATGTTGTCGAAGCTCTCTTAGCGCTAAGATAGTCGTAAGTGCCATACATTAATATTGGCTTACGACTATCTTAGAGTCTTAAGAGTACGAGAGCAGTGTCGAATCTGACGGCAAATTGGAGGAAGCTCATCGTCTGACCTATTGCTTGATGGCGCGGTTCTTCTCATTATAGACCAAAACAATTATGTCATTGGACCTGGCATCGAGAACTCCCTGTGGAATTAAATAAATTTATTAACGTTAAAGAAGATTTGGAAACTTCACAAACCTCACATTAATTTTGTCTTTGGATAAGCATACAATAAATAGCCATAAATGTGATCTGGAATATGCTCTCTCGAAATGTAGTGTAAAGGCGTTTTTGATTTTGAAACTTCACAAACCTCACATTAATTTTGTCTTTGGTGAAGCATACAATAAATAGCTATACATGTGATCTGGAATATGCTCTCTCGAAATGAAAAAAGGCGTTTTCTATTTCGAGTGAAGTTGTTATACAATCTTTTCAACTTTTCACACTCCCTTGTCATATCTCCTCTCTTCAAGTACTAAAGTCGTCAAGTAGACTAAGGAAAACCATGATAAATACGATGTTGTGTGTTTTTATCTTGTCAGCTTTTGTTTCTTATTCAGAAACCGTATGTTTAAGAGAATAGTTTTCTTCTTGCTCTCGCTGGGCTTATACAAAAAAACACTTTCGTTCCAACATGAGTCATATGACACTGGTACTACAGTAATAATCTCCACCACTGTGAATTTTTAAATATATAATTGTTCTTTCCAAATATAATATTAATTTTTTTTATATGTTTCACAGGTTGATAATTTTGATGAGTTGAATCAATTTACCACATACTTCCGACACCTCTCCAAGTGGTTGACTGTTTGTTCTAACGAGTCCTTGCTTGACCTACACAGTCTTCAATATCTAGAAAATTTTAAGATGTCATTAGATGTTCAGATAACCATTACTAAACTTTATAAATGAATAAAGAACAAATGAACATTTTACGTTGAACATCTATATATTAATGTATGAGGTCAATGCAATCGAGATTTGTACATCATCTACAGGAAACATTGTAAACATTGTAAAACAGAAATAGACATATCCAGAGTTATACATCACACATATGACCCATAGACATCACCCGAATGAAAGGGTTTAAACATTTGGAAAACCTTGAATACTATGAAACTAGTATTAATGAATATAAATGTTTGTTGCAAAATTCACCGAGGTATACTCCCATGACACTGAGGCATCATCCTTCTGGTAACGTCTTCACTCCAGTATCAGAGTGTGGAGCTGATGTCTCTATGTGCTACTTTCCTAATGTACAATATGGATACAACAGGAGACATATCAGAGTCATGACGATACCAGTATAGTATGTTTTTTCCTTATAAAAATGTGTTGCATGCAAGTGTTGACTAGTATGTTGCGTATGTTGAGGGTTGGTCATTACAAAGACTGCACATTTCGTTTGTGTTTAGTTTGTCTGGCTTTCAATTTTGAAGTTTAATTCTGTTTTGAGTAGCCAAATGTGTTAAGTTGTTACTTAGTTCTGTGGTACATTGATGAATGAGACTTTCTGTCTTGATTTTGTATCTTGTCTTGAACTCAGTTTGTATGGACCACGCATTGTTCACTTTTGTTATCTCATATCACTTTTTTGTAGATGGCAGATTTGGCCAAACAGTAACCCTTAGGTAACTCATGTGTCATAGTTCTTGTTTTGTTGGTTCTTCAGTTGCTTTGATATTGGTTTCTCTTTCTTTAATTCCCGTTCACGTCATGACATTGGAGGTACATGTATACGTAAACATGAATCATTTTAGTGAAATTAAAACGTGATACCAGAGAGATTATATCAATAATAAGAATGTGAATGAATTACTTACTCGTACTCAAGGAAAAAATAAAAGGACGAAATTAAGTACTTATGTATGTTGTTATTCTTTAATTATGATTTTCAGACCGGGAGATATGTGATAAAAGACACAATCAAATGGAAGGGGTAATTACAGTGGATATGCGACGATTCATTAAACATTGGTTTTATAGTTTAACACATATAACGAAACATGTTAATCGAACGATTGGAATAAATTAATTAGTACAATCTACATTATTTGAATCACATCGAGTCAAAATATATTGAGGATGAAAGTTTCTTCGTGGAAAGTGAAATGTATTCTTCTTCATTCTAATCAGTAAAGTCATCTCAATATCACATTTATATATGGAATTAGATTGATAATATCATTATATTGTGTCCATGTCTAATTAGACATAATGTTTAGGGTTGTTATGTACTCGTGAATACTTACTTTCAGGATGTCCAGTCTCCAAGAGAGCGGCACTCTGATTATCATGTGGAGTAAATGGTACAAGATGAGGAATTCAGTGACATGTGAAACACCAAGAAATGTGAAGCCGATTTCAATCCAGACAATTGCTGGAAGCTTTATAGCTATTGGGGCTGGTGTTGTTTTAGCCTCTATTGTCCTCTTCTGTTAAAGATATAACCAGTTTTCATATTTGTTGATTAACGATGTGTGTGTGTGTGAAACAAACTAAAATCATTCGCACTCCAAAAAAGTGCATAAAACCTGAGCGAAATGAAACATTCATTTTATCAAGAAAAATTATCTGACAATATTGATCACCAAGGCATATTAGTTAAGCTTTGCAACACGGATAAATTGGAATGAGCGTTGTAGAAGATATACTTTAAATGTTGTGTTCACAGATCATATTCATAAATACTGTTGATTGTCCATTGTATTTTTATTTAAGCTTGAGAAGTTCCTTCTTTTGTTTTCCGTATATGTATTTTATGGAGAATACATGGGGAGGAGTGGGTTCGTTAAAAATAAACTCACGAACCCATTTTTTAAAAAAGATTTAATCATCCTTATGTGTTATTGAACAGACAAAATAATATCATACTATGATGAATGAAATTGTGAATACTTCTTTACAACATATATGCTTATGAGACACATTCAAAATAAACTTTATCCGACAACACTAAAACAGTTTTCCTCCGCGTTTCTTTTCCTCGTCAGTTGTTTATTTTCGACTTTTTAATGCAACTTAACAAGTAGCTTTTTGGTAAAGTTACAAGATCGCTTTAGCAAGGAGTCGACTACAATTGGCTCGTTTATAGTTTCCCTCTTCCTCTGAATGACACCAAACAAAATGGAAATCTTCAATATCCTGTATATTAAAACAGGGGCAAAATCGTATATTGTATGTCCATGTATCTGATTTTAATACCGTTGTTATTGGTGTCCTTTAATACATCATTAATATTGGTTGTTTACTTTATATATAAGTAAATGTACAACAGTTTGTTGACATGTCATTTGTTCCGCCTTAATGAGTGTAAAATCCACTTAACTTAAAGAGGCATACACACAACCTTAATTGAAATTAGAAGAGAAAGCTATATGGCTCCATGGTAAAACATTATTCCTTGACCAACAGTACGAATCCAAGCCGCAGTTTACTAGTACAATTTGTATTAGCATCTTATAATCTTATCTTATAATTATTAATTTTTAAATAAGTATGATTACATATTTTCATGGTGGTCATATTGCATTATGAGGATACAGCAATACCCTGTTTCAAAGAAATCATGCATTGAAAATAAAAGATGTAAATGTATTCAACAAAACAATTTCTTACCGTTGATATTTAATTGATATTCGTAATCTATGATATGATTCAATTTGGAAGTAAACCTTTTTTCCTGACATTGCAAAAAACTTATTTTCAAAATGATAAAACGCCATGTCAAGAGTCATGTTTCACAAAGGACGGAAAAACTAGGAATGAAATCAAAGGTTTAACGGGACCATAACAGTTGTCAGATCTGAATATCATTGACAAATCTGTGGTTGCTGGTTTAAATCAGCCATCAAAGAGTTTCGCACACTATCAAATGCAAGGAATTTTTTCAGCAAATTCTCACGATATGGCAGTCATTCCTCTCCAACACATTCAGTCACATTACGCCTCTATTCAAAGATGGTCAAGAGCTGTGAGGATTAATAAGTGACTGTGACCCTCCATAAATTTGACCCCAAACATAATTATGGCACACCACTGTACACTTAAAATCTTATCAAAGCTACGAGAGGAAAACAAATATGAGCAATGGCTATATGACTGAAAGTATAGAAAACATATTGCTGTTGTGTCTCATTCAAATATCAATCAGTATGGTCAATACCTACCATGACAAAATATGTTTTGCACACATTTATCTGATTTCTTTCTTTGTTAAATTGTCCACCCTTAGACGTATGATGATATGAGTATTACTGAAGGGTAAATATAATTTCCGTTAATCTCCTTGTCGTATTGTTGGGTTTGTTGTCATGATCTATTGTGCAAACAAATGAATTTCAACAGGAGCATTGCATTGCAGAGATGTGAAAGTAAGTCCAGAATAAGCTGTCCGAAACCATGAAAGGTTTCAGAATGTGGTTCAGTGTGTGGACAATTCTTGCCCATATTGCTCTTTCATTTGAGCATGAGGGTGATTTGCTAGGTAAGATGTCATTTTGTTTGTAACATCAGATAAATCTGTTTAACTGTTCAGATACATTTTGTATGTTGTTTTTTCAAGACGTTTATTTAAAACCCAATCAAGGCAACTGTTTGAAAATATGTGAATATTAGTAACTGCGGATTTACTTCAGTGTCACTCGTATGATTTTTCAGGTGGTTGTCATGAACATTTTCCATCAATATTGATTGATGATTTAAAATGGAAAAGAGTTGTCTATATACAGGATAGTGGAGGTAAATAATATGTTTTCACTGCAATAGTTCGACAGAAATAAGTAATCAGAAGTACAAAGCTAAACCCTTATCCTTCAGACTACTAAATTGAGCTTGAGTGAATGCTCCTGTTTCTAACGGGTTATACATTTATAATATTTCGACACTGTGGAAAGGTAAAGGAAATTGTCATATTCAAATAAAGTTGTATATTGATATATATATATATATTAAGTTTGGCATATGAAAGCAAACTATTAAACCTTTTTAAATTAATATTCATCACATACTATACTTTTTTTTAAAATAAATTAAAATATGTTTCACTCACACGTTACCTATTTTCAAAAGCACATACCAAAAGGTCCTCGTACGACTGTGACTTGCACGGTGTTCAGGTGTCTCTGTATGATATTGGTCCTGGAAACCTAGACGGCATTCTCTTTGATATTCATCGTCTCATGTATCCACATATCAACATAGTTCTTTCAGGCAACACAACGTTCATCAGAGAAAACATTCTTAAGGTACAATTTTCATCGCATTAAGCATTGTACAGTGTGCATGCGCTGCACAATCACTGTCTTGCTAAAAGTGGTTAGTTAAATACATGTGCTAGTTTGATTCCTGTGAAATATGTGCTTATAGAAGACTGAAAGTGTCATATTTTTTTCCGGAAGGTTGACAAATATGATGAGTCTACTGGCTATGTCACCGACCACAGACATCATTCAAAATGGTTGATCATTGCCATTGACGATCCTGATCTTGGCATTTTTTATCTGCAGAATGTCGTGATGAGTTTCAAAAAGGTAGGTTTAGTAGTTTTCTATGCATATTACGTGATATTGCTATTGAATAACATGGAACAAATGACTGATTTAATGAATAGAATAACTGACAATTCACTAGCTTTGACACTGTCAATATAAAGTCGTTGAAGGTCATTTAGAAGTGATGAATAGAACAGTTTCACACGGCATTTCAGGGTTTATGCATCTGATCAATCCATCTGATAAATCTGATTATCTGAATCATCTGATATCCAGACAATTTGGGTTTCTCATTGTTTTTATATGTGTGTATTTTAATACGTTACTTCACGCTTTATAAGTATTATGCAAAGAGAATAAAGATATATTTACATTGGCAAAAATTTTAATGCACAATACTGCCAAAAAATACAATGCTGAATTAACTGCAAACTTCAGCCTCATGCATGGCCTCACAATAATACAGATGATTAAAAGTAATTAACCAAAAAAAAACTCTCCCAACCCAAGAGAGAGATGAAACAAACATATATATTAATTATATAGACATAAAACCTAAATGTTTTTAAAGGTCAGTTGAAGGTAGGAAGGCACTAAATTGGAAGGAGTCAACTTGGTCTGCTTAACCTACTTGATGCAATCAATATTGTCTATAGACCATAGTCCTACCACCTGGAGTCAAGGAAATTAGTTGACATGTGGGTCAAAAGTTCAGACCTTGAGAAAGGCTTAAAGAGAAACTAGGCATAAGTTCATATCATAGCGAGAGGCAGTCTGGTTCCTGCAGCCGAGACACTGTATCTGCTATTCTGTTCAATTCTCCTTTAATGTGAACTGCATGCAAGTCAATGTTGTACAGGGCTCTTACCCAAACAGTTCTCTAACATATTTCAATGAATCCACACTTTTAACAGACCCTCTGTTAATCGCTGTCAAATATGTAATATTATCAGTGCGAACCAGAACTTTTTGGTTTCTGAACACACCCTTCCAACGTTTCACAGCTAACACAACCGCCATGAGTTCCTTAGTGTTAATATGAGCCCTGGCCATGCTTGGCATATCGCTATTCCAGTTCCAATATGCATAATCGCCCTGAACGTAAGCCCCTCCTCCCGTATCACAAGCATCCGTGAACAATGAGATAGAGGGAATAACCGGTACAAAACTCACTGTCCCGTTGAACGCGCACATAAAATCACACCACCATGTTATATCAGCCATGCAATTTTCGTCTAGCTTTACTTTGTGATGTGGCCCTTTGAGAGTAGCTTTAATGTCAAACAAGCGCCTGAGGAAAGTTCTTCCTCCCTGTATAACTTGAGAAGCCCAGCTAAGTTTTCCGACAAGTGTATAAAGTTGTTTTCTACTAGCTCGTGATTTTGCTTTGAAGTCATGAAGGAGTTCAATAAACTGTGAACATTTAGCTGCAGGTAGAGAAAATGTCATTGAAACCGTATCAATCTTAATTCCCAGGAACAAAATTTGCCGGCTTGGTCCGTCCACCTTTTTCCAATTGATGTCAAAACCCAATTTCCTCAGCAGAGAGATTAATTTTAACATACTTTGCACACAGTCAGTTTTGTTTCTTGTGATAATCAATAAATCATCCAGATATGCGATTACACGAACGCCATAGTGATACCACATAATGTCACACACTGCTTTTGATAAACACTGAAACACTTTAGGGCTTTTTGCGGCCCAAAACGGTAAACGTGTATCTACCATGTAGGTGACAGAGTTGTTTCCCTTCAATGTCCAAGCCAAGCCCAGAAGATCAAAGTTTGACGGGTGCACAGACACCGACCTGTAAGCACTTTTTAAGTCAAGTTTTGCCAAGAAATCACCTTCCTTAATATATTATTTTGCAACCTGCAGATCCATATACCTAAAATCACAATCTTTCATGTAAGAATTAAGGGATTTATTGCACGGTAAACTTGCATCATGTATCAGTCTTATTTTGCTTGATTCTTTTGGGATAGCTCCAATAGCGCTGACAATTTTTGGACGATTTTTAACTAACTCATAATGTCCTAAATCTATTTCTGATAGCAACTGATCTTCCACCAAAGCGGCATTTTCCATAGCTGATCGATGGTTTGAACAAAAAACCGTTTCTATCTTATCAATCACATCCCCCTCAACCAGGTGAAAACCGTCTTTGACTCCATTTAAAATGTACTGCCTGTCTTCGTGATCGATAGGCAAAAAGGTCTCCCACGCACTATGTACAAGCTTGCCGTGCGTAGGACAGTCTGGAATTGTTAGCTTTGTGTTGGGGTGGGTTGGGCCATGTAGGTATGCATGGAACCATGAGTGTTGTGTGCCGCTGAGGGTGTAGCATGCATGCTTGATGGGTGTTGGCCTCTGCACAAGGAGCAAACATGAACTAGCTTACAGTCGACTAGCTGGCACGATGAAGGACTGTTATACCGCCTACATATTTCTCTTCCATCCGCGGTGAAAGGTCCAGGAGGGAACATTCTAGATGAGGAAGACGCTGGACCCCTGTTGTTCGAAGCCGGATATTGACGCCAACATCTATCCTGATGACCATAATGTGATGGTTGGGCGTTTTCATCCTTCCTTACCAGCTGGTGCTCCCTCAATAACTGATTTGGCGATCCCCATGGGAACCCCTCCTTCGCTTGACACTCTCTGTACTCTTTGTCATAGAGTAACACAGATCCCCACACATTTCTGCTTTCCAACCTAAACACATCTCGCATGTAACGGTGATAATTAAGTACAGTCCGCATTGACACGCCCTCCTCGATAAATTTGTCTAATATACCAAGGCTAGCGTAGCCCCGCATCTCCAAGGAAATACCACTCAGCTGTGGTTTACTATTGCCTAGCAATAACTTGCCTTGATCAACCTGTAGACTATATCCTTTGTTAACATCTAAACTGTTCATCAATATAAAATCGACGATGCTACGGGCGTTACCTCCTTGGGCATCCTGTATATTTGTTTATATATGCATGCTTATAAATTTACATTATTGGACATGCATGTTTTGTCATAACAAATGATTATTTATGTTAATGGTATAAACTTAAAGTGGCAAACTGTAGTGTATTACTCAATTTCAATGAAGACTTGGTCATTGTGTATAATATTTTAGAGACATTAATGTTTGTCAAATTTTCATCGTAAGGTTTTCGATCAGCTTTCTGTGAAAAAAGGATGTCACGTGCCAAATAACAATAAATAATATTTATGCTATGAGTTTATTTACAGGACAAATCACAGAACTTGTGACCCTTAACATTATCCGACTGGTAACGTTTTCACTTCAGTATCAGAGTGTGGAGCTGATGTCTCAATGTGCTACTTTCCTAACGTACAGTATGGATACAACAGGAGACATATTCGAGTCATCACGATACCAGTATATCATGCTTTTTCGTTATAAAAATGTTTTTAAAAAGTGTTGACTAGTTCGTTGTGTACGTTGAGGGTTGGTCATTACAAAGACTGCACATCTCGTTTGTGTTTAGTTTGTTTGGCTTTCGATGTTAAAGTTTAAATTTCTTCTTTGAGTAGCAAAATGTTTGGCCAAACAGTAACCCTTAAGTATTAATGTAACCCTTATTGATTTTCAATATAGATTTCTACAAAGAGATATTTATACAATAAGAGAATTGTTGAGAATGAATCTTGTTGACAATGATCTATGTAGTTTTTGCAATGATGCTTCTGAGAGCATTTGTCATGTATATTGGGAATGCAGTGTAACCACAATTTTTTTAATTAACTTGAATTTTAGATAAACAATTATTTACCAAAAATATTACAATCTCAAAATATTTGATTTGGTTTGTCACATTATACAACAATGTTTTGATAAATCAAATTATTATTAGACACCTTTCAGCTCAAGGTAAATTGATGTACATATATAGATCCAAAAAGCTCCATGTCAATATATCTATATATTATATATTGTATACACGTTGCAAGTGTATCCTAAATTTTGTAACCTTTGGGAACAAATAAAACAATATTTTAAAAAATAATAATAAATATAGTCACAAGTGACGATAAAAGGATTCAGCGTATAGATGAGTAAATTATTTGAAATGTAATCAATTAAGCCACTGTAACATTAATATTGCACAACTTGTAAAGAAAGTTGCATGTCTCTAGCATGTGTCTAGGATTATTGAGACTCGCATTTCAATGTTCAAAACTTCATATTTGTTTACCCCTGAATAAAAACCCAAAATGTGGCCGAACTATTAATTTATATATGATAATGACTCGAAATGGAATTGTTGAGCAAATATTGGCAACAAATTTCAATAAAGAAGTGAGACATTAGTATATATGTGACAGAGTAATGTCCCTTTGAATATAAAGCCAAAACACGAACATTTAAAAAAGGACCATGTTCAAGGGGAGATAATTTAAGTTCTAGGACGAAATTCCAAAATTTGGTTCGTTAATTTGTTAAGCACTTATTCAGCTTTAAGATGAGCTATCACACTTGTCTGTACGTGTTGCCATTAGTGAGAAGAAGTTTTTTAAAGACGCACACCTTTATAATCGCAAAATTTCAGTACATTTTCAGTTGATTTCGAAAATGTCCAAATTGTTCCCTAACTATCAACTTTTATATGATAATGATTTGTAATAGAATTGTTGAGCAAATATCGGGGAACAAATAGCAATAATTAACTCTGAAATTAGTTTATATGTGGCAGAGTTATGTCCCTTGAACATAAAGCCAAAAAACAAACATTTAAAAAATGACCATATTCAAGGGGAGATAATTTTAGTTCTAGAACGAAATTAAAAAATTTGGTTCGTTACTTTGTTAACCATTTATTCAGCTTAAAAATGAGCTATCACACGTGTCTGTACGTGTTGCTGTTAGTGAGAAGAAGATTTTTAAAGACGCACACCTTCAAAATCGCGAAATTTCAGTACATTTTCAGTTTTTGTCAAATTGTGAAAAGGAACGACTGTTCGCGAGCGATTTTATTTTTGATTTATACCGACCATAGTATACTCTTACTCTCCTGAATAAATCATGACATTTGACGGGTAGGTATTTGAGTAATGTCCCTTTGAAGTTTGCGCATTTTTCAAAATTGACTAACTTTGAGTGCTCACTGTTCAAAAAGTATTTGGAGTACACTCTTGAAAAAGCACACCATGCATTCACCAATGCCTCAGCTACATACATATATAAGTGTCAGCGTCGTGGTGCAAGTATTATCCGAGAAGAAGATTGTCAAAGATGCGTGGGGTCGGGAAATTTTACAGAAACGCTAAAAACAACATTGCGCCGAAACCACATGATTTACGATTTCACTGTGATTTACTTTTTTGCTCGTATTGACAATGCGCATCTTTTAGAAAAGGTTGCAAGTCTCTAGCTGCATTTTGTAGAATTTACCCATGTTAAAAATCGAAATTTAGAATCGAACTGGACCTTTAATGGCTGTGTCGATTGTGCCCAAAAGCTTATTTTTAGTAGTTCGTGGTAAGGGCTATCATTTTGCAAAGTTTGGTTGCATTAGCTCTTTTCGTTTGGCCGAAATCGTGACCACGCCCTCGCTGGAAGAATAATAATAAAACACGCCAATAACAATAAGGATTCAGCACGTTAGTAGTGCTGAATCCTTAATAAAAGTCCAGGTACATAGCCAGGGCCTTCTAGTCTATACTGACAGTTCAGCAGCTGTTTGGTTGATCAATCAAGCAAGGGCTCACCAGAGTGACCAACGGAGTAGAAGCCCAATCTGCGAGTGTTCAGAGCATTGTGACTTTCTTTGCAATTTGCCTCAAATATCAGTTGCGGATCTATGTCTCACCAGTGTCAGATCCTATGGCGTTGGGCTTAGAAGCATTCACGTTAGAGGGGGAGCAAATGAATGCTTATGCTTTCCGCTTAATAAAGTATTCGGCTGCGTCCGTCCGTACGAAATGGAATCACTCAAATACTATTCACTGGATTCTTTTCATATTTTGCATATAGGTTCATCATAGGAAAAGGAATGTTCCTTCATTTCAACGTCACAACGAGAAGGGATATCTCAAGAACCATTCACTGGATTCTCCAAGGAAAGACAAAGAGCGGATTAGATTTTGGTGACCTTGACATTATTCTCAAGGTCACAGTGGAACTTTGAATTTTTCGACATGTTAATGCACTTGTAAAGCCTGACAGCGGGATATCTCAAGAACCATTCACTGGAATTTCATCATATCTTACACAAAGCACCTCCCAGTGAAGACAAAGGGCCGATTATATATTTAACCTTGACATTATTCTCAAGGTCACAGCAGACATTTGAGTTTGTCAACATGTTAAGCCTGTCAGGGAAATCGATATCACAAGAACTGTTCATTGGATACTAATCATTATATTACACCTGTGGTTATTTTAGGAAAAATTCAGGGCCGAGTCGATTTTGCTGAATTTGACATTATCTTTCAATTTTGAAGTATTAATTTGTGGCGGCGGATCATGTCTCCTTAATGACAACTACTTGTTCTTCAAGGTTGTAGCCAAGATCGAAACCACTCGCGTCATTTGTCTTCTTCTTCATTCCACTCCAAGGACTCTGTCTCCGCGTGTTATCACGATTCCCCTTTGGGAGGATCTGCTCCTCAGCAGGCCAAGCTGAGTCTTACACCAGAACCTTCAGCTGTTCTGCCTTAAAGGAATAATGGGTTCTTGAATGAAACACTGAAAAGCGTAAATTCAGTAGGGTAACAGCGAATAGGATATGCCAACTAGCGTTACTTCTACACACCGAGGTATCCGCTGCGTAGTGTTACTCCCCACTGCTTGCCTTACAAGCGCGAACATGAATGCATTTTAATGGAAACAAATACTTCCAACTGTCTGTTTTGTTTTACATGGTAATTGTGTGTTATCATGATAAACAAAATAAGGGAATCGGCAAACCAGCTAAATGACTTAAGCTACGGTCACACTTACACGATGTCATAGACGTGCTTATTACGAGGTGCGGATTATCGTAGTAAAAGGTATTTTATACTGTTTACAAGAACAAGATACGATGTACCGCGAGTGTATCACTAACACATTACGTTCACATCAAGTGAGACCTACGTTATAACTCAGATTTGCGTGCGTGTTTGTCAAGAAAAAGGCGTGTTACAACGCGTGATGTAAGAGCTGTTACGTGCTTTAAACGTTGATATTACGATGTATCCGTGTTTGATACGTCATACATGTAATATCTCCTTATCATATTTGGTTTCAGACACGTTACACTACTGTGCAGAATTAAGTACACCGGATTTCGCAAAATGTGCGCAATGTTCGCGAAATGTGCGCGAGATGTTCGCAAAATGTGCGCGAACACGGTGTACTTAACTATGCACAGTAGTGTACTTCTCTTGGATACATGATACAATACCAGTACAAATCCATCATGGATGTCGACGTTTCATCTCTAGTTAAGCTAGTAACAGTTGTTACTCTCGCCACCAAGCATTTCCGAAGGAATCAAAAGCAAAAACGACTGAGAAAAGCACTTGTGAAACTCCTATGCGGCCCAACGCTTAATTTAAAATTCTATTCATAACAGTTTGTAAAGTTTGCGTAAAGTATATGGTAATAGACACAGCTCACGCCAAATGTCATGAACAGACCCTTTGACATGTAAAAGACTTGTAAACTGGGGGTATACAATGGATAACATTAATGAATCACAAGCTGGCTTTAGACATGGTTATACCACCATTGACAATATGATTATATTACAAAGTCTTGTTCAAAGATATTTGAATACAAAAGGGGGAGCATTTAATGTCGGGTTTGTATATTTTGCAAAACATTTGATTCTGTGCAACGGAACAAACTTTGGAGCTTATTTCAATGTCATGGTCTTAGTGAAAAAATGTGTAAACTTTTATTGAATATGTAGTAACGTAAAGGCAGGCGTTAAAAGTAACCAAAGATTTTCGGAAATGTTCGAACTGCAACTTGGTGTCAGACAGAGATGTATTCTTAGCCCATTTCTTTTTTCATTCATCATAAATGAACTTGCTACTCACATGGAAACTAAATGCTCAAACGGCATCCAACTCAATCCAGAAATTGTCCAAATATTCCTTCTCTTGTTTGCAGTCGACGTTGTTTTATTGCCAAGCCCTATACGTGGCCTCCAACATCAATTAAATGAACTTGAACAATACTGTGATACATGGAAATTAACAGTTAACAGGGAGATAAAAAAATATCGTAGTCTTTGAATAAGGGGGTAAAATCTCTAAAATAGAAAAATGTACATTTAAGGATATACGCCTAGAATGTGTTAGCTGTTATAAGAATTTGGGATTGTTGTTCACCAATGGGTTTTCCTGGACCATGCATGTCAAATATGCTGCGCTTCAGGCGCATAAATCACTAATCCATATACTGAAAACAATCAATACACTATATGAATTATAAAACCTTCTTCAAAATATTTGATGCAAAAATAAATCCAATTTTGACTAATGGAGCAGAAATTTGGGGATTAACTGATTTTCACCATATAGAAAGAATACACTTGTGTTTACTTCGTCTCTTCTCATGTGAATTAACTGAGCTTTTAGGTCTGCTTTTCAGATAACATATTCTCATATATGCACTCATTTGTCTCAACCATCAATCCACGGGTTAATAATATTACATTATTTACAAAGTGGTAAATGTAGAGTTCGTGATTTTAATAACAACCAATAAATTGCTATCAGCCCTTGATCTCTTATGGCTTTTATGACAGTACTAAATTTCCTATTCTTATGAAATTATATTCCTAGGTAAGTATAACTATCGAAGTTTTTTTTAAATAACGTCACCAACAAAATATTGTCGAAAATTCACCCTTGCAGTTCCGGATCCAAACACAACTGCTTTAGTCTTTTCAATATTCTCTTTCAACCTCCACAATACACAATATTTTCTAAATACATTTATGTTGTAACTCATCCGGCGTACTCCTTTACAACAATTAAAATAAGCAGAATCATTTCCCCCTAATGAAACACAAGACTTAATATCATCATACATATTGCAAATAACTTTTAAGATCTTCCCTGAAATCGCATCATTGATAAGTTTTTGCCAAAGTCCCACCCGCCATATATTATCAAAGGTATTTTGCAAATCTTTAGAGGCACTATATAATTTTTTCAACAAGAGATGTTTATGAAGAAACTGTTTTCTTGATAAAACACATGCTTACTCTGTTAACTCTGTTAAAGTTTGTTTTGATAAGCACCCCCCCTTCGCGGGTTGTATTTTGACAAGTAAATCCCCTTTTTCCAGCCATTATTATACTAAACGGCACTTTGACCCAAACTGAAATTATATTTGGCGGGAAATTTATATTTTATACTTCCCGGGTCGACACCGAATGCACAATGTGAAGAATTTCACACACCGTTCATTCAGTCATTAACTACAAGACTTAAAGATATCTGTCTTCAAACATAGAGTGAAAACATTTCGTTATCAAGCAAATGTGTGTATTATTCAATGTTCAAAAATGATCTAATCGATGAATTATATTTATCATGTGTAAACATAAATAAATTTAGACGTTCATTAGCATAATTTAGATGTTCGTCTCACGACCTATCATTTCCTTCTCATTTGCCCATCGTATTATACATTACGTTGTAAATATATTTTAAAATATTACTATGTCCATCCAAATATAATTAAATAATCAACTCTTGTCAGCATTAGAAGTCAAACTATATTACAAAATCTTGCCATGTTCATCCATTATGCAATGCTGTATAGAAACAACGTATTATCGATGTAACCGGTATTTATGTGTGTATTTATCCATCATGTATGTGCTACAGACCTGTTGCCTTTTCAGTATGAAATAAAGATTGATTATATACCGAACATGCCAACAAGACATTATTTGTAAAGAGCACTTGAATATCGTGGTAAACACTTAATGGTGTCTTGTTAAATACGCCTTATGCTCGGAATCAACTCTTTTAGGGAACGTAACACATTCGCAATTAGCACTTTTTATTCGTACAGTTGACGGGAGCAACGTTATACCAATTTACTCATGATAATGCTACGATAAACACGAGTAAAGTACGATTTAACACTTATGCACCACGTGCATAGTGCGTGTATTTCACGATGTGACCCGATGATCGCGAAAGTATTGAGCATGTTCAAAACATTTTACCCAAACGTAGCTCAAAACGACCTTCGCCGAAAAGCCACGTGCACAATATGTTCATTGTAAGTATGAATGGCGTGTGTATCCAGAACACATAGGTGCATATAAAGATGAAGTTGCACGTGATACATCGTGGATGACATCGTGTAAGTGTGACCGTAGCATTATGTATCGCTCTTCAAGAAACAAGTATCTCCTTCTCAGGGCTCAAAAATGCAGTTAAGGAGTTCTTGAATACGTTTGAAAACGAGGAGGGTCATATACCAGAAATTCCCATAATGCCCCACAATCACCATCAACTTCGGGCTGATCTAAAAGGATCAAAACATTATTACGACATCCTACTAGACAATTCCTTTAAAAAAAAACTTAAATATCATCAGAAATGGGAAGAGATTTTGAACGAAACTTACTCTGATTCTGAGTGGAGAACAATTAATGAAATGCCTTTCAGATGTACCGAATGTACCGAATGATGGTGGTTTCAATATAGACTTATACAAAGAATTGTACCTGTATATTCATATCTCTACAAAATCAGATACATTGACTCTCCTATGTGCCTATTCTGTAAACATGGCATTTGTGATATTGATCATTTATTTTGGGAATGCTCACATATAAACTCTCTTTGGAAAGATATCCAACAGTGGATAAATGCAAATACACATTTAAAAATAATATTCACCAAGAAAACCATTTTACTTGGATACTAGCCAAAAACAATGACCCTTAAAATATAATTATTCTTGTAACTAAGAACCTATCTTGAATTGTCATAATAACAACTCTAATCTCACTATGGATAGACTCCAAAGAGAGTTATCGCACTATTATGATATAACAAAAGCTATAGCTTATTCCTCATGTCAGCACGACAAATTTGTGGAATTTTGGTCAAGTTGTCACCACTTATTTACATAATGTTTTGTTACATAATACTTTACCTTACTTTATCCGAATCTTTCTAACAAATGTTTTGTATCAAATGTACCCTGTACCCAATCTGTGAAACCAACGAACGGTGAATATTTGTAAACCTGTGTATCAAAAAAATGTGGAATAAAACAAAATAAAAAAAATAAAAATGTGTCTATATATCATTTTGTCAAGTTTGTCGCATGCGAATAGCAATCTAAAATGCGTTAACCATTTGTTATATAATTGAACCAGTTCAATAAACTTGTTATCTGTAAAAACCTAATTACACTGAAGTCTCCTTCTCACCTACTCAGTGTATTTGACTTTGTTCAGCTTAATTGCGTAAACTAATTTGCTGTCAGAACACTTTGAAGAAACATCGTTATGGTATGTTAAACTGAGAATTTGTATTGGACCTATCACCGTATTTAGCAATCCATTTCGTTTTCATTTACGAGAGTGTGTATTAGATTGCAACTGGTAACATAATTCATTCATTCGATCGTGTTCTATAAATGTGTATAATCATAATGTATAAGTGTGCGTGTACAATGGTGAAATCTTCATTTAAATTTCACTGAGCTTGTTGACCAATCCAGTTCAAGTACTTGTAAATGAAATATTTATTAATGGTTTGCATTACATTACATCATATATACAATATTTTGATGGACATTGGACTTGGAATTATAATAACCTTTTATATTTCATACACAATTTTACTTAATTACACTTATTGATATACTTTGTCATTGACATCAAACGTATATACAATAATAAAAGAGTAAACGAATATTCATTTACGAAAGGTTTCAATATAACATCCATATTGCAGGGAAATGCTTGAGCAATGAACCACGAAAATCGTGTACTGCTAAAATCCATTCACAATTTTATCGTGAAATCTAAAAGATTTTCGGATTTTTCATAAATCAATCTTTGTTTCTTTGCATTTTGGTAAACTACGGCTTTCTCTGTGAAATTTTGTAACAAATTTGTTGAAACACAATCATGGACGAATATCACATGAAGCATGGCAATAATAAATTACATATACACATATATATGTACTTTTAACCCTGTTTGTCAACCCCTCTTTCCAAGTAACATCTTGAAATAAATGCCGTTTACATAATATGCAAATACTTACATTTACATTTAATCCCGTATGTTAAAAAAAAAGGTGGAACAAAACTCCATCAGATTTATCAACATGGCACTGGATGGATCCGAAACCTGTCTACAAGCGACACTACAAACATTAACTCAATACGCCTCTTTCTCGGGACTAAAAATAAATGCAAGTAAAACTCAAGTCATCTGGATAGGTTCCTTAAAGAATTCGAAAAAAACACTGTGCAAAGACTACAAATTAGACTGGTCTAAAACAGAATTCACAATCCTTGGCATAACATTCACACATAACTTGGCAGAAATGGTAGAGAGAAATTATAAAGATAAACTAAAACAAATAAAGATCATCATGAACCAATGGCTGGGAAGAGATCTTACTCCACTTGGTAGGACGACCGTTTTAAAAAGCCTTATCCTGCCTAAATTAAACCAGATATTTACAATACTTCCAAATCCTAGTGAAAACATATTGAAGGACATTGAAAGACTTTGTTTTGCCTTTATATGGAAAGGGAAACCAGATAAAATTAAACGTAAAATAATAACAAGTAATTATAATGAAGGTGGTTTTAGGGCACCTGATATAAGAAATACAATTTGTTCTCAGAAAATAAGTTGGGTGAAACGACTCTTCAATTCGGACAGCTGTTTTAAACTGAAGAAACTGTTTCATAAAAACGTGTCCCCACAACACACTAACTTTTATCAATACAGCGCAGAAGAAGTGATGAAGCATGTTTGTAATCCAAGAACAAACGATTTTTGGAAAGACGTCTTAAAAGCATGGGGAAGTTTCATTACCAAAAAGGGGGAACTTGTAAAGACGCAAGCTGATGTCCTGTCTCAGCCGATATGGAATAATGATAATATCAGAATTAACAATAAGGTGATTCATTATAAGCAAATGTCAAAATCAGGTATCTATCTGATAAATGATATAATCGATAGTGGCGGTAACTTTTATAACTACACAGAATTAGTTAACAGGTACAAATTTAAGACAAATTTTCTTGAACATGCTGGTATCATTAATGCAATAAAATCATATTTAGTAAAGTCAAACATTAGGATAGAGAAAAAACTAGATATGCCACTAATACCTTATTTTATTGAAAATATTACTGGCAAGAGAAAAGGTTGTCGAATATTTTATGATATATTACAAGAATCAGAAATCACGGAGGTTAGCTACAAATACAGAATGAAATGGGAACGAGATTTGGAATGTCAAATCAACGAAACTGAATGGAAATATATAAACCAATTGCCTTTTATATCCAATCTAAGTTCAAAAACAAAATGGTTTCAATATTCAATTCTACATAGAATACTCCCGACAAATGATCTCCTGGATAAGATGAAAATCAAAGATGACAATAAATGTAGCTTCTGTGTGGACGAAATAGAGACCATAAGTCACCTTTTCTTTGAGTGTCCTACTGTCAAACATATTTGGCATAAAGTTAAGGAATGGATAGAGACAAACACACAAGCAAACATAAACCTCTCAAAAAGGAATATTTGCCTTGGATATCCTGAATATAGAAACAAAGTATTGAATATGATCATCACAACTGTTAAGTACACATTATTCAAAACAAAGCAAAATGGATTGAAACCAAACATAACCTACATCAAGAATGACATCAAGAAAGCTTACAATATTGACAAATATAACGCATACTCAACTTGCAACTATTCTAAATTTATGACATTCTGGTCAACCTGTCATTTGCTATTTAAAGATTAATGTTAAACAAATTCATGTTGATATTCCTTTGTTTCACCTAAACTGAAAACTCTCAAAATCGATCGAATCTGAAGCTTGATTAGAACTAATGATGATGAGTAAATTGTTATACTCATCTTTGTTACCAGCTTCTGCCAAAGTGTCTGTATGCTTTTCGTTGTAAACAAATTTGTATATATAATGAGCATGTACATGTACCACAAAAAGAAATAAATTAAAATAAAAAAATTTAAAAAAAGATTTATCAACAACCTGTCACCTGGTTTGTGTCACGTGACCTCGTTACTCGCCTGTACACATTGCGTAATTGTCTCTACCGCAGTCTCGAGATTGCTTAGACCAGAGCATCTTTAATGCTTACGTTGTATATAGGAAGGCCTAAGGAGAAGTGACTACTCCAAGTGTGCCAAAGACATAGCTACTTCTTATAGCAAGACCAATACAGACCACATAGCAAGCTTTATGACTTCAAGTGGCAGGCCTTTGCCTCTTTTTGTGATCAGCGCAATTTTTTTCCGGCTGAGGTCACCATCACTCACGTTACAGAGTACCTGGTATATCTACCCGATACCAGGCATCTCAATTCATCGTCCATCAACAAAAATCATTGCAAAATCTAGGTCTCAGATGACATGGCACAGCGTTTTTGACGATCTTCAGAAGTTTCGCCAACAATTACCTGGGAGATATCTCAACATCAGACCTCCAAGGGACGTCAAGACTGGGTCCACAGATCTTCGCTCAGGCTAAGGTCGTGCCCCCCTCCAGAACCAGAGGGGACAGCCCTTTGAGGAGCATTGACTCTTTGGCTTCGATGCTTTCATCAATAAACCTTGCTTTACCTTGTTGTGTTGTATTTTATTGCTTTGGTTATGCCCCCTCTCGTAGGGAGCTGGGGGTATGTGTTAACTTGAAGATGAGTCGCAAGGTTGTCTCTTTGAACCGCTTAGCCGGCTTTAGGTTTTCTTCCTCCGGAACGTGTCAGAGGACTTGTAGGTTAGTTTACACTCAGCGATAGTCTCCCCGCCTCGCCTCGCCTCGCCTCGCCTCGCCTCTCCTCTGAATACACTTACCCGCCTCCGTTCTCATCAACAGATAAGTATTTAAAAAACGGTACGTTTTGGATTAAACATAAATTTTTATGTCTACCTATTGAGTAGACCTACGCTCTATTTCTGCCCAACCTCTATCGTCTGCCTTTGGGGAGGGATTTTACCATCGTTGGGGGGGGGGGGGGGGGAGATAGCTTTTTCAGACTTGGAAGGCCCCCAATTTTGACAGAGAGGGGAGACAGAGCTGAGGACTGTCGAAACCAACAGAACACGATCTCTTGGAGATATTACAGGTATTTTAAATGCATGTATTACAATAGTAAGTAAGTGGACTGTGATGAAGAACACAGTTTCACTGGAAAATTCGATATAAGTGTTGCAAAGCAATCTTAAGTGATGGAGGTCTGTTGTTCTTAGGGGAAAATAACACAATTCCTGTTTGGAGAACTCCCCTTGGGAGCACTACAGACCATATTGTGTTGGCTGCAGGTCCCCTGACTTTTAGCAAAGGAGAGGACTATCTGTGATGATCTGTGGGTGTATTTCCCACATCGGAGCTTGACTGTAATATCAACAGTGAGAAATATGATTCTTTTTTGGAAGAAAACATGTTTCATGCCAAAGCAAAATACTTCTCAAATGACACATATATTGTCCAAGTTGAAAATGCCCCATGTCACGAGTCTTCTTTCACTTGAGATTGGGAAAATTGGAATGGAATCCAGGGTTGAACAATGCCATCACAATCGTCACAGCTGTGGTTGCTGGTTATATTTAGCCTTCAGAAAGTTTCAAACACTATCAAAAGCAAGTATGATTTTTTTCAACAAATTCTCAGGATATGGCAGTCATGCCTCTCCATCAAATTCAGGCACCTTACATGTACGCTGTGAGGATTAATAAGGGTCATATCACAAAGTATTAGGCGTCTAAAGTTAATTTCATGTTTAAGTAAGCTTAAATTTTAAGTTATCTGTGACCCTCCATAAATTTTACCCCAAACATGGCAGTATTATGGCACACTACTGTGGGGCTACCAGAGGAAAACAAATATGAGCAGTGGCTCAGTATAGATAGCAAATTGCTTTTATGTCACTTTCAAACATCCATCAGTATAGTCAATACCTACAATGACAAAATATGTTTACATTTAAATTGCACATAATTATCTGATTTCCTTCTTTGTTCTACCCTTAGATGTATGATAATATGAGCATTACCGAATGGTAAATATAATGTCCATTAGTCTCCTTGTCTACGTATTGTCATATCTGCCGCATTGGTTAAGCGTGATCTATTGTGCAATCAAATGACATTCAACAGGAACATTGCATTGCAGAGATGTGAAAGTAGGTCCAGAATAAGATGTCCGAAACCATGAAAGGTTTCAGATTGTGGTTCAGAGTGTGGACAATTCTTGCCCATATTGCTCCTTCATTTGAGCATGAGGGTGACTTGCCAGGTAAGATGTCATTTTGTTTGTAACATCAGATAAATCCGTGTGATTAAACTGGTCGTATAAATGTAGTACATTTGTTCGACTGGCAAACTGTTTTCAAGACTTTTATTTTTTAACACAATCCTGGTAGTTGTATGAACAAAAGTTGTATGTGAATAATAGTAACTTCAATGTCTCTCTTATTGATTTCAGGTGGTTGTCATGAACATTTTCCATCACTATTGATTGATGGTTTGCAATGGAAAAGAGTTGTCTATATACAGGATAGTGGAGGTAAATAACATGTTTTCAATGCTATAGTTCGATAGAGATAAGTAATCAGAAATACAAAGCTTAACTCTTATCCTTCTGACTAGTAAATTGAGCAGGATCTCGAACTGTTTGGTGAAAACCATATTGGAATAACAACATGAATGAATGCTTCTGTTACGAACGGGTTATACATTTGTAAAATCGAGACTGTTGGAAAGAAAAAAAATTGTCATAGATAGAAAGAAAGCATATAACTCCTGGTAATGACTGATGAGGAGTTCTTGATTCCCTTTTTTGAAAATAACATACGTTTCACTCACACGTTACCTATTTTCAGAGGCACATACCAAAGGGTACTCACACGACTGTGACCTGCACGGTGTTCAGGTGTCTCTGTATGATATTGGTCCTGGAAACCTAGACGGCATTCTCTTTGACATTCATCGTCTCATGTATCCACATATCAACGTAGTTCTTTCAGGCAATACAACGTTCATCAGAGAAAACATTCTTAAGGTATACTTTTCATCGCATTAAGCATTGTACAGTGTGCACGCGCTGCACAATCACTGTCTTGCTAAAAGTGGTTAGTTAAATATAATGTGCTGGTTTAATTCCTGTGAATTATGTGCTTATAGAAGACTGAAAGTGTCATATTTTTTTTCCGGAAGGTTGACAAATATGATGAGTCTACTGGCTATGTCACCGACTACAGACATCATTCAAAATGGTTGATCATTGCCCTTGACGATCCTGATCTTGGCTTCCAAAGTGACATTTCTTATCTCGAGAATGTCGTGATGAGTTTCAAAAAGGTAGTTTTCGTAGCTATGCATATTACGTGTTTATTGCTATGGAATAAATGACTGATTTAAGTAATAAAATAATAGCTGTGACACTGTCGATATAAAGTCGTTGAAGGTCATTTAGAAGTGATGAATAGAACAGTTTCACATGGCATTTCAGAGTGTATGCTTACTCCTTCAATCCATCTGATAAATCTGATGATCTGAATCATCTGATATCCAGAACATTTTGTTTTGCCATTGTTAATATGTATATTTAATGTATATTGTTTAAAGTAGCTGTGTCAATGTATATTTGTTTGTATATGCAAACATATAAATCTACATTATTGGACATGCATGTTTTGTCATAACCAATGATTATTTATGCTAATGGTATGAACTATATTGGCAAAATTTAGTGTAATACTCAATTCAATGAAGACTTGGTCATTTGTATATAATATATTAGAGACAATAATTTATGTTAAATTTTCATCATTAGGTTTTCTATCAGCCTTTGCGAAAAAAGACGTGGATATGTGCCAAATAACAATAAATAATATTAATACTATGAGTATATTTACAGGACAAATCACAAATGCCCATACTTCTGACTCTAAGACATCATCCGACTGGCAACATCTTCAGCCCAGTATCAGAGTGTGGAGCTGATGTCTCCATGTGCTACTTTCCTAACGTACAGTATGGATACAGCAGGAGACATATTCGAGTCATCACTATACCAGTATATCATGCTTTTTCCTTATAAAAAATTATTACATGCAAGTGTTGACTAGTTCGTTGCGTATGTTGAGGGTTGGTCATTACAAAGACTGCACATTTCGTTTGTGTTTAGTTCGTCTGGCTTTCGATGTTAAAGTTTAAATTTCTGCTTTGTGTTAAATTGTTACTTTGGTACGTTGATGAATGAGACTTTGTGTAGATGGCAGATTTGGCCAAACAGTAACCCTCAGGTAACCAATGTGTCACAGTTCTTGTTTTGTTGGTTCTTCAGTTGCTTAGATATTTGTTTCTCTTTTTGTAATTCCCGTTCACCACGTGAACGTTGAAGCACAACATTCATATTGTGGAGACATTATAACTAAAATAAATCTTATTTCCCAATACGTAACATTATTTTAGGGAAAAGCAAATTTGCTGAATTCTTTTTTTATTATTATTATAGGGGATTTAATTTGAGCAATGTTATCTCACCAGTATGTAATACCATGGGATAGGATTGTCACCCTGTCGGTCTGTATATTTGTCTTCATTTCCTGAAACTTTACATGTGTATTGCCCACTAACTGAAATAGTGGCTTTTGATATTTTAAGGTTTCTGAAAAAATGTGTTTCGTTTCCACAGAAAAGTGTTAGTTTTAAACTTGTTCAGGAATAGCGTCGTTTGTGTAGTAAACTTTTAAATTCTTCATTATATCTTATATCTGAAACTCTGCATGTGTATTACGCACCTCCTGAAGTGGAACTTTTAAAAAATACAATCATCTTTCAAAGATGTATTTTATAAATTATTGGATATGTCATCTTCTGGTAATTCTGGTTTTATAAATCTAATTTTTTTGATAGATTTGATTGAACAAAATTGGCTGAAACTTCAGTATCATATTACCAAATTTAAGGGCTCATAACTAAAATCCTTGAATAAACTGTATTATTTGTTCAGGCCTGCATAACAACTCGACAATGTGAATTATAAGAACCAACTGAAATTTTGTATCGAGAACAATCATTTGCAGTTACAATTTAAAAAGAAATAAGGGTAGGATGTTTGACATGAGAAAACAAACTCAAATATATTCCAATATTTGCAAAGAAGAAAATCTCTTGCACCTCTGTGAAACATCTCTGATGTTTTGCACATTATACACATGTATCAATTACTGCCCTGATTCATTTTATCAACACGATTGATTTTGTAATTCTAGTTTATGTTGCATTTAGGTATACAGTATGGTAACTAAAAAGACATTAAATCAAACAGTGACTTACAGTGGGTACGCCATGGATATCTTCAAACACTTTGCTGCCAGACTTAATCTGAGGTAGGTGAATATGTATTTATCCTTTTTCAAACTTTGATATGAACGATTGTGTTATTTCAAAGTAATTAGGAATGAAACATATGATTGTCCTCCTTTCTTGATATGATGTCACCAATACATCTTTTGACATATTTAATTGTAAAAGTTTTGTAAATGATAGTTTTGGACATTTGGTCATAAAACGCTGTTTAAAATGTCCACGGTATAAGATTTTGGCTAAACATTTAAGTATTGCAACGGTAATTATCATATGTGAGGGAAAAGGAAAAATTTACTAAACAGCAGCAACAAGGAGATTGGCGTGTCTCAGGCCTGAGATAAACCCTTAAAAATCTAAGATTCTCAAAGATCTAAAAAAAAAACCAAGCTGTTGAAAAAAAGCTGAAACCACAAAAAGGCATATCTACATGATATGGGGAGATATTGGTGATGAGTGGCCAAGTAGTTTTAGATTTCTGTTTCGGAAAAGAACCATAACCATTCAAAAAGACAATGTCTAATTCAAATTGTTGCCATGGAAACAAAAGACACCTTAATGATAATAATGATATCACCTTAATGATAATAATAATGATACTATGGGGAGGTAATAAACCCTACTTGGTGAGGATTGGTAAACTGTTTTAAAGTAATGTTCCAAGAATAAACCCTTCAAAAGGACAAACTCAAAATTGTTGCCGTGAAAACAGAAAAGGAAATTAATTAAAAACATGGTGACACATCTACACGATATGGAGAAGCACTACATACAAATTGGTAATGGAAATGCTGACACTAACATCGATTGAAACATATAACCATCAACTTAAACAAAAGAAAAAACTTCCCAAGGTGTGTAATGTCATCTACCAATGAGTGGCAACACGTATAGTTATGTCAAACAACATATGTTCAATGTGGAGATATTTATTCCTATTTGCAAATGTGCATGCTTGGGTTTAAATGAGTAGTCAACTCGGACTTCTGGCAAGCAAATCTAACTCGTTACCTCATATTTCGCCCCATAACTTTGAGTGGTTAAGGACATAACCCTACTTTCGCTAGAGGATTCGCTGAATTTTACCACCTGCGAGTTCCATGTCGTTGTCCGGGTTTATGAACAACCGCCTTCTTCATTACATGATTTAGTAAGTGATCACAGGAAACAAGTTAATGCTCTGGTGACTTTTCTCAATTTTGTCTGTTCACCAGTTTGCTTGAAACTAACTGTAAACAAGAATGACGTGAATAAATGTTGTAATCTGATTAGATCGTTGCTTTTTAGGCCCTTTCTTGAAGTGCTCTGATTCACACTGTATTGTATTGATTTAGGCCCATCCACATTGTGTCGAATTTGGCAAAAGACAGAAACACGAATTTGAAAATGTTTAACTCAATACTGTGTTCCCATCATGCTGTCGTTGTGTGGTATTCATACAGACTTCACAGCGTTAGGTCAATTTGACGATCAAACTGACATTCGCATTACATTCACATCGTAGTCGTGTGTTACGTCATTAACATCGTATTGCCTTCTGACTGCATCGTACCATCTCTGGATTCTGAATGTTTTTTATAACCAATATCGGAACCAAATTCATGCGAAATAAGCCTTTTCTAATACGAGCTGGCATCTTTTGTCATATTCGGAACAGTGTAAACAAGTAGTTAAAGGGTGGACACGCGAATTTGAAATTGTTCACACAGGATCGCAAACAATCGGTCCAGTCACAAAAGCATCAGTATCAATATTCGGAGAGAGAGCAAAATGTTTGGCCTACCATTTTCATAGGGCACATACGTTCCTCCATCTCCCTCTTCGTATTGTCATTGAGATGCGCTCTCTCTATCGCCTCTCTCTCTCTCGGTATCATATGGCAAATTGTTTCCTTCATAATATATATGCATGTGAGAACTGCCCGATGATACTGGTTGACAGATTATTAAGGTGATACGGTTCTGACAATTGCCAAGATTGTCAATGTTGGCAGGATAGCCATTAGTAATTGTATCCCCTATAGATCAATTTTCTGTCGAGTGTCACAATTATGGTTATCATCTTCTTTCAGCTACAGTATATACGAACCTGCTGACAGATCCTGGGGGATTTTTCAAAATGGTTCCTGGAATGGAATAGTTGGACATTTACAAAATAAAGTAATAACACAACTTTCATATATTGATCAAAACAACAAGCGAATTAATAAAAATGTCATCTTTGAAGAGAACATCTTCATGTCTCAGATTTTTCACTAATTTTGGTAAACGTTGATTGCACTTTTTATTGTTTTCCAAAACCTGTATTTAATCAATGTTATGGTATAATTGTGATTAATTAAATACTGTGTTTCTAAACATACAGACCGCTGATATTGCTGTAGCTGATCTCACAATCACCAATGAAAGAGCATCAGTTGTTGACTTTATTTATCCTCCTGTCTTCATAACCGGAATAACTGTTGTGTATAAAACTCTGTCACCAAGCTCGTTCCTAACCATTGCAAGACCTCTTCAGTGGCAAGTGTATCTGGCTCTACTTGGTGTAACGATGGTTATGATGCTTACCTTTCATCTTCTTGAGAGAAGGAGCTCTGAATCACCAAGCATTTCTGGCAGTAATGTTATCATCAGAGCAGTATTACCACAAGGTTTGTGAGATTGGAGCAGAACGTAAATAACTCTTCAGTTTCTAGGTACAACCCATCCACCTAATACAACACCTGTATAGTCTCCTTACCATGACAAATTACTATTTGAATATTACCAATACACGTCTTGTCTCTATCCGCTATCTGGGCTGTAGAGACATTATCTATATTTTAACAAATAATGAAAAGTCCTCGTCATTCCAAACAAGTGCGACAAAATGTTACTTGCTTGTAGGCGTGGTACATCAAAATGACCCAGAAGCTAATTTTCTTGGATAAGGTAAAATAAGTATGTTCGTATATCGGCATTTCGATGATGAATTTCAAAATACATGCACATCTATACATAAATCAAGGACGGCACGTTTTTAATGGGGAAATTACATGCATCTATACATATAATTATAATGTAAAGGAAGACCCTGTTGAATTTAAAAGTACATACTATAAACATATTATGCAGGGACGGCACGTTATTGAATAAGGCAAGTACAAAGTTTATACATATACAGGAAGGATGATGCGTTGATGACCTCTTTATATTTACAATAAAGACGACACATTGTTGAATTGGGAAGTTTACATTCAGTAAGTATGACTAATTGAATTGGGAATGTGCATACCATATATACATGCTCAGTTGGCGACTAATCTGATGCATTTAGTGTTTAAGTGTCATTTTTTAATTATAATATTATTTTCCCTGACAGGTGCACCAAACGGTCCGCGAACACATGCTGGTAAAGTCCTCATCTCGTTCTGGTGGATGTTTCTCATGATAGTGACTGGGATATATTCAGCTAACCAAGCAGCGTCCTTCTCATCGTCCAGAAACATCCATCCATTTACTACATACGAGGAACTCTCAGAAAGTGACTACCAATTGATGAGTGATGTTCAAGGCATAACGTTTGTCAATTTCATGGTGCGGATGTATTTTAACTAATTACCAATGTCGTCAGTATGTGTATGTGTGTATATATATATATATATATAAATAATGTGATAGATTTCTTATGCGGAAATATACATATACATCTGCATTGTTCTAACATTTTTCATGTCAATGTTTTCTTGTCTGGTTTAAACTTTTTAATTTCCACAGAACTCTAACCTATCGTGGATCCAAGAGCTCAGAAAGAGATTCTATCATGAAGAATTTGTTTATACACAATCACTGCTGAAAGAAAAAATAACTCACGTTAAAACTGGAATGTTTGCTCTTTTGACTTATATATGGACGGGAGAGGCCCTCCTCGAAGAGGACTGTGAACTTGAGATGATCAAAGAAAAGCTATTTGTTGAACACATAGCCTTCGCTGTACCAAAAGAATCTACCCTGAAAGAAGACTTTGAAAGGATGTAAGTGTTTCATTGATTAACATGTATTCGTTGTCATTTTCCCAGCCACAAAGAAGTTGGGGGATATAGAACCTCAGTCTGTCCGGGTTTCGTTTCCAGACAAGAATGCAAAATCTCTAAGGCCTAGCTCTAAGATACATTGTATGTGGAACAGTCATCATGGGTAGATTTGAAATTCATTGACATTTTATATTTAGCCGTTTCAATGGAAACATACTGACCAGAACTCAAAAACTGTAAGGCCTTACTCAATGAAGCTTGGTATGTGGAACAGTCATCATGTGAATATGTGCCCTTAGGGTTTTTAACTTCTTTGGAATTTGATTTTAAAGCATTTTCTTTAACAGTTTGTTTCTGAACCAGAACAACTGTAAGACCCAGAACAATGAAACTTCGTGTGTGAAACAATCATCATGTGTCATCATTTACTTTTTACAATTTCCATGGGAAAACGTCATCTTGATTCAAGACCAAAACTTAAATCCTTTTTACAATTTTGTGATATTTCACATGGCAGCATTCAACAAGACATCTTGTCCTCTTCATTAGGTGTCAAACGATAGAATACGTTGCATCTACTGATGGTTCGCACATATTGCACTTGCTTTACACTGTGTCCTGCTTGAATTGAATGTCTTTTTCAATGTTTGTGGCTGAATTTTGTAATTATTAAGGCATTCTGGTTCCTTGACTTTGTTTCGCTGCCTAACTGGTGATTGGTTTCACATATAATAAGTATATAAAGTCAGTCGTCAGTGTCGCAGCACACCGGATTCTGGGAATCAGAATAATGTTTTTGGTGTGTTTCGTCAACATCCATTTGTCAAGGTATACCTAGCACCATTTAACAAACAGACAAAACAATTGTTTTTAATTGTTCAGACATGTGTTGCGTTTTCTTTTTGAAGAAATAGAGATTTTAGAATTTTAGATTTCGCACTTGATGGACCATTACTGAATGGTTTCTATAGTCTTTTTTAAAATGTATAATTTTGAATGTGTGTATATGCTACTTTTGTCTGTGCCTCTTCCCTTTGGGAACCATTGCAGTGTTAATAATATATTTAACGAAACAAATACAAATTATCATTTTCAGAATGTCAAGTTTACAAACGAGTGGAATCTTGGAACTATTGCAGACAAAATGGTTCAAGAAGAGGAACGCAACAACATGTTTGACAGAGAAAAAAGTGAAGGGAATCTCAATGAATGTCTTCACAAGTAGTTTCTTAGCTTTGGGAGTAGGGGTTGCTTCAGCTGCCTTTGTATTGTTCTTTGAAATGGTCGTTGATCGTTTACATACTTGACTTAATTTACGAAATTTAACATTATAAGGATTTTGCATTTGATATATGCACATTAGACAAGAGAAACTTAGGAAATATGTCATATTATTTTCAATCATTTCTAAAGTCTAACTTCTAAATTATATTTTTGTTGTAAATGTAGTTTCAGAAGTCATTAATGGTACTATATTTATGTTTGACATCCATTGTCAATTTGAAATCATCCTCAAGTTTCACTAGTTTTCTTTCATACCCAGAGTCTCATGTCAATAAAGGTGTCTCTGTTTAATAATTTAAGATTTATTATTTTCAAATACAATCGAATGGTAAATGTATCCTTTCTGAAAAGTTTTGCTTGACTGCTTATTCAACCAAGTTACGTGTTTTGTTCGATCATGCTGTTGGTCCGAGTGCAAGTATAGTTATGTCTAACTGCTTGTGTAAACTTGCAAAGTACTTGCTTATAAATGTCATGTGACTGTTACTTCGAGTATAAGATGAAGGGGGCATCTTTAAAATAAACTAATTTTCTCCCCAATCTAAATACCCCTTAAGGTAGGTAATAGTCACTACCATAGTTTCCGAGTTGTATTGCGAATATAAACACAGTTTGTCAACAATGCTCTCAAGGACACAGTGTTCTTATTTTCCCAGATGCAACGAGAAAACTATGTGATAACTCACTTACATCTCACTTATTCCGAGTGAAATAAAAATAAAAATTGTTGCCCAATGCACTGTTGTATGAATGCAGTGTGTTGTACTTCGTATAATATGTTCTCTTGAACGAGTTTAGCACATGATTCTCACGTGTCAAATAAATTGCACGATGTAAATGTTAAGAAATCAAGCGCCTCATGCAACCCATTGTAATCTCAGGAATTTGCAGCAAATTTTTTACAATTTATCATGTTCGTTACGGGCTTTAAAGGAATCGAACGGGTTATCTGTGAGAACAGGAAGATTTTCAGGATAACAACTTCTTTAATGTGAAAATACACGACGTTTCGGAGTACATACTCACTCCTTCATCAGGTGGAATGTAAGGAAATTACAATATATGGTACATTTATATAGCATATATATCTGTGCTTTGTTGGACTGTGCCAGTGCAATTTCAAAATTTGTTTCTGAGATGTATTCCCTCGGACTGTTAATTAAACTTCATCTGATTTTCGTATTTCATGTCTATTGGTATTATATATATTAACACCGATTTATGTTTCAAAAGTATTGTCTATGATGACATCTTTAATTATGCCATGGAACTTAACTGCAAGCAGCCAGTTGTATTTAATACACGCCCAATTTCATTTGTATTGCATTCTGTTTTGTATCTAGGTCTTATGTATGTTTATTTATATTATGTTGCATTGTTGAGGTATTCAGAAAAGCACAGCCTTGCTTGTTTACCGAACCAAATTCATTTTATTTGAATAAAAATATGTTTAAACCATGTTTCAGAGTAGTTTACTTATTTATTTCTAAACCACCATTCCTAAATTCATTTCTGTTCTAATAGTGATGTATTGTTCTTATAGTGGTATTTTGTTGTAATAGAAATGCATTGTTCTAATAGTAATACATTGTTCTATTAATGCTACATAACATTTCTTCCAGATTTAGTGCATGCTTACATAAGTGCAAAAACATTGGCAATTTTGGGTTAATCGAAAAGCAAGAAGGTTGAGGCGTTATTGACTTTGAAACGTGTATTGCATGCTATCGACCTCAAGTTTCAAGAACAACTTCCGTTCGTCTGTAACATTCCACTGTTCGGTGTAAGTAAACAAGCATTGGACGTTGAATGTCGCATGTTCAGCCTACATCGTTCACAAAGTTAAGTTGTTTGATTTGCAAGTGAACCTTATTTGTACTTAGAACTCAACCTACTTTCTCAGCCAATCAGACGGTCGTATTTTCCTGACAAAATAGACTCTTAATGATTAAGAACTCAACGCTAAAAAGCTCTTCATGACGCGCCCTCTCTGTGCCTGATTGGTCAAAAACAAATGACAACAATATTTTACTTTTTATTGACATGTGCCCCACGTGACTCGAAGAAAACACGACTCGCTACGCTCGCTCCGCCCCTTCTTAATCACGCAGATTTCTCTTCATAGGTTCTAACTATTACATGAAATACAAAACGTGAAATGTTCAATATGCTTGACTTTACTTCTTTAGTCTAGTACATGTGAGATGTTAGGGATTGAAATACAACGCACCATAGTGTTACAAACATAACATTGCTATGAATTTGCAGGAAAAAAATCAGGCATGTACATGAATATAACTACAATCATTGTGAATAGACAGTTTAATGAACTAGATGAGCGTTTGCGGGACACCGCAAAAGCAGAGCAGCCCCGAAACTTAGGGTCTCGCCTTTCCCTGTTCCGCCTTCTCATCAGAATCAATAAAATGGGAATTTAAAAAAAAAAAAATTTATTATTCGAGTTGAATCATCACTTGGGTCACTTTTCACAAGCTTGTTCTTAAAACCTATTTTTGATTTCAAAAGTGGATCAAAGGATAAATGTGGCCTTAACAAATATTAATGACCTTGAACTTTGACCTTCAATGGTCACTTTTCATTGTGCATAACAATCATGCAATGATTCAAAATGTTAATAGTTGAAGTAAGATATTTTCGCAAAAGCATGCTAAAGTCGTGCCCTCGCTGTGACCTTGACCTTTGTCGGATGTTAGCGAAAGCCTTTCAAATCATGGCCTCCATTGTTGATATACAAGCCTGATAGCACAAATCTGTTTCAAGTTATCATGTTTACAAGGATTTTTTTAGTGATTTCAAAACTCATGACCTTGACCTTTGACCTTGAATGTGAACATGTCAAAAACTCCAGGTATATATATTTTGTTCTAATGTTTTATGTTTGTACAGTTCTTGTGTTTCCATTTTCATCAGTATTCTCGATCTTTTACTTTCTTGTGGAGATATTCACCAAAATCCGGCGCCTAAACATGCTAGAAATCTGAAGATAATATATGTCAAGTCAGAGAAGGGCTTGCAAATCAATGTCCTCGAGTTAGATGTGATCCGCCTGGCAAGTCCAGTTACATAGCCAGAGCCTTCCAGTCCATACTGACAGTTCAGCAGCTGTTTGGTTGATCAATCAAGCAGGGGCTCACCAGAGTGACCAACGGAGTAGCAGCCCAATCTGCGAGTGTTCAGAGCATTGTGTCTCCCCTGGTGAATTTGTTTGTGACTTGTCTCAAATATCAGTTGCGGATTTATGTCTCACCAGTGTCAGATCCTATGGCGATGGGCTTAGACGCATTCATGTTAGAGTGGGAGCGAATGAATGCTTACGCTTTTCGCTTTTTCTTTTCAAGGTTGTAGCCAACCGGAACCACTCGCGTCCTTCGTCTTCGTCTTCATTCCACTCCAAGGACTGTGTCTCCGCGTGTAATCACAATTCCCTTTAGGGAGCATCTGCTCCTCAGCAGGCCAAGCTGAGTCTTACACCAGAACCTCTGCCTTAATGCTTAGGTTATATAAAACAAGGCCTACTCCAAGTGTGCCAAAGATATAGCTACTTCTCATAGCAAGACAACTAATGTTTTAACGGAAGAGGTCGCCAGGTATGCACGTATCTATGCTCAAGGACCTCATTAAGAACTTTCGTTCTGTGGGACCTACCTTCTCCGTTCCGGCGCTGGGTTCTAACCCCAGAGAGCTCTCCCTGTGTCCAACATACTCAGAACCTGAGAGATGGCAGAGGTCTGCTATTCTTTCCTCACTCTCCGAGGTGTACCAAGGAGTTAGACAAACGGGTGTACTTCAGGTCAGCGGTCATTGGTGCTCACAAGGTCGCTGACCTGCCCCCTCCGTCTCTCTCCAACCCTAATGAGATCGAAAGCGGCAGCAGTCTCTTTCACGATGGCTATCACATTACGCCTCTATTCAAAGATGGTCAAGAGCTGTGAGGATTAATAAGGGTATTATCACAAAGTATTAGGCATCCAAATTTAAGCTTAGTAAGCTTAAATATTAACGTTTTTAAATATTAACTTTTCTGTGACCATCCATAAATTTGACCCCAAACATGACATAATTATGGCTCACCACTTCTCGGGACTACGAGAGAAAAACAAATATGAGCAGTGGGTATACAACAGTGCAACTATTGAAAGTAACTTTAGTTAAGTATAGATAACATACTGCTTTTATGTCACTTTCAAACATCCATCAGTATAGTCAATACCTACCATGACAAAATATGTTTACATTTAATTTGCACATAATTATCTGATTTCCATCTTTGTTCTACCCGTAGATGTATGATAATATGGGTACTACTGAATGGTAAATGTAATGTCCATTAGTCTACGTATTGTAATGTTTGTTGTGATATCTGCCGTATTTGTTAAGCGTGATCTATTGTGCAAACAAATGACTTTCAACAGGAGCACTGCATTGCAGAGATGTAAAAGTAATTCCAGAATAAGCTGTCCGAAACCAGGTTTCAGAATGTGGTTCAGTGTGTGGACAATTCTTGGCCATGTTGCTCTTTCATTTGAGCTTGAGGGTGATTTGCCAGGTAATATGTCAATTTGTTTGTAACATCAGATACATTTGTTTAACTGTTCATATAAATTTAATGATTTAAACGGTATTTATTTTCCAGATGGTCCATGGAAAGGGGGATTGATAAACAGGGTTACCCCTATATAAATATCTCTCCCCGACTGGCAAACTGTGTTTTAACACAATCCTGGTAGGTGTATGAAAATATGTGAATAATAGTAACTGCGGTTTAACTTCAATGTCTCTCTTATTTATTTCAGGTGGTTGTCATGAAAATATTCCATCAATATTGATTGATGGTTTACAATGGAAAAGAGTTGTCTATATACAGGATAGTGGAGGTAAATAACATGTTTTCATTGCAATAGTTCGACAGAAATATGTAATCAGAAGTACAAAGCTAAACTCTTATCCTTCTGACTAGTAAATTAAGCAGGATCTCTTACTGAAACCATACCATACCAAATTATACATGTGCAAAACCATATTGGAATAACAACATGGATGAATGCTTCTGTTACGAACGGGTTATACATTTGTAATATTTCGAGACTGGAAATGTAAAATAAATTCTCATAAAAAGATAGAAAGAAAGCATACAACTCCTGGTAATGACTGATGAGGATGTCTTGATTCCCTTTTTGGAAAATAACATATGTTTCACTCACACGTTACCTATTTTCAGAAGCACATACCAAAGGGTACTCACACGACTGTGACCTGCACAGTGTTCAGGTATCTCTGTATGATATTGGTCCTGGAAACCTAGACGGCATTCTCTTTGACATTCATCGTCTCATGTATCCACATATCAACGTAGTTCTTTCAGGCAATACAACGTTCATCAGAGAAAACATTCTTAAGGTATACTTTTCATCGCATTAAGCATTGTACAGTGTGCACGCGCTGCACAACCACTGTCTTGCTAAAAGTGGTTAGTTAAATAAATGTGCTAGTTTGATTCCTGTGAATTATGTGCTTATAGAAGACTGAAAGTGTCATTTTTTTCTGGAAGGTTGACAAATATGATGAGTCTACTGGCTATGTCACCGACTACAGACATCATTCAAAATGGTTGATCATTGCCCTTGACGATCCTGATCTTGGCTTCCAAAGTGACATTTCTTATCTCGAGAATGTTGTGATGAGTTTCAAAAAGGTAGTTTTGGTAGACATGCATATTACGTGTTCATTGCTATTGAATAACATGGAATAAATGACTGATTTAATGAATAGAATAACTGACAATAACTGACAATTCACTAGCTGTGACACTGTCAATATAAAGTCGTTGAAGGTCATTTAGAAGTGATGAATAGAACAGTTTCACGCGGCATTCAGAGTGTATGCTTACTCCTTCAATCCATCTGATAAATCTGATGATCTGAATCATCTGATATCCAGAAAATTATATATTATCTATATATATATATATATATATATATATATATATATATTGTTATATGTATATTAAGTGTATATTGTTAAAAGTATACATTAAGCTGTATTTGTTTGTATATGCATACGTATAAATCTATTGGACATAACCAATGATTATTTATGCTAATGGTATGAACTTCATTGGCAAAATGTACTGTAATACTCAATTCAATGAAAACTTGGTCATTTGTATATTGACAATATTCTAGAGACATTGTTAGGTTTTCTATCAGTTTTCTGCGGAAACTATGTGCCAAATTACAATAAAAAAAATATTAATTCTATGAGTATATTTACAGGACAAATCACAGATGCCCATACTTCTGACTCTAAGACATCATCCGACTGGCAACATCTTCAGCCCAGTATCAGAATGTGGAGCTGATGTCTCCATGTGCTACTTTCCTAACGTACAGTATGGATACAGCAGGAGACATATTCGAGTCATCACAATACCAGTATATTATGCTTTTTCTTTATAAAAAATTTGTTGCATGCAAGTGTTGACTAGTTCGTTGCGTATTTTGAGGGTTGGTCATTACAAAGACTGCACATTTCGTTTGTGTTTAGTTTGTCTGGCTTTCGATGTTGAAGTTTAAATTTCTGCTTTGAGTAGCCAAATGTGTTAAATTGTTATTTAGTTCTGTGGTACGTTCATGAATGAGACTTTGTGTCTTGATTTTGTATCTTGTCTTGAACTCAGTTTGTATGGCCCACGCATGGTTCACTTTTGTTGTCTCATATCACTTTTTTGTGTAGATGGCAGATTTGGCCAAACAGTAACCCTTAGGTAACCCATGTGTCACAGTTCTTGGTTTGTTGGTTCTTCATTTGCTTTGATATTTGTTGTCTCTTTTTTTAATTCCCGTTCACCAAGTGAACGTTGAAGCACAACATTCATATTGTGGAGACATTATAACTAAAATACATCTTATTTCCCAATACATAACATTATTTAAGGGAATAGGCAAATTTGCTGAATGTTTTTTTTTATTGTTATAGGGGATTTATTTTTAGCAGTGTTATCTCACCAGTATGTAATACAATGGGATATGATGGTCATCCTGTCCGTCTGTCTATCTGTCCTCATTTCCTGAAACAGTGCATGTGTATTGCCCACTAACTGAAGTGGTGGCTTTTGGTATTTTAAGATTGCTGAAAAAATGTGTTTCGTTTCCACAGAAAAGTGTTAGATTTTGACTTTGTTCAGGAATAGGTTCGTCTGTGTAATAGAACTTTTAAATTCTCAATTATATCTCCCTGACACTCCGCATGTGTATTACGCACCTACTGAATTGGTACTTTCAAAAATGTATTTTACAAATCATGGGATGTGTCATCTTCTGATTATTCTTGTTTTATTTGATAGATTTGATGTAGCAAAAAGGCCTGTTTCAAATATCAACTAAACTTCAGTTTCATATTACCTAATTTAAGGGTTCATAACTAAAATGCTTGAATAAACTGTATTATTTGTTCAGGCCTGCATAACAACTCGACAATGCGAATTATAAGAACCAAGTGTAAAAATTGACAGAGAACATCATTTGCAGCTAAAAAAAAATTAAAATAAGGGTAGGTTGTTTGACATGAGAAAACAAAACTCAAAATATATTCCGATATTTGCAAATTTGCAAGAAGTAAATCTCTTGCACCTCTGTGAAACATCTCTGATGTTTTGCACATTATACAAATATATAATCAAATACTGCCTTGATTCATTTTATCACCACAATTGATTCTGTCATTCTAGTTTATGTTGCATTTAGGTATACAGTACGGTAACTAAAAAGACATTAAATCAAACAGTGACTTACAGCGGGTACGCGATGGATGTCTTCAAACACATTGCTGCCAGACTTAATCTGAGGTAGGTGAATATGTATTTATCCTTTTTCAAACTTTGATATGAACGATTTTGTTACAGAAATGAAACAATGAGAACACATGATTGTACTCCTCTCTTGATATGATGTCACGAAGAAATCTTTTGATATATTTGTTTGTAAAAGTTTTGTAAATGAGAGTTTCGGACGTTTGGTCATAACACGCTGTTTACAATGTCCACGGTAAAAGATTTTGATTAAACATTCAAGTATTGCAAGTAACTATCATATGTGAAAGGAAAATATGACTAAACAGAAGCTACAATTTAAGGAGATTGGCGTGTCTCAGGGCTGAGATAAACCCTTAAAAAGCTAAGATCCTCAAAGGTCCAAAAAAAAGAAGCTGTTGAAAAAAAAGCTGAAGCCACAAAGAGGCATATCTACATGATATGGGGAGACACTTTATAAACATTGGTGATGAGTGGCCAAGTAGTTTTAGATTTCTGCTCCGGAAAAGAACCATAACCTTCAAAAAGACAATATCAAAATTGTTGCCATGAAAACAAAAGGCACCTCATAATAATAATGATATTATTATTATTATTATTATTATTATTATTATTATTGTTGTTGTTGATTTTTTTTTTTTGTTATGATAATAATAATGATAATATGGGGAGGCAATAACCCCTACTTGGTGAGGATTGGTAAACTGTTTTAAAGTTAGGCTCCAGGACCAAACCCTTCAAAAGGACAAACTCAAAATTGTTGCCATGAAACCAGAAAAAAATATAATTAAAAACATGGTGACACCTCTACACGATATGGAGAGTACTACATTCAAATTGGTGATGAGTGGCCAAGTAGCTTTTAGAGTTCTGCTCCCGAAACGACGTTTATCTTTCAAAAAGTGTCCAAATCGTGGCCATGGAAACTGAAAAAAAGAAAATTGAATACACCTGAAACATCCAAAAATGTACATCACATGATATGAAGGCAATATACAAAATGTGGTTGGGAGTGGCCAAGTGCTTCTTCCCAGGAATGATGGAAATGCTGACGCCAACATCGACGGAAACTCAACCAAAACAATATGTTTCCCAACATACCTGAAATCAGTGAAGCACAAACAAGTAGTGAATAATGAACCGGTGCCGAGCGGTTATGTCATATAAACTCGCAAGGGCGCTATAGCCCGAGCAGAGTTTATTGCCATAATCCGAGGCAATCGGATCATTATTTGTCTTACACTCCAAGCACCTGACCCATGCCTACATTCAGTAGAGGATTGTATTGAGCTAGTTCCATGTCGTTAACTGTGTTTATGATCAACAGTCTTCTTCATTACATGTTTTACTAAATGATGAAAGGAAACAACTGAATGCTCTGATGTCTTTGTTTGAAACTAACACGAATGACGTTGCAACCATAATTGATCAGATCTGAATAGAAGGGACTATTTTGATAAACATAAGCAGAGTCACTAACGCACTAGATAATTAACACACAATCATGACATGAGGTGTACTCACTAACTGGGAGTGAATGGCTCCTTAGAGGTGGCGGAGGAGGCAGAGGAGGTATGTATGGAGTCCTTCCATGGCTCTGCTTCTGATGTCTCCGTAGATTCCGTGTAAACCTCTTCTCACAATCCGAACAGGTGGCCACGTCTATCCTGATGCAATTCAAATATGCGATTAGGAGGATTGTGGCTTCCTTTTATAATGTCGTTTCAAGGCAGCTAGAGCCCTATTAACAACGGCTTAAGTAGATGAGTTAGTGACTCTGCTTATGTTTATCAAAGTATTCCCTTCTATTTGAGATAACACGTTGAGAATGAAAATGGCCTTTTGTTCCATACACAATGAATTTCTGTCACAGTGTCACTTATTTCTAAATGTATTGGAATTTTTTTAATATGATTTAACCATGCTATGCTCTAAAGTCCCTGATAGATAAATAAATCAACTCATCTCCTTTCATGCTAAGCATGATCACGTCCTTTGACTATGGACATTTTTCAGAGAAAAGGCGACCTGAATAGATTGAGGCTATTGGGTCTCGCCGAGCTATGTTTGCTTATCATTGCTAAATTTTATATATAATGAACACCTTGTTCAAACCGACTGGCCGTTATTGACCAAACGTGCTGTTCACAGGGAAAGTGTCCAAAACTGATTATAAAACATATCACATCCGTTGTTATACTAAAGACATCACTCATTCTAGATACATTTCTTTAGATATATTGTAACATAAGGTGTATAGTGAACTTATCAAAACTGAACCCAGGTAACATGTTCAGTCTATTTCTTAAACTTGTATATATTAGTCTTTATCTATAAAAAGGAAAATCAACCCTGAAGTCGTATGTCCTGTCTATCGTTTCAGTTTCAATTATATGGAGTAACGCACACCAACTGACTGATCACATGCTTACATTTTATAGTTTATAACTATTCACTTCAGTATATGACACAGATACTAATATTTTAATATCGATGACTCATGTGAAGAACACTAAGAAAATTGATTCAATCGCGGAACCGCTCAGTTTGAAGTGTTATAAAAAAAAAGAAACCAAGTTTTCAGGGAAACGACTTCTTCATTGTTGAAATGTATCTTATAATACTTAATTGTCTGTTCATTTTACATATTTGGATTATAGTTTAAAGAAGAATATCAACAACAGATACCGAATGATCGACATAAAATGGAATATATAGATGCAGTGAACTTAACACGTATAGCATTCATTTAAGGAATAGTTAATGTGATAGACATGTTGGAAGACGTTACGAGCAATTGGACAGCAGGCCTGAACACGTTCAAGTTCTCTAAGAAACACACCCTATATTACGCACCGTTGGAAAATGAAGGCACTCGTAGCTACGGAAGGCATTTTGTGAGTTACAGAAGGCTATTGCCCACATACGTGAAGAGTGAAAACCCTTTGTCATTATATATAAGAAACTATACGTGGACAATTGATAAGAAAATTGCAGGATTTTGTTCACAAAGGTATTGTTTCAAATATGCTATAAGTCAATATATGAATTATTTACCAATTGTTGAGAAAATCAAGATTAAAATGTTGTTTCAATGTTTTTGTGATTAAGTAACTGCACATTTTGGTAGATATCCTACAATATAATAAAAAAAAAACATGAATTAAACTGCGAACTAAAGAATAAGTATTAAAGAATCAAATATTTCATTTTGATTATCATTGAACATGTAATAACCAAATCGGACGTTGTTTTGTCCGAATGGTGTAGAAAATTGGGATACGGAAGGCTATATGTCCCTCAAGTTTTAAGCACCGGAAGGCATATGTTTTGGAGATAAAATGTTACGGATAAGTGGAATAAAAATGTTAATGCAGTGGTAAAGTATGACCTCATACGCTACCGAAAACAGTGTTTAATGCTCATTTGTGTTTGGGCATATCTATCTAAACCCTTACCATGTCATAATGAAGGACATGATATCGTGTTTTTAGTACATTAGGCAACTGATGATTCTCCATTAGACGTTTTGGCTATAGGACAATCACAACATAGCCTATGGTAGTATAGTAACACGCCCACCAATGTTCATCCAAAAAGGAAATAGAGCTCCAAGAAGAAAGCTCCAACTGCAAAGAATATAGTTACACTGCAAACAGTAAATCATCATCACTCATAAACAGAAATGTCGCCATGTACAAAAGAAAACGTTTCAATCCACCAGTGATAAATACGACTGAAACAGAGTAAAATCATGGTTTTAGAAGCCAACTAAACTAACTTTGAATTTTCAAGACACTATCGATTAATGTTTCTTAAAAACTTGCATTTTAAAGAGCCATCAAGTATGTTAGTGTTTCAAATACAAATATATTTTTGGGAATTTGCTAGAGAAATCTTTAATTTTATCTACAACATGACATGTGATAAATAATTTTCATATCACGATAATGTAATGAAATTTGGTTTTAAAGACAAGTAAATTTCGATAAACCCGCGTCAAGCGTATCTGACGTCATATAAACAGAATTCTCTTTATTGCATAAAACGAACTACACAACAACAAGCGTTTCCAAAGCGTGAATAGCCATAGCAACCCACGTGCTGCCCGATCTTCTCTTGCAAGTTACCCTTACCACACATTGCATCTTTTTAATGTACTTGTTAGTGTGATCAGATCAGCAAACTATGACAAATATATTCTCATTGTTTATAAAATTCAAGCAAACTACCTAGTTGGTTAAAACATTTATTCCAATATCTGTAGCATTAAATGAAATGGTAAATAAATAATCATTTCAATCCCGATATATTTATACTTGATGGCTCTTTAAGAAATCGTTATTTTGGAATATCCTTAACTGGTCGAGCTAGGAGAGTCAAACATGGCTTATTGCTTTATTACGCCCAACAGAAATGATGCGTCAAGAAATTTAAGTCTAAAAGGTGTATTATTGTTTGTAAAATATTGTACTTACCGGTATCACATTTTTACATTTTTTTACTTAAATGCAAAAGCTTCCGGTCGAAAATAAATGTTTAAAATGTGATTTCAGAATAAAATCATGATGTATGAAATTGAGAGTATATCTTTACACAACATGTGTCTATTAAAGACATTCAAAATCGATTTCAATAGAAGTATTTTTCTCCGTTGAAAATTAGGTAATGTTTCTTTTGAGTCCAGAGTGTAGATGATTGATGTTGCAGTACATTCAGTAAATGCAGTATTAGCAGCGATAAACTGAAATAAGAAAATGAATCATGCTATGGCAAGATTATAGTAAGAATTGTACTTTTAAATTGGAAACGGTAGTTTACCATGCTTCATATAATTTGGGAGAAAAGTAATCACAATTAATGGTTGTCAATCATATGTTTTTTTAAAACCATTTTGATGACTCAAATAGCTGAAATAATGCATTATCATGAATTGCCTTTCGTAGCCCAATTTAGAAGAGAACATGTGCCTTCTGTTGCTAGGAAATGTTAGTGCAGGTAGCCCCGTAACATTTTTGACACAGTACATTGGTGTGATAAATACATATTTCTTTTTATCACAACGTTTATCGGGACATATGTTGCAGGGATATGTTTGACTGAACCCCAACAAATATTTAAACACTCTGAAAAGTATATTTTATAGCTTAACATCTTAGTAATAATGACTAATATTTACAAATTATGTATTAAAAAAACCTAAATCTGTCATATGATGTTAAAATACAGGCTTAAAGAACTCATTTTAACGGTTTTCTGCATTATGTCATGTAATTGGACAAATGAAACATCGTTAAAGGTGATACTATGTGATAAGTTAACAATTAATATACACTTACAATTAATTTTAAAATGTCACATCCATCACGTGTGGGACATAAGCCTTCCGTAGCGTGCCAATGCCTTCCGTAGCTACGAGTGCCTTCATTTACCAACGGTGCGTATTATAGGGTGTGAGAAAATAGGTTTTCATTCCACCGTATACCAGTAGTGATACTGTATATGTTACGAACCATCTAGGGTATATCACAATCTGCAGATTGTTCGAACAATCTGCAGATCGTGAACTCACAATCTGCAGATTGTGATGATTCCTAGATTGCATGGAACATATATACTACAAAGAAAGCATTAGAAATACTTGCCATTTAGATAGTGAAGACATATAACATGGTTATATTTGGGATAACACTACCTTCAATAGTACAAATTCTTGTCGAGTCGAAATGGTCGTGTGGTAAGCTGTTGATACAGTCAATGCTGGCGATAATTGGCTTACTCTGATGGTATGATGTTTAATGCTTAATAAATAGGTATCGGTTAAATGTCCGCAATACAGTTCGGATATTGAAAAATGGTATCATACTTGTAGACAGCTAGCAGACTAACACTGCATACAGATTTACCTACACCTGGGGTCTCTGAGTCTATATTGACATAACTTTACCTCCCCAAACCTTGCTGTACCATCCTCTATTGGCATTGGCGAGACAATATTAACACAAGTGTACCTAGTAGTGTTATGTTCTAATACAAACAAAACTCATTGTATTTGGGAGGTTGCCCTATTGTGTGGTTGCAAATCACTATTTTTCTACTACTATCGGGTCACTCACACAAGCATCAGTATCAACATCCGGAGAGAGAGCAAAATGCTTGGCTACCATTTTGGTAGGACACATACGTTCCTCCATCTTGCTCTTCGTATGGTCATCGAGATGCAGGCTTCCACATTGATATCGTCCTAATATTGCCTTCGTCTCTCCATCGGCACCATTTGGCAACTTGTTTCCATCATAATATCTTCTCATGTGAAAACTGCCTGATGATACTGGTTGATTAAGATAACACGGTTATGACAATTCTCAAAATTTGAGCCTCGATTCACTTTAATAGGGTAGCTATTAGTTATTGTACCCCCTCTATATTGGCCTTGTTCACTTCATAGTTTGCTTTTGTATTATTTACGCGACATCAATTTTCTGTTTAATGTTTTATGGTAATCATCTTCTTTCAGCTACAGTATACAAGAACCTGCTGACGGATCCTGGGGGATTTTTCAAAATGGTTCCTGGAATGGAATGGTTGGACATTTACAAAATAAAGTAAGAACACAACTTTCATATAAGCTCAAAACAGCAATCGATTTCATAAACATGTCATCTTGGATGAAAACAACTTCATGTCTTAGATTTTTACACTAAATTGGGTAAATGTTAACCACTTCTGTTGCCCCCCGCCGCAACGCGCAATGGGGGACTATGTATTCAGCGGCGTCCGTACGTCCATACGTCTGTATGTCCGTATGTCACATTTCTTGTTTACGGATATCTCATGAACCGATGCACCCAGTGTCTTAAATTTTTGTACCAGCCTACAATGGGTGACTATGCAGACACCAGTCGAGATGCATGACCTTGAACTCATTTTCAAGGTCAACATAACACTTCGACCACTTTTCGAACTCTTGTTAACACGATATATCATTACCTGATGGACCCAGTGTCTTCAATTTTTGCACTAGCCTTCAATGGGTGACTATCCAGACACCAGTGGAATTGTACGACCTTGACCTTATTTTCAAGGTCACCACGTCACTTTGACCTGCTTTCAGCTCTTGTTAACGCGATATCTCATGAAGCATTGCATCCAAAGTCTTCAAATTTGGTGTCGGCCTACATTGGGGATAAACGCAGACACCAGTCAATTTTGGTGACCTTGACCTTATTTTCAAGGTCAACGCGACAGTTTGACCACTTTTCGAACTCTTATTAACATGATTTAATATTACATGGTGAACCAAAAGTATTGCATCCAAAGTCTTCAAATTTAGTGCCAGGCTACAATGGCGGATTACGCAGACACCAGTCGATTTGGCTGACTTTGACCTTATTTTCAAGGTCACCACTTTGACCACTTTTCGAACTCTTGTTAACACGATATATCATTACCTGACAGTTGTTCAGCCTCTTGTTAACGCAAAATCTCATGAACCGTTGCACCCAGTGTCTTCAATTTGTGTACCAGCCTACAATGTGTGACAATGCAGACACCAGTCGAATGGGTGACCTTGACCTTATTTTTAAGATCACCACGACACTTTGATCAGCCTCTTGTTATTAACCCTTAGCATCCATTATCTTGGAAGTTGGTGATATCTGTCATTAGGGAATTATGCAGACACCATTTTAGTGCATAACACTGTGACCACATTCTTGTTGATGCTATGTCTTCACATTTGATGTCATAATGACATTTTTTACCAGAAATGCAATATAAGAAGAACCACATTTAGAAAATGTGTCTTACATGAATCAACGTTGGAGTCGGGGGACATTGTCATGTTAGTGGCAAACACTTGTTTTATTTAAAAACGTGTAATTAATCAATGCTATGGTATAATTGTAATTAATTTCAATATTGTGTTTCTAAACATACAGACCGCTGATGTTGTTGTTGCTACCCTCACAATCACCAATGAAAGAGCATCTGTGGTTGACTTTATATACCCTCCTATCTACACATCCGGAGTTACTGTTCTATATAAAACTCTGACACCGAGCTTGTTCCTAACCATTACAAGACCGCTTAAGTGGCAAGTGTATCTCTCCCTACTTGGCGTAACAACGGTTATGATGCTTACCTTTCATCTTCTTGAGAGATTGGAATCTGGACCTACTGGATCACAAGGCATTTCTGGCAGTGATGTTATCATCAGAGCGGTATTACGACAAGGTTTGTTAGATTGGAACTCCTTAGTTTTGGGGTACAACCAGTCCACCTAATAAGACAGCCATATATTCTTTAAAACCCTTGACCCCTGACCGCAATAAAGTACTATTTAGATATCACCCATAGCTGTTGTGGTTCTACCTGCTATCTGGGCTAATGAAATGGTCCATATTTTAACAAATAATGACAGGTGCTCCATATTCCATATTAAGTGCGACACTTCAGGTGTCCCAGAAAATGATACTCGTATATATATATAAATGTAGAAAGTTGAGCACTCTACCAATTCGTAACAAGGCCAAACTACACAAAACCAAGTTGGTTTTTGTATTTTGCTTATATATATATATATATTTTTATATATATATATATATATATATATATATATATATATATAAAACTTTCCCTGACAGGTGCGCCGAACAATCCGCGAACACGTGCTGGTAAAGTCCTCATCTCATTCTGGTGGATGTTTCTCATGATAGTGACTGGGATATACTCAGCTAACCAAGCAGCTACCTTTTCATCGTCCAGAAAAATCCATCCTTTCACTACATTCAAGGAACTCTCAGAAAGTGACTACCAATTGATGAGTGATGTTCAAGGCACATCGTTGGTCAATTTCATGGTGCGGATGTATTTCAAGTAATTACCAATGAGAGAGAGAGAGAGAGAGAGAGAGAGAGAGAGAGAGAGAGAGAGAGAGAGAGAGAGAGAGAGAGAGAGAGAGAGAGAGAGAGAGAGAGAGAGAGAGAGAGAGAGAGAGAGAGAGAGAGAGAGAGAGAGAGAGAGAGAGACTTCTTGCCCATATATTTGAAAGAATTACATGCACTTTATCGTTACACTGAGGTTTATTTCCAATGCAATATGATTATATTGGTTGTATTTTTGTTTCGTTAATATATTTCTTTTCCACAGAACTCTAACCTATCATGGATCAAAGAGCTCAGAAAGAGATTCTATCACGAAGAATTTGTTTATACACAATCACTGCTGAAAGAAAAAATAACTCAAGTTAAAACTGGAATGTTTGCTCTTTTGACGTATATATCGACTGCAGAGAGCGTCTTAGCAGAGGACTGTGAAGTTGATGTAATTAATGAAAAGCTATTTGTTGAACACATGGGCTTCGCTGTACCAAAAGAATCTACCCTGAAAGAAGACTTTGAAAGGATGTAAGTGTTTCATTTATTGAAAGTTTCCAAAATTGGATTGGTCGACTATATCAAGTCAACATTTTAATTTGATTTTTTCAAAAGGCATCCTTGAAACAAAGTGATATGAATCTCAGTACAGTACAGCCAGACAAGTAAATTTGTGCACTGCTAACATTGTCTGACAATACCTAGACTGATGTCCAAAATACAAATGACAATAAAAAAATGTTTTTTATTGAAAATTGGGTATTTTCTATATTGAAAATAGAAAGATTTACATATTTTTGTCATCAAACAAAACGCACTTTAGTCAATAAAAATTGTCGAAAAAGTCGACAGTCACAACATGCACAAAAGCATATAAAATTACTGATGAGACACGTTCGGAACACAGCAGCAAAAAGCACTCACAAAAATACTGAGATTATCCGTAAAATATCACCTCTAACGTCATTCCAAGTTTGCCAATGCCATATGACATTGTCATATAACGGTATCGATTTCATATTATGTATTGTACTTAAATTAACAGTGTATGAAGAAAAATATTTGTCTTTGCCAATAGACAGTTCTTTTTATCCTGAATGCCTGCTTCCTTGACTGTGTTGCGCTGTGTGACTGGCGACAGGCTTGATGTATTATAAGTATATAACGGCAGTCACCAGTAACGCAGCACAAAGGTCTCTGGGAACCAGATTGATGTTTCTGGTGCGTTCGGTCAACATCCATTTGTCAAGATATAATAGCATCATTTACCAAACGACCTTCTTTATAAATACATGTTGCACGAAACTCTTTTTTAGAATTAAGTCATGCGTTTCCTTTTTGGAGAGTGTAGATTTGAGATTTTACGAGCTCTTCCAGCGGAGCTGATTTCACTCCTGATGGACCATTACTTATGTTATGCTGAAAATCTCAAAAATGAGATATAATTTTGAAATTTTCTATATGTTGCCTCCTCCCTTTGGGCCCCATTGTGTTATTTACATATTTAACGAAACAAATACAAATTGTCATTTACAGAATGTCCAGTTTACAAACGAGTGGAATCTTGGAACTATTACAGAGAAAATGGTTCAAGAAGAGGAACGCAACGACATGTTTGACGGAGAAAAGAGTGAAGGAAATCTCAATGAATGTCTTCGCCAGTAGTTTCTTAGCTTTAGGAATAGGGGTTACTTTAGCTGCCTTCATATTGTTCTGTGAAAGGGTCTTTGATCGTTTACATGCTTGACTAGATTTAAGTAATTTGAAACATTATGAGGATTTTGCATTTTCAAGAGCTTATATATCCACATTAGACAGGAGAAATCCAGGAATTATGTCATATTATTTTCAATGTCTCTTAAAGTCTAACTTCTAAATTATATTTGTTTTGTAAATGTAGTTTTACAAGTCATTAATAGCATTATAGTTCATTACATTATTGACATTCATTGTAAATTTGAAATTATCCTCAAATTTCACTTGTAATCTTTATACTAGAGTCTCCTGTCAATATAGGTGTCCCTGTTTAATAAGTTTAGATTTATTATTTTATTTTATTATGTTATTTAAATGTATCCTTTCGGAATAGTTTTGCTTGTTGCGTATTTCCTTCCGTCATATTGATCACAAATATGATCATGCTGTTGGTCTGAGAACAAGTACAGTTATTCCTATGTTGAACAGTTCGAGTAAGTATGTAAGCAAAGTATGTGCTTATAAATGTAATGTGATTGTTGATTCGAATATAAGATATAAATTGTCTCCCTATCTTGACAGCACCTTGAGGTAAGTAATCTTCCGTCGTGGTAAAAATGTGAAACGCATTGTGCATGCCATCGTGTGTGGATAACTTGCGCAGTATACATTTCCATTATTATTATTAGGTATTCAAGAGAGGCTGGAAGAAGTATTGTTTTTATGCGATTTTTTATTATTATTATTATTTCCACACTTTTTGTCCGGAGATTCCTGAATTAACGACTTAACGGATTTTGATGAAACTTTCAAGAATTGTAAAATTCAATGGGATCTTGAAATGTGTCGAACGGATTTGTTTATTCGTTGGGCGATTAACGGTCCAGTTCGAACCTTAGTTTCAATTTTTAACATGGAAAAAATTCAAATGGACTTGCAACTTTGGTTGGCATGGACAATTTTGTAGATTGTCCGACCCCATGTACCCCAATGACAATCTTCTCCTCTGAAGATACTTGCAACGCGAATCTGAAACTTATTTATATGCAGCTTAAGCAATGGATGAATACATGCTGCTGTTTTTCAGGAGCGAACTCTTATTACTTTTTCCTCAAAGTTTGGTGACTTATTACGCGGGACCTACTTTCAAAACCTGGACTGGCAATTGCATTGAATTTTCAGGAATTCTAGAACAATATAGTGTCCTTAGGAATCAGTAATAAAATCGCCTGCGAACAGTCTTTTGGTCACAATTAAGGCCGAAAAATGACAGAAACAAAATTTTATTTTGACATGGGGAACATTTTCAAAATTGACATCAAGGCTTGAAACTTTTTCTAAAAGATGGGCAATAACAATGCAAAAAAAAAATAAAGCCTGACAAATTCGTAGGTCGCGTGGTTTTCTTGATATCTTGATTTAAAATGAAAGTTATTTGGCTGTTTTGTTAGAACATTATGAGACGTTAGACAGTCTTCGATCAAACGTGGAGCTGAAGGTCAAAGCGAAAGTCTTGAAGACCCTAAGTATTGACGCGTCAATCCTAGTAAGTATTATTATTAATAATATTATTATTTACTACCATAGTTTCCGAGTTGTATCGGGAATATAAGCACAATTTGTCCGTGAGGCCCGTCCGAGGCGAAAGCTGAGGACGGGTCCTCAAGGATACAGTGTACTAACTATTGGTACTTATCCACTTACGACTCACTTATTCCAGGTGAAATAAATTGAGCAATAAAAAAATTGTGGTCCAATTCAGTTGTGTATGAATGCAGTGTGTAGTACTACGTATATGTTCTCTCTGGGAGATTTTTGCACAAGATTCTCACGTTTTAAATAAATTGCACAAAGTGAAAGTTCAGACATCAAGCGCCTCATGCAGCCCGTTGTAATCTGAGTAATTTGCAGCAAATTTTCACTATTGATCATGTTCATTATGGGCTTTGAAGGAATCGAATGCCTTAGCTGTACTTTGTTGGACAGCGCCATAATGTCATATTGTCATTGTCAAAGTCACACTTTCACCAAAGTCAATAAATATTTCTAACCACAAAATATGTCAACATTTGACCAAAGTCTTATCTTTTCAAAGTCAACACTAGAATTTTATCATTCCCAAAGTCAACATGTAATTAAATAATATCAACAGTTCACTAAACTTTAAAAAATCTTAAAAGCCATCGTGTCACTAAAGTCAATAGTTCATTAAAGACTTTTAAACTTTCACGAAAGTCAATAAATCTTCCAAAAGTCAACAATTTTACAATTTTTCATCAAACTCAATATACGCAAAGACAGCGTTTCATTAATGTTTAGCTTCATAAAAGCCAATAAAATTGAAAGTCAAACAAAGTCATAATTTCATTATTATCATAACTGCCTTCAATAATTTATTTTATAGCTACCCACCCCTTGACACCCCACTGTATCTCAACATGCAGGACCTGAACTCTGGAGTCAAGTAAAGACCTCATGACCACTGCCACTACCATTATATTATCGGTACATGAATCGTTATTATTCGTTACCTTGCGTCATGGTCGTATTTATTCAAATTTGTAACTCATCGTTGATGTTCTTTTCATTGGAAAATTGTATTTAACCTTGTTTGAAAGGGTTTTTAAAGTGCTGTTTATCACACGTGAGTGCTAATATGGATATATGTTTTGATGATACTTTTTTTATATGATTTTTCACGATTTAATTCGTTACGATAAAAACGCTATAGAATTTATATGAAAGTTAAAGATTATCATTTGACGTGATAAAGTGATAGTGATAAATTGTTCTAATAGTGACACAGTGTTCTGATAATACGCTGTTCTAATAAATATGTATTGATCTAATAGTGGTTTATTGTTAAAAAAGTGATACATCATATTGTTGTAATATTGATGCATTGTTGTAATAATAAATTGTTCTGATAGTGATGCAGTGTTCTGATAGTGATGCACTATTCTCAAATTTTTGTTTAGTGATACATATAGACTACTGAACGATGTCCCGCTTGATTACATTTTTATTAAACACGTGAATGGTTTTGGTATTTTAACGAGCGAAAGCATGTTATCCAACGGGACCGAGTTTAATATTTTATTTATTACTCAATGATGTAAATAGCGCTGAATTGCAAGAAAACCGTTGTTAGTGACGCAATTAGTTAGTGATATTGCAGTCGCCCGGCTAACATTGTGACGCACATTTAGCACATGCTTACATGAGGGCAAGAAAATGAAAGGAAATTGACAATTTGGGGTTTATGCGAAGGAAAGATAATGTAGGTGTTATTGACTTCAAAACGGGTATTGCATGCCATCAACCTCAGGTTGCTAATACGGTCAATAATATTTTAAGAACAACTTTCATTCATCTGTAACACTCGATGTAAGTAAACAAGCATTGCACTTTGAAGGTCGCACGTTGAGTCTACATTATGCGCCAAGTTAAGTTGTTTGGTTTGCAAGTAAACCTGATTGGTATATGGACCACAAAACAGCAAAATGTCATCACGTTAATGATTCTCAATATGTTGGACCGTATAATTGTAGTCTCTCCGGGTGCTTGAATCAATCACACGATGCCAAAATGAACAACTACTGTGCATTTTAAAACCTTTCGGGATAGTAAGTAGACTTGAAAGCTTTTTACTGTTTATATAACGAACCTGAAAATATTTGCGTACACAATAGCATCTATTGCTGAAGTGACATCTAAATTCTACTTGCTACAAACCTATCTCCTATAATTTTATGTCTTGTAATTATTCATTTTATCGTATGAGATTTTATTTTGGTCGAGCTGTTCAGAATTAAAGCTCTGTAATTTTCCATAAAAACGATTGAATCTTTCACAAAGTGTCTTGCTGTTTATATAGTGGCTTCTCGCTTTCGGCAAAAAAGTTAAAGTGAATATCGATGTAAAAAAGAACGTGATTTATTCCGTAATATTATGGTTCTAAACTGAAATAATTGGATTTTTACTTTGACATTTATAACAATAAAATACACAGTGGTGTGTGTCACTTGAAAATAGCAATAGTAAGACTTACAAACCAATATACCCTACCCTAGTTCAATTTTTAAGTTAGAGGGAAGAGAAAACAAGGCCATTTCTAAGTGATACACGCTCACGTGGTAGTACACGTCTGTTGACAAAAATGGTAATGCCGATCCAAACACATCCTGGGTTACCCAGGGTTTTATATATGCTTCGTTTCTCTCCACTATATCACCCATGGGAAATTTCATCAGAGAAATCTGTATTCAAATTACCCGCCCTTGGCCGGCGTGAGCCAATCAAACCGCTACGCAGCTTGGGCCTGCGAGCCAATGACAATTCATATCACTTCCTTGCAAAGCACGCGAGGTCATTTTGTTAGCCACCCGTCCCCGGGTATCTCCTTTGACCATTTCCGTCTTACCGTACTGAGTATTTTCTTTGGTTACTGACTTCGTCACGCCGGCCAAGGGCGGGTAATTTTAGTACAGATTTCGCTGACAGAGTTTCCCATGGGTGATATAGTGGAGATTAACGGAGCATATATAAAACCCTGGGTAACCGAGGATGATCCAAACACTACAGGTTTGATATGTGATCAGAAGAAACCTGCCAATGTCGCCAGTACCTGACTGACTGGCTGACTGACTGATCATTTGCAAACAGACCTCAAGATGAGTAATGAGGGGATTCAACGTCTTTCACATATGTTCATAACTGGGGATGTTATATATATAAAATAAAAACCGTCCCTCAACAATCACATGGATATCCCCAATTGAATTTGAAATCAACTCTGATTTTTCTGTCCCCATAGTACAGAGAGACATATATTTTGGAGTATACTTGTTTTAAGATATTCAGTGGTCTTAGAAATCTATCAGGGATTTTGTCTATTGTTATGGAGGCAGTGGCGGATCCGGGGTTATTTCCCTTAATAACCCCTTATGAGTTTTTTCCTAAGAAAAAAACCGGTATTAGGTTTGACATTCGAAGTAAGACCAAGGAGAAGGATTACTATTTAAAGTAATACCTTAAATGATACTTACAATTATTTATCAGATCAACGAACCCATTTTAATAAGCTCCATTCTCAACAATTATGATCGAGAAGTTTACAATGACAATATCTTCGGACGGGGATGACGGGGATCGAACTCTAAATTCTTTGCTCTCACGTCAAAAGGCTCGATGCGATGGATTCACACAAAAAAGGTCCGTTTTGCTAATAATAGCACAACACTGGCTCTTGTTTCGTATTTTGTTGACGTAGCCAACTAGGAGGGAATTCAATAAATGCAAACAATAATCTTTGGTCTGAGAGTTAACACATGTTTGACAAAATAGTCCAGTTCCGCCCTAATTCAATTATTTTGCTATACTTATTTTGCTTTTCGCGTTGAAAAAGCGATGGCGTTGTGTTTAAATTCTAACAAGTGTACTGTCAATCTCGACAACATTGTCATTTCGGTCTAACGAAGGACTTGAATTGTTTTGAAGCGTCTTTTCCCATGTACTTATACAATGAAAAACATTCGCGCACTTTTCAATGATTGCATATATTAATGATACAGAATCAAAATTAAATTTAACGTAATAATATTACAGAAATTTACCAACATAGTGCGTTAGAGTAGATTGCCAACAAAGTAATGATACGTATATGATATCGATAACATACAACAGATATGTCTTTTTAACCTGAAATAACTGAAATGCACAGTCTTCAATCAACTAACAATGTACAATTTATAAATTCTGTGGATGATACATTAGTGGGATTTCTACATATTCGAGATTGTGTGATATGTTAACATAACACCGAAGTGTTCGTGTCTCTTTTTGAATTAGACTGCTTACATCTCCTCCTTACCATGTTAACATAACATTGAAGTGTTCGTGTCTCTTTTTTAACTAGTCTGTTCACATCTCCTCCTTACCATGTTAACATAACACTGAAGTGTTCGTGTCTCTTATTGAACTAGTCTGCTCACATCTCCTCCTTACCATGTTAACATAACACTGAAGTGTTCATGTCTCTTATTGAACTAGTCTGCTTACATCTCCTCCTTACCATTTTAACATAACACTGAACTGTTCGTGTCTCTTATTGAACTAGTCTGCTTACATCTCCTCCTTACCATGTTAACATAACACTGAGGTGTTCATGTCTCTTTTTGAACTAGTCTGCTCACATCTCCTCCTTACCATGTTAACATAACACTGAAGTGTTCGTGTCTCTTATTGAACTAGTCTGCTTACATCTCCTTACCATGTTATCATAACACTGATCTGTTTGTGTCTTTTATTGAACTAGTCTGCTCACATCGCCTCCTTACCGATATTGTCACTCGTGGTACTCTTTAGTGAATCCATATATTGACTGTAACTTATATGCTCCCCACACTTGATATTCACTAAATGTTCAACTGACAGGGTACGTTTGATGTGGACGTTGCTTGAACAAGTGTAGTCAAGACATGTCCCCTTCAGTGAAGATTACTGTATACATTGTGGTGAGCATCGCCTACGGGTCTGGATCAACTAGAAGTGAGTTCATCATTTCAGTTTTTTTATGTTCATTCTTTGAGGATTTACTACGTTTAATGTACTGTAAATTAACTGTACTAAAATCACATATGAGTATGAATTTAATTTCTTTTTTCTACTTGACAAATGTTGATCTGAATCATTATACTTTTGCTATTTTCATCATCTTATCAAAATATACATGAACTGCTGTCTACATTAGTAAATTAATGTTTTTTAATATGTTAAATATGACGGGCCTTTAAAAGTGTAATACAAACGCAATAAGAAAATAAAAATATAACAGTAAAAACTTTATGTATTATACAAGTTAAATCCAAAATTTCCTCTTTCTAAATATTTAAAAATAATAAAGTTTCTATTAATTGCTGTTGCCTGTTTGTCCTCAGTGACTGCCAGGTGCCCCAGACAAGACATCCCTAAGCTGGTTCTGGATCTAAACTGGAGCCACGTTGTCGTTATTCATGATACAATCAAAGGTAAGAATTGCTCTACTTGTGGAAGCAAAACATAATGATCATCGGAAACATGATTGGCGTCTGATGTCAATAGCAGGCATTATGTTTTTGGATATATCGATAGTGAGTAAGGGTACTATTGTATGTGTTTGTTTTGTCATAATTACTATCGTTTATCATTATAGGTGCTGTTGACATGATCCTTATCCCAGAGCATGTGAAGCAACAAAGGTACAACATCGATAGTATTGATGTAAATCATGCCTTGAAGAACATCCACGAGAAGAGCCCGAGGAACATCAACCTTCTTGTGGTTCTGAACGACACCAGCACCGAGACTGTTATCAAACAGGTAATGTGTACATAAACAGAGAATACTAAACGACGTCCTTGTTATATTTTTCTATTATGAATCGAGTGAGTGGTTTGGTATCTAACGAGCGAGAGATAACATCCAAGGGTTTCATAAACATGTTATTAATAGGTTAAAAGAATAATAATGTAGATTTCCATCGGCATTCACGGTTTAAAACATGTCCACCTTTAGAAATGAATGAATTTGCAATTTTTTAGAATGGTGAAAATTTGATCTCAAGCACGAGTTCAGTGTAATATGTACTCCTTACAACTTGTTAAGAAAAACATGATTCAACATTAAACAATGGCAGAAAGTCAGTTTGCATTTCAGCTTAAATAATGGAGGATTTGTCCAATGCGTCTGGTGGATCTGTTGCAACCCCTACCAGTTATTTACAGATGTTTTTGTATGGTTTATGTTTGAATCCTTCCATGATTTGCTTATTGATTGGTGAAACGGAATAAATAGTATGGAGTCAATGCCTTAAATGTGCGTAATATGTTTTAAAGGTCCTAATTTCTTTTTGTGATCCCTAAGCCAATGTGGGGGGTTAAATATCACTGGTTGCTCATTGCAATAAACCTGATGTTTGCTATTTTACATAGTATTATCTGTTATGCACATCATGATGATCTCTTTACGAAGAAACTGTTAATAGTTACAAAATGATCGAGACTTTTAGGTAATTAGAATTGCATAATTCTCTGAAATATCTTCAGAAACAATATATCACATTTAAAATTTGTTCTTCAGATGGACAATTTCGACTTCTTCTCAAATGGGACTACAGACTTTCGACACAACTCAAGGATTATACTGTTTATCAACAATGCAAGAAGCATCGTCAATGCAACCAAACACCTGGAGAACGTAGCAGTGTCTGTGAACAACGACTACATTTGTGTAAGAGACATGTTGAACAAGAATCTTATTACATTTAACTAGATATTTACTGGTGAAAACATCACCAATGTTATTAGATGTGATTTTCTAAGACATATGGTTCAGGACATCATAAGAACAGTAGTGTAACGCCATGAAGAAACAATTTTACGTCATTACCTCTTAAGTATCTCAAATTAATACCGACTCGAGATGGAGTCACTACGCTTTTCTATCCACGGTTATAAGATGAGCTTTGGACCAATCAGATTGGAGAACTATGCTTATAAAACATATCTTCTTATATCTTATAAACATATCTTTGTCGCACAATGTCCCTTTTGAAGATATTTGATTGTTGATTGTTAACGTTGTAAATTTGAAAGGAAAACTTTAAACTTATGCTACATTGTAATTAAATTATGGCATTTGTATTTTTATTCTCCATCACAGGAAGACGGACTGGACCCAGCCTATGAACTGTTCACTATACATATTCACCCCGGAGATAATGTGTTTGAACGCCTTGTATCAGAGAAAAATGGTTTGAGTGACAAACTGTTCCCTAATCTGAAATATGGCTACAACAACAGAAAACTCCTAGTTTCTACTTTAGAGGTAAATGTGATTTAAAACAATTTAGAAATGTTAGATTTTGTACATCCAATAATACTTTAAATTTCGTGAAAAAGAACTTTGATTTGAAATGTTGGTAGTTTCGTTCAATAATTGATTGCTTTCTAATCAATATTTTTTAATAAAATAGTTGGGTAACTATGCTTTAGGCTTCAAACCGTATACCAACTTGAAGTTAAAATTGATGTTTGCGAAAGATAAATTTACATGGGTGGAGGGCGTCTTGATTTTTGGTAGCCATGCTTTTTGACAATTTGAAATTGGTTTCAATAATAAAGCTATTGCATCAATTGCTTTCCTCTCTATACTTCTACTATATATTTCAGTCCAAGCCATATGTGATCAAGGAAGACATGAATGGACACATTTTCTACACTGGTTATGTCTTTGATATCTTACGCATCATTTCAAGGCGATTAAATTTCAGGTGAATGTTTTTAAAACTCGTTTGTCATCCAATGTCGTTCATTAAGACGTGTTTGTTTCAAATAGTTTTAGTAGATATATGATTTCCTTTTTTCTCTACTCATTTCCTTTTCAACCGATTAACAGGTTATATATGTTCTGCTTTTTAGCTTTCGCTGTTTAATTAAAAACATCTAAGTATATTATCATCTTAAATATTTTCTGATTTGGTCATGCATTTTTTTCAAATGGTCCAAGTAAGTATATTAGTTCGTTGTTTATTCTTTAAAGGCTTATTTCATGTGGTTATCATGATTCAGTATGATGTAATATAAGTGATCATTAACGATTGACTTTGACTTAAAAGGTCGACTGTTTTGAACCTTACAGTATGTGTACATGCGATATGTATCGGTGTATTTGCTTCTTTTTTAACGGTTTAAATTAGCTATTATCTGATTTATATATCTTCCGAAACTATTTTAAGATTTAATTTCTGAATTACTATTAGATAAGTTTACGTTAGTAATACATACGCACCGGAAAATTGAAATACTTACTGAAATATCACAAAACGAAGTTACAACTTTTCATTGACCTACTTAATTCCGAAAAGAGTCACTTCAAAACAAGCGGCAGAAGTACTGCAGTCAAAACTGGAGATGATGCAGCAAGGCAGAAGTTATTCAGTTCGCCTTGTGCCTGAAATTGGTTTAAACCAAACCAAAATACATTTAAAATACTGGCCACTTCTAGTTGAAGACGTTTATGGTATTGAAGTATTTAGGCCATATCTTATGTAAACTATATTGTATACCATATAGATATATTTTTCCTGGAATCAGTTTTGACATCACGGAACCTGCAGACCGAAACTGGGGAGTTCTGGAGAATGGGCAGTGGAACGGAATGGTCGGACAACTTATCAGAAAGGTTTCTTCATCTGAAGTCTTATGTGAAAAGAATACATTTTAACAATACATTTAATTAGCATCTCTTTAACCAAGACACTGATGAGTGTGATACTTTCCATGTAAGACATGAGAAGGTTCTTTGGCTTATATAAATGATAAATGATTAATATACATTGTTGCTGTGAAACAACAGATCATTCCGGATATATCTATGTTCGGTTTTAGAACAATTAACAATGGTTGTTAAGTGTTTTAAACACGAGATTACACCTCCTTTAGATTTTTAATGATTTAGAACAAGTAATATTATTATTATAATCGCTTGTCTTTTGGTAAATATTTGTTATCTATATTTCACAGGTTCACATACACATTTCATATAACATATATGGTAAATGTCACCGTTGTGTTTAATCCATGTAAAGACATAAATTATAATCTCAGAGGCGGTATACATGTATATATATATATATATATATATATATATATATATATATATATATATATATATATATGGACGTGGTGTCACCACGAGAGTTTTATTTGAGATTTTTTGTTCACTAGGAGGCTGATATTGCAGCGGCCGACCTGTCCGTGTACTATGGTCGAGCCCAGCATATTGACTACGTGTTTCCCAGCTTTATGGTGGACGAGACCGACATTATGTACAAACGGAAACTGTCTGGGGAAAACGAAGTGTCATTCCTTATACGTCCGTTTCATCCATATGTGTATTTGACGTTGTTTTCTGGGGGGTTCCTTGTCACCGTTTTATTTATAATCGCCGAAAGTGTTGCATTCCAGAACAGCAAGGATTCCTTTAAGCTAAAAACTGACATCATGGATATAAGTGTTGGGTTTATTGGGACCATATTAAGACAAGGTAAGAAAATTGTTATTTAGTAATTTAAAGATAGTAGAAAATCTCACCCAAATATCTTCTGTTATCAAATATATTTACACGAGTTCATAAATGTAACACATATCCGAGGCTTGCTTTTATCAACGAAGACACTTTAATCAGAAGACACGAGGGTGCGACTATCTATTTATCATCCAAAATCATTCTTCATTACGTTTCAATTAAAAAGAGTACATCTCTGAGCACAACCATGTCATGTTGACTTCCGGTTCGGTGATGTCAATGCATTGTGACGTCATGGCGTTTATGACGTCATAGCATTGTGATGTCATTACTCCTTGATGTAAAAGCATTGTGATGTCATGTAGTTGACGGTGACAGGGCATTGTGCAGAATCTACTGCAAAACAATATGTAATTCATTGAGGACGAGTAGCAGTACATTATCGGGATATAAATGTACGGGTTTGAGAGGGTTGGGCGAGGCGTAAGCGGAGCCTAACCCTCTCAAGCCCGTACATTTATTTAAGAAATAGAAGACGAGTTGGCGTGCGTTATCGTTGAATAAAACATAGCAGGGAGCATTAAACACGAAGGGCGCAGCCCTGAGTGTTTTATGCTCTCTGCTATGTTTTATTCTACGATAAAGCACAACAACGAGTGTTCTATTTCTTATATGAGATGCCCTTAAATAGTAACTCGCTTTTCTATAAAAACAGTGGAGATATTATGTTGTTTGTATAAACTAAAATTTGAAAATATTAATGCCTTCCGTCGTAGAACACATTCTCTACCACTGAACAATCAAAGTGACGTAAACTGTGACGTCATTTGCTAAGCGACGCTCTAACTGACGTCTGAAATCACGAGCATGTTTTATTGTCTCATAAAGCACGCTGTCGGTCCCATTGACCGCCTGTTTTTAATTGCCGTAGGTATCTTATATGTCCCGATAATGTACTGCTACGAGTTCTCTATCTATCTTATAGCACAGTCAAATGTTTGAGTCGTCAAGAAAATGTCTTAAAATAAATTTATTTCAAATATTTTGTCAACAAATTTGGGAAACATTCTCTCGAACACAACATGCAAACATTGACATCTCTCATTTTCATATGCAAATGTTAGGGACATTGACGTCATCTTCTGCACTGTGAGCACTGAATTTCTGAAATTGTCCGAGGTGCATGAGGCGTACATTTTATATAAAGCATACGAGCCGTGCTACAGCATAAGCGTCGTGCTTGAATCACGCACATGCATGATTTAAGCATGTTTTTATTCAGCAACATTGAGCAGTAATACATTTCATTGCCTATAAAGACTGAGTGGTTTGTGGAATGAATCAGTTCACACAATGGCTTCATCATGGACAGTCCAAGGACACTCCACGAAGGTAATTTTATATCACTTTCTTATTTCTCATTTTTATGTCGTTCTATATAACTTTTGAATATTATTTTTTATATCGTGGTTGAAAATATATAAAACATTGGTAACATGGTTTGATGATGGTCATTGTTTCACTTACTCGTGATATAAATGAAATACACTTGAACAATCCCAATTGACCTCACATTACTTGCTTTATTTACGTGATTTTATTCTTTTTTGAGAAATATCAAGCTCCTTAATATAGAAGAACCCCCCATCAAAGGAAGCGACTATTTCCTTTCGGAAAGGGAACACAGCCGGTCATTTGTCAATGTTATAAGTGTTTAATTGTGTATTATCTCCATAAATAAAACAATCAGTTGACATTGTTTGTTGTTTTTATGAAAGTCTGTGAACCAGTTTATGAGCATAATACCCGAACGCAACCAGACAACCGTACATCTATCGGGATATAAATGTACTCCGCGTGACCACAATACACTCCTATGATTGGACGAAAGCATTTGACTGTGCTCTAACTCCTTGATATCGCTTGATCTCACACAAGCGATATCTATTGTGGAACACAGTTTGGGTGATAATTGCGTTTATAACTTTTAGAACGTTCTTATCGAGCTTAATTTACATTTTGTTTCAATAACGTTTGTTGTTCTACCTACTAAGACTCTAAACCAAAAAGCAGTTGTTGGCAAAAATATATCAAATTTAACCTTTGTGGAACACCTGAATTTATGTGAAGATGTGATATTGCTTATTTCTATTTTACCCATTTTAGCCCCTGTGGCGGAATTAACAGGCCCTCTAGCTCGCAGCAGTATTTTGGCTTAGGCACTAATTAGCTCTGCTGGCGGAATTTCCAGGCGGCGATTCCGGTACCGTTTTTACGAAATATACCGCATCTACATGGCGAATACGGACTATATACGGGCGTTCAATACAATACTTTGAATGAACTTTCTACGATGTTTCGTTTGTTTTCTATAATTACTTCGTAAAGATTTTCTTTAATGTGTTATATGTTCGATCGCAGGACAAGCGTCCATTATAGATTATCGCATTTCCTTAACACTTTGTGGTACTGATTATTACTGGTTTATTACTGGTAATTGGTATTCGAACTTACAATAGCGTCAGTCAGAATATTTTATTGAAACAGTTTTGGTATATGTGACTGATGAATATCCATGAAATGCTTAGAATGGGACTTTTCTGATCCTGGATGGTTCTTACAAGGTTTGTAAGGATTCCTCTGAATTCAATCAATTTACTCTGTAGCACTCTGTTCTGAAGGCACGGAAAGTTGAAAGAAGTAGCGCGGCACAAGCCAATGTAATGTTTCAGACTTACACAAAAATATAGACTTATGCTTATCCTTTTGGTTTTATAAGTTAAGTAATATCCTCTGAACCTTCTCGCAACTGACTACCCTTGTTTTTCCAGTATTCCTGTACCAGTCGGGAACTCTAGCTGGGAAGGTGTTGCTGGCGTCGTGGTGGTTGATAGTTCTGCTTATCACATCTGTCTACTGTGCCAACCTGATCGCCTCCCTGTCAATCCAGGGCGAGATGTCCAGGCTGTCCAGCATACAGGGTCTACTGGACAGTCACTACACGGTCGGCATGCTCAGTGCTGGCATGCCATATGAAGCAATGAAGGTAAGGCACTGCGGGTCATCCTGGGTTACCCAGGGCTTTATAGGCCTTCTATGTTCCCTTCCTCACCACTGTAGGGGATCGAAGATGTATAAGACCTTAGCTAGCTAACCCAGGATGCTACACGGTCGGCATGTTCGGTACTCATATGTCTTCTGTTAAAACTATTTTGTAAATGTGTCAACGCATTGCATCTTGAATGAATGATGATGATACTAAATGATGTTACATGAGGACTTGAAACTTCAATCTTGACTCCAACGTTTATCGACAAATTTATCTCTTGGTACAAGATCGTTAATTTTGACCTTGTGACCTTAACCTTTCTGAAGGACAATTTTTCTGAGTGCCTGATTTTTTTAGTAGGCTATTTGCCGAGCGAGAGCGAGGGATATATACCGATATTCAGGTACGAGTGTTGTTAAACATAATTATATAGTATGACATAGACACGAATATAATGTTCTGTCTATTACCGAAGTCGTGAAATGAAAATACGCTAAAATACACTTTCAAACATAGGCTTTCAACCCGCCGTCGCCGCATTTGGAACGCAACGTCATAGACGAAGCGTGACGTCATAGCATAGTTTATGACGTCATGTCACCATGACAAAGTGATACTTTGCCCAAGGGCATCGTATGAAGAATATGAACCACCATACGATTGCCCATGTAAGTAATGAATTATAATATGACTCTGAGCGGGGCCTGTGATGCTTTATGGACACTCTGTTTTGCAATGGCAGAGGACCAGAGGACCGCCATTGCATGTATTTGATGTTAACCCTACCCCCCCTTTTTTGTTCACCATTTAACTTTCTGTGCTATTTAGCAGTAGCTATCAAATCTAACATTCGAAATGTTACATCGAATTTACAGGCATCGAGTAATCCAATCATCCAAAATCTCTTCAACAAAATGATGTCAGCTAGCAAGAAGGATGGAACTATTTTCTCCAAAGGGCGAGTCAAGCACTTTGAGAGAGTAAAGGGAGGTAACTACGCCTTCATCACGTACAAGTCAGTGGCACAGAGTTATCTCCTCGCGGACTGTCAGCTGGCCCTGGTCGGCGAGTCGGTCACGTGGGCGAAAGAACACCTCACTCTTGCTCTCTCAAAAGGAGCACCTATCAAAGCCGATATTGATAGAGTGTAAGTGAAGATTGGTTTGTTATAATGTATAGTCGAAATTGGATTGTGTGTGCGTTTTGCATCATTGATGTCGACAATAATAAAATGTTTACACCTTTGTATTCTATGTTTACCATCCTCCTTGATGTCAAGATGTTTTGAGTGGATCTATCAGCATCATGTCTGTCATGGCGAGAATTATTATAATGTATAAATTATTCCTATTAATAATGTGTTTTATAAGTATTTTTTTAACATTACACGAATCAGACTCATGTTGACCATGCTGATAGACAAAACCATTAAGGTTCCTCATATACAAGCTCTGTCTGGTGAAGTTCTCATTGATTATTGAACAAAGAAGTTCACCATATCCTGTATCGATGTCATTCATGCTTGTTTGCCTTTGGACTACTCATGGTTGTTTTATGATCTTTTCTGCTGATGGAACTGATGATAAGTTTAAGTGAACGATCCTATACAAATATACCTTTGCTCTTGGCATGATTCCAGTCCACGTGTCCGTCATCGACTTTACTTTTTTATCACCGTGAAACAGTTTAAGGATGGGAATGGTTATTGGGTTCCAGAACGATCTGTCGGGTTCTTTCTTCTATCATCAATTGTCTGTGTATGTTCTAGATCGATCTATCGGGCTCTTTCTACTATCATCAATTGTCTGTGTAGGTTCTAGAACGATCTATCGGGTTCTTTCTGCTATCATCCATTGTCTGTGTAGGTTCTAGAACGATCTATCGGGCTCTTTCTACTATCATCAATTGTCTGTGTAGGTTCTAGAACGATCTGTCGGGCTCTTTCTACTAACATCAATTGTCTGTGTAGGTTCTAGAACGATCTGTCGGGCTCTTTCTACTAACATCAATTGTCTGTGTTGGTTCTAGAACGATCTGTCGGGCTCTTTCTACTAACATCAATTGTCTGTGTGGGTTCTAGAACGATCTGTCGGGCTCTTTCTACTAACATCAATTTATGTGTAGGTTCTAGAACGATCTGTCGGGCTCTTTCTACTATCATCAATTGTCTGTGTAGGTTCTAGAACGATCTGTCGGGCTCTTTCTACTAACATCAATTGTCTGTGTAGGTTCTAGAACGATCTGTCGGGCTCTTTCTACTAACATCAATTGTCTGTGTGGGTTCTAGAACGATCTGTCGGGCTCTTTCTACTATCATCAATTGTCTGTGTAGGTTCTAGAACGATCTGTCGGGCTCTTTCTACTAACATCAATTGTCTGTGTAGGTTCTAGAACGATCTGTCGGGCTCTTTCTACTAACATCAATTGTCTGTGTAGGTTCTAGAACGATCTGTCGGGCTCTTTCTACTAACATCAATTTCTGTGCAGGTTCTAGAACGATCTGTCGGGCTCTTTCTACTAACATCAATTGTCTGTGTAGGTTCTAGAACGATCTGTCGGGCTCTTTCTACTAACATCAATTGTCTGTGTAGGTTCTAGAACGATCTGTCGGGCTCTTTCTACTAACATCAATTTCTGTGCAGGTTCTAGAACGATCTGTCGGGCTCTTTCTACTAACATCAATTGTCTGTGTAGGTTATAGAACGATCTGTCGGGCTCTTTCTACTAACATCAATTGTCTGTGTGGGTTCTAGAACGATCTGTCGGGCTCTTTCTACTAACATCAATTGTCTGTGTGGGTTCTAGAACGATCTGTCGGGCTCTTTCTACTAACATCAATTTCTTTGCAGGTTCTAGAACGATCTATCGGGCTCTTTCTACTAACATCAATTTCTGTGTAGGTTCTAGACCGATCTGTCGGGCTCTTTCTACTAACATCAATTTCTGTGCAGGTTCTAGAACGATCTGTCGGGCTCTTTCTACTAACATCAATTTCTGTGCAGGTTCTAGAACGATCTGTCGGGCTCTTTCTACTAACATCAATTGTCTGTGTAGGTTATAGAACGATCTGTCGGGCTCTTTCTACTAACATCAATTGTCTGTGTGGGTTCTAGAACGATCTGTCGGGCTCTTTCTACTAACATCAATTGTCTGTGTGGGTTCTAGAACGATCTGTCGGGCTCTTTCTACTAACATCAATTTCTTTGCAGGTTCTAGAACGATCTATCGGGCTCTTTCTACTAACATCAATTTCTGTGTAGGTTCTAGACCGATCTGTCGGGCTCTTTCTACTAACATCAATTTCTGTGCAGGTTCTAGAACGATCTGTCGGGCTCTTTCTACTATCATCAATTGTCTGTGTAGGTTCTAGAACGATCTGTCGGGCTCTTTCTACTAACATCAATTGTCTGTGTAGGTTCTAGAACGATCTGTCGGGCTCTTTCTACTAACATCAACTGTCTGTGTAGGTTCTAGAACGATCTGTCGGGCTCTTTCTACTAACATCAATTTCTGTGCAGGTTCTAGAACGATCTGTCGGGCTCTTTCTACTAACATCAATTGTCTGTGTAGGTTCTAGAACGATCTGTCGGGCTCTTTCTACTAACATCAATTGTCTGTGTGGGTTCTAGAACGATCTGTCGGGCTCTTTCTACTAACATCAATTGTCTGTGTGGGTTCTAGAACGATCTGTCGGGCTCTTTCTACTAACATCAATTTCTGTGCAGGTTCTAGAACGATCTGTCGGGCTCTTTCTACTATCATCAATTGTCTGTGTAGGTTCTAGACCGATCTATCGGGCTCTTTCTACTAACATCAATTTCTGTGCAGGTTCTAGAACGATCTGTCGGGCTCTTTCTACTATCATCAATTATCTGTGTAGGTTCTAGAACGATCTGTCGGGCTCTTTCTACTAACATCAATTTCTGTGCAGGTTCTAGAACGATCTGTCGGGCTCTTTCTACTATCATCAATTGTCTGTGTAGGTTCTAGAACGATCTGTCGGGCTCTTTCTACTAACATCAATTGTCTGTGTAGGTTCTAGAACGATCTGTCGGGCTCTTTCTACTAACATCAATTGTCTGTGTTGGTTCTAGAACGATCTGTCGGGCTCTTTCTACTAACATCAATTGTCTGTGTGGGTTCTAGAACGATCTGTCGGGCTCTTTCTACTAACATCAATTTATGTGTAGGTTCTAGAACGATCTGTCGGGCTCTTTCTACTATCATCAATTGTCTGTGTAGGTTCTAGAACGATCTGTCGGGCTCTTTCTACTAACATCAATTGTCTGTGTAGGTTCTAGAACGATCTGTCGGGCTCTTTCTACTAACATCAATTGTCTGTGTGGGTTCTAGAACGATCTGTCGGGCTCTTTCTACTATCATCAATTGTCTGTGTAGGTTCTAGAACGATCTGTCGGGCTCTTTCTACTAACATCAATTGTCTGTGTAGGTTCTAGAACGATCTGTCGGGCTCTTTCTACTAACATCAATTGTCTGTGTAGGTTCTAGAACGATCTGTCGGGCTCTTTCTACTAACATCAATTTCTGTGCAGGTTCTAGAACGATCTGTCGGGCTCTTTCTACTAACATCAATTGTCTGTGTAGGTTCTAGAACGATCTGTCGGGCTCTTTCTACTAACATCAATTGTCTGTGTAGGTTCTAGAACGATCTGTCGGGCTCTTTCTACTAACATCAATTTCTGTGCAGGTTCTAGAACGATCTGTCGGGCTCTTTCTACTAACATCAATTGTCTGTGTAGGTTATAGAACGATCTGTCGGGCTCTTTCTACTAACATCAATTGTCTGTGTTGGTTCTAGAACGATCTGTCGGGCTCTTTCTACTAACATCAATTGTCTGTGTGGGTTCTAGAACGATCTGTCGGGCTCTTTCTACTAACATCAATTTCTTTGCAGGTTCTAGAACGATCTATCGGGCTCTTTCTACTAACATCAATTTCTGTGTAGGTTCTAGACCGATCTGTCGGGCTCTTTCTACTAACATCAATTTCTGTGCAGGTTCTAGAACGATCTGTCGGGCTCTTTCTACTAACATCAATTTCTGTGCAGGTTCTAGAACGATCTGTCGGGCTCTTTCTACTAACATCAATTGTCTGTGTAGGTTATAGAACGATCTGTCGGGCTCTTTCTACTAACATCAATTGTCTGTGTGGGTTCTAGAACGATCTGTCGGGCTCTTTCTACTAACATCAATTGTCTGTGTGGGTTCTAGAACGATCTGTCGGGCTCTTTCTACTAACATCAATTTCTTTGCAGGTTCTAGAACGATCTATCGGGCTCTTTCTACTAACATCAATTTCTGTGTAGGTTCTAGACCGATCTGTCGGGCTCTTTCTACTAACATCAATTTCTGTGCAGGTTCTAGAACGATCTGTCGGGCTCTTTCTATTATCATCAATTGTCTGTGTAGGTTCTAGAACGATCTGTCGGGCTCTTTCTACTAACATCAATTGTCTGTGTAGGTTCTAGAACGATCTGTCGGGCTCTTTCTACTAACATCAACTGTCTGTGTAGGTTCTAGAACGATCTGTCGGGCTCTTTCTACTAACATCAATTTCTGTGCAGGTTCTAGAACGATCTGTCGGGCTCTTTCTACTAACATCAATTGTCTGTGTAGGTTCTAGAACGATCTGTCGGGCTCTTTCTACTAACATCAATTGTCTGTGTGGGTTCTAGAACGATCTGTCGGGCTCTTTCTACTAACATCAATTGTCTGTGTGGGTTCTAGAACGATCTGTCGGGCTCTTTCTACTAACATCAATTTCTGTGCAGGTTCTAGAACGATCTGTCGGGCTCTTTCTACTATCATCAATTGTCTGTGTAGGTTCTAGACCGATCTATCGGGCTCTTTCTACTAACATCAATTTCTGTGCAGGTTCTAGAACGATCTGTCGGGCTCTTTCTACTATCATCAATTATCTGTGTAGGTTCTAGAACGATCTGTCGGGCTCTTTCTACTAACATCAATTTCTGTGCAGGTTCTAGAACGATCTGTCGGGCTCTTTCTACTATCATCAATTGTCTGTGTAGGTTCTAGACCGATCTATCGGGCTCTTTCTACTAACATCAATTTCTGTGCAGATTCTAGACCGATCTGTCGGGTTCTTTCTGCTATCATCCATTGTCTGTGTAGGTTCTAGAACGATCTGTCGGGTTCTTTCTACTATCATCCACTATTTGGATTGTGCGCATTGAACTGTTCGTACTATATATCAAATTGTCCATGGACGATTCTGAATCGATGGTCACTCTCATTGTAGAAATATTTGTCGTTATCCGTGATCAAACAGGAAACAGTATTTTTGGAGTGTATTCAATTGGTTTTGTACTGAAGTCGATAAAGTACAGTGATTATGAAATCGAGTCTCTAAGTCAATATATCCAATAATTATATTAGTCTTTGCCTCATCATTGCCAAGTATAAATACTACATTATATGGTTTATTCTCTTTTTCCTTATGTCATTGAAGGTAATCATATAAATTGTTGAATTGAAGAAATTCAGACATCCGGATTTCCTATCTATCTATCTCTAAATGAAGAGGTTCCAAGAGTTGACGTTAGTTCATGTGTTCTGTAATCCTATATCTATATCAATCGACACTTGACCATGTACTGCCCACACTCTGTTACAGACCATTACACTTCAGATACTATTTTATCGGAGAGTCATAACATGATACTGTAATTACCTCAAAACGTCTTTATCGTAGAGTCATAACACGATGCTGTATCTACTTCAAAACTAGTTTATGGTAAATTCATAACACGATAGTGTATCTGATTCAAACTACTTTATCATAACATGATGCTCTATCTAAAGTATATATATAACGATGGATAAATGCCTTTTTAGGAACACTTTTCTTTGGCAAACATTCACTTTAATCAAACCATGTGTATTTAGAACATCAATAGCCATGTTTTCAATAGCAGCAAATATTTTACTAATGACTAATTAGCCACTGACCTCAACAAAACACCTCTCAGTAGCATGCATACTCAAATCCTTATTAACTTAATACCTAACAAAATCCTTAATATTTGCAGAATAAAATTAGCCACATAAAACACACATTTGTCATGAGCAGAACAGGTAAATTATGAAAATTACAAAGCCAAAAGATAACGGCTAACAATAGAAAATAGACTGCGAAAATATAAAAGCATTATTTATAACTTGTGTGTTCGCTTAGAACTCGATGCATACAAAGAAACGTATGCGTACTGATGATGTTGGGAGTCTGATTGTTGATTCTATACTACTCCTTCTTTGGCGTTTGAATTAGCTTCCGACATATGTGTCAATGTGCCAATGAATATGCCAATGAAGTGCCCACTCGTTTACATGCCAGGAGATGCTTGAGGCCAGGACAGAAGGGTCACGTTGTTGTACTTGACGTGTCCACTATCATCTCTGTTGGCAATGTCTGAAATCCATACAAACTCCTCTGTCCGGTATGTAATGGATTAGGAACGTTCCCGGATGTGTTGTCCGTCCTCTACCGTTGCTATGAAGATGCCATATTTAACCAATATGCATGTCCTTTTGGCGTTTGAGCAAGAACATCTTTGTTAACACAAATCCCTTCATTACCTTATGTGCAACAAGATATCTATACGATACACCATGATAGTTTCAGTATCATTACATACAATGTATGTGTACGTTCTAGGTCCATAGTACTGTGTGGGAGTACGTTGATGAACTCATTTGCGAAAGAAGTACCCTTGCTGTTCACATATTCGGACGTGTATTGTCCTGTCGCAAAAACACATCCCTAGGTCGTTGATGCATATGATGACAATACTGCGTCTCTCCGAGTAGTCAAATGTCCTTGAGGGATAATTAGAGTTCTCTGATGACTACAAATACCGCCCCATACCAGAACACCGCCTCTACCAAAAGGTTGCACCTCTTGGACACGAACTCGCCCATTCCTTCCCAGGCACGTTGCTTCTAACGGCGTAGAGTTCGTTTCCACTGTAACCTTTGTTGAAGGACCAATGCCATTCGATGAAAGGGAAGGTGAGCTCTGATGGAGTCGTAGTACAGCGCATACGGAGTCGTCTTAGTACGGCTGAATGGGTGTTCCAAGGCCGTCGCCGTGGTTGACTTCGCAATAGCGAATGTGTTCCGCAGGAGTATTGTCCGGATGTAGCGAACTTCAACTGACGTTGTAACTTTCGCTATCCGATTGTGGACGTTTTTTTATCTGGTCTGTCTGTTGGTAACGGCTCAACAAGTTGCTGATGACTGATTGGCTACATAGAGGATATCTGTCTTTTCTTAACGAATACCATGTTTATCTCATCGATTGAGGTAGAAAAGTAGATAATTCACGAGTGGCGCAGATGTTATGAACATGATATTTGTTAAGAGACAGATATTATATTTATTATATCATTATTTCTGTGTTTTATGTTGACGGAGGGTGATTTCAACGGTAAACGTACAGCCTTCGCAATGTGACAATATGACGTCATAACATTGTTCCGATGACGTCACGCGAGTGGCGATAAAGTTTATCGTCACTCAGTGAAGTGGTGATAAATGTTATCGCCACTGTAGCTTGATAGAGGGTATATTTCACTGATAGAATTGAGTATCTCATTCTAAATTATATAATAAAATTCAAGACTCTTGCAATCTGACGTTGTGAGGCCGCCATTTATTGTGAAATTCTGTATTTATGTTATGCATGATACTGTGTTGTTGTACTGTTCCACCTATTTTTGGGCAACAATCATACAAGGGTATTTTAAGCAACATCTGTTTATGCTGATTTTGTAATATTCATGCTAGCACGAAATTCACTTCATCGCGGACTTGTGCTTTGCTTTTCGACTGCAGTATGTGTGTGAATGTCTTGTAAAACATGTCAGCCGTATCTGTAATTGCAGAAATGTTATCTTTAAATTGTGTCTTTTGTAAGTTTTTTCTGCCCGTTTGTCTATGTGTATATATGTGTATCACACTGCAATTTATAGGTGATGACGTGTCATGTTTCAGGATGTACGACTTGGAGGAGAAAGGAATCCTGGATACGTTGTGGAAAAAGTGGACGACCGGAAGTAACAGCACATCATGTCACGTGAACAGGGTAAATTCCGCTCTTACTGTCCCAGATCTGATGGGAGGAATTCTGCTGGTGTGTGGAGGAATCGGACTGTCCCTTTTAGCGCTGTCTGTGGAGATATGTCAACAATGGCTCCTCCAGATGAATCACGTGTAACAGTCTTGACATTATTCACAGGACAAAAAGTGGTGGAATCCATTTGCCATCCTTCCGGATTCTCCATAATATTGGCGGATCTTGAAGAATCCGGAAGAATCCGGCAAGCTCTTTCCACCACTTTTTGTCCTGTAATTGTGCGTGGAGGAATCCCCATTGATGATGATGTCTGTAGATATTTGTCAACTGTTCCATGATAACAGTATTGACATGATCTTGTGTGAAGGGATCCTCTGTTTCTGTTGATGGTGTCTGTAGACATATATCAACAGTGGCTGCTGCAAATGCAGAATGTGTGGCAATCATGGCGTTGTGCAGTCTATCTCTGTCGATATATGCGGGAATTCTTTTTGGCAATGTCTGTTGCAGATGGTAGCAGGCATAACGTTATGGATGTGATGGGATCCGTCCGTTTCTGTTGATGATGTTGTGAAGATCTGTCAACAGCAACTGCTGCAAAAGCATCATGGTGGCAATCATGGCACATTGTGTATGAAGGGATCGTCTGTTTCTGTTGACACTTTCTTTGAAGTTTTGTCAGTAGTGGTACTAGTACTTATAAATCAAGATGACGTAAAATTATATATTTTTGAGATTTGGTATGCTCATTTTAATGACTGTGATAAACACTCCAGCACATGCAGTACCCCACTTCGTGATTTTCTAATTCTTTCTTGAATTAATTTACACACTTTATAGCCAATGTGTGTGTGTGTGTCCGTTTCCATTCTCCAACGTTTTTGGTCAGGCTTTTTGCATAGAATGTACTCGCTAGAGCATCTACCATTGAATGAATGATAATGCATGTCCATTTATTGTTATTATTTATTGCATACGTTTTACCGTTTAACGAAGTTTGTCTGTGTTGCATTTCTCCAACAGTTTTTTGTGAGAGATTCTCAATATTCGAAGAATGTGGTCGCTGAATGATCTAGTTGTGTTTGTTGAATATTCGATTATCTGCCTACAGAATTTCATATATAATGCAAATTATGCGACATTGTCTTTGCAATGCATTGCAAAACATTTGTTTGTCGTTGACTCTTGATATCTATAGAATGTATAATTACTAGATGACTTATATGGAAAACTTTTAAGCTATGTTTGCAATTTTGTTTATGAGAACCGTGTGCATCCTATAACTCTTTGCGGTTTAACCCGGTAGGAAACCGAAGATGGTTTGGGTCCGCCTGTCCCTATGTTGTGAAATCAACTCCTCCGAAACTTACAGGCTTATAGTACATGACTTTCTCTTTATCGGACTGACAGTACCTGTCTTCTGAAAGGAACTCCTCCTCCAACAGTTTTTAAAAATCTCTTTGAAACTTATAATTAACCGTGATGCGTTTTCAGGGCGAATCGGAAGATTATTTTTGACATCATGGCCCTTGACTTTGAGCCCTATAAATAAACACTCAGTTGTATTAAAATTCAACATTAAACAATATATGTTACCAGGGTATAATCTACATATGCTCTATTAAAACAGCATACCGATTAAATTGTATATACAGGGAAGACCTTCATTTGAAAATGTCTTTATAATTATGTACTTGTGTCTCCTTGAAGCTAATACTCTAAAGAAGTAATAGAACATTATTTGAAAAAAAATCCATAAGATAATCATAATTATAATATAATCATCTTCCTATAAGTAACAAAATCATTTGAATTGCAAATGAGCTTATTGATACAGTGTTTATGAAAATGGACACAAAAGATATAGAGCATGCAAATATCTAGAAGGCAAGTAAGGTTGCACACAATTGTATCCTGCCTGCATGTGAATAAAATGGGGAACGGTTTTGAATTCAGATTGTGTTTATTCTATGATAAGGTTTTCCGTGAAATATCATCCTTATGTTCATTTATATTTCAACATTCATTCCATGTGGGTTCGTATTACCGTAGGATCAATAACGATGTGGTAACTGAACATCAAACTCAAAATTGTTCTATCATATATTGACACTGACATTGTTGTGGGTTTTTTTAAAAACATTGAGTTGTTTGATCATATGGTATAATCAATTTATTATATGTTGATTGTATTGTTCAAACTTTGTATGTACATATAACCTTTTTTCATAAAGATTTTCCATGTACATGTATATAACATAATTACAATAATAAGCTATTTGCAATTATTTATTATTCGTGGAAATTGGCGTTCTTTAAATTAATCGCTATATTTCGTATTGCTTTAACCCGTAACCAAACTATTCACGTAATTAAAACAGTTATTCAAACAGTATTTGGATGCCCCTAGACACTGCACACAATACATCTTCATGTACATTGTAAATTATATTTGCTTTGTGTCATCCGTGCAGGAATCTACATGTACACAGCTTGCCTCTATTTTGTGTTTTTAATTGTTTTCCATTTCCATTATTTAAGAAAATGCCCATGGATTTCGATATAAAAAAAGTACATATACATATAAAACTGATGAATATGCACAATTATGGCATTATACATCTTCCAAACGCAATTCATAACTCTTGCCAGTCTCCCTTACTGGCAAATTTAAGTCTTGCTGTATTTCCCTCGCTTTGTTGTGCCTAGATAGTGGATCGCTGCACCTGAACTGCATAGTGAGCCCGGATTTCAAAGCACAATTATCTTAAGGAAATACTGCAAGGCCTAAATCAGCCAGTAATGGAGACTGGTAAGAGTTATGCCTTGCGTTGGGAAGTTTGGCATTATATAGAATTTCTAAAAGAAATATTTTAAGATGTCAACATCAATTTGGTATTGTTCTGCTTGTTTGATTATTTAGACAATAACTAACTCTTGACGGGGAATGACAGATTATCTTTCCCGAGTCATATCAATTACGTAATTGCCGAGCCTTGCGCGAGGCAATTACTTTATTGATATGACGAGGGAAAGATAATCTGTCATTCCTCGTCACGAGTTGGTTATTGTTTATCTTACCCATATCCGTTTTTACTCATAATTGCAATTAAAACGTAATTTGTCGAACCATGTGAGGGGTACAGTCGGGTGTTCCATTTGAAGGCGAGACGTTACGTGTGACAGTCGCATCACATTGCGAGACCATCAACTTCGTCAAGATTGAAAATATAGGACTAGACAACGAACTACTCTTTCTTAATCTACAACAATTTTTAACATCAACTCAGACAGTGGTTTTATTTGACTGTCAACTTTTTAACAAGAAACACAAGGTGAAGAACACCGCGAACATTTGAATAGTGTTCAGTGAAATCGACCGGAAGTCGTGTATGCAGTAGTCTCAGGCACAGTACGTATGCGGTATCTCGGCACATGCAGCTCACCTTGCTCACTTCTTACAACATAAACATTGAAGCTGTTCAGTGGCTGAACAATATTGACCACTCTTCCCAATATGCTTCCATCAACCTTTACGAGGTCATTCACTTTTATCGGCGATACGGATGACTCCATGTTTGTTTACATCGGCAACTCATTAGCAGACGAATTATCTTACCTTATTTAACAAAGTATTTTTTTGTTTTTCTAAAATATTATCAACAAGTGTGTAGATATAATAGAAACGTCTTTATCGCTAATAAAAAAATAAATGTACATTTGGTAACGTTTTCCTTGTTCTCGTGTAGAAGAGAGTTTGAGTGTAAAAAAATAGTGAATGAACTGAAAAGATGAATGAAGTAGTTCCGGCAACCAATGAAAAAGTTTATTTTCTGTAGCAGCCAATCAAAAGCCATGAAAAGGTGTAACTCCCGTGTGACTTACAGAAAATATATTACCCTGTGTCTTTCTTCCCATATGGGTAAGATATAGAGGATACTAAACGACCTTCTATTTAATACCATTTTTATTAAACGAGTTAATGATTTTGTATAAAACGAGCGAAAGCGAGTTTGAAACCAAATCATTCACGAGTTCAATAAAAATGGTATTCAATAGAAGAGAGTTTAGTATTCTGTTTATTAGTCCCCAACGTATAAATAGCCGACATGGCTCTGAAACTATGATTCCCGCAAGTCCGATACCATTGTGACGACGTTTCTCGAATTGTGACGTCACAACCGTAAATTATTGTGACGTCATACACGCGGCGGTATTACACTAGTTTAATATTGCCGTATAAATATTACACTGCAGTATCTCACATGGGCGAGTAATAAATAGAGGATACTAAACTACATTCTATTTAATACCATTTTTATTAAACGAGTTAATGATTTTGTATAAAACGAGCGAAAGCGAGTTTGATATCAAATCATTCACGAGTTTAATAAAAATGGTATTCAATAGAAGGGAGTTTAGTATTCTGTTTATTACTCGCCAGCATATAATCCAGTGAAATAGCCGACATGGCTCTGAAACTATGATTCCCGCAAGTCCGATACCATTGTGACGACGTTACTCCAATTGTGACGTCACAACCGAAAATTATTGTGACGTCATACACGCGGCGGTATTACACTAGTTTAATATTGCCGTATAAATATTACACTGCAGTATCTCACATGGGCGAGTAATAACATCAAATACGTACTGCAAAGTGTCATTACAATGAAATAAAATCAATGACAATCAATTTGACTTGTTCATGCTGTCGTGCGCTTACTGCGCTTTCCCAGATTGATGGACTTAATGTATGAAACTGATAAGGCCAGGCTACGGTACATTTGTTATCGACTGAACACTGCTCATGTGACTAAGTTAAACTGCTTGATGTGTTTCATGCCTGAATATCCTGCTATGTTCTACAAGGTTGTTCTCTTTCTCCTGTGGATTTCTTGTCCTTCAGATTCCAGAACAGGTAATGTAAAACATTTTAAAGAACACATCAGTGCATAAAGAATAACTACTGTAACGTTTGTTGAAACCTGTTCTTGAGTTTAACTGTTGACATCAGTGAACCATTTCATTTTTAATTTAATCGATTATTTGCGTTTATGAATGATTACATAACCAATTGACACGATCAGGTCGACTCCACATTAATCACATTATTAAAAACTATATCATAAACAAGTATTATTAGATTACTTAATACAGATGACAAGATTTGTTAACTGATATATTAAAAAAACTGTATCAAGAATTTTTGAAAATCAATAGGAAAATGAGAAAATTCATGATCACAGAAATGTTAATGGACAAAGGTTAACCGTATTAATATTATCAATTATTTAAAATACTAGTTCATCCCTTGTGGTGATTCAGCGCGAAAACCATCAACTTAGTATAATAATATTCAACGTTGAGTGTATAGTGTCAATGTATTGTATGAAGCCTCTGATCAACTGAGGTAGGTTAAATTATTCAATCAACGGCTCCAATTGTCTAAATTGCCATGCCTGCTATTGTAGACAGCTTCATTGTTTGTTGTTTGATGAAGTGTACGTGTTAAACTGGCTTGGAGCCACACTATACCTGTATCTAGATTGCAACAGCTGACGCGGCATCGACCAGCAAGCATTTGGAAATGAATCTGATCATGAAACAGCCATTAACATATTGTATTTTGAAAATTAAAGAACTAGAGTTTTGATTTTGTTAATATGTTGATTTATAAATTCCTGCTGTATCCTTGGTGAGGAAGAATTAAAACATATTTAGATCGATAAAAGCGACGATATTTCATCATATTCGTTTCCAAGCCAATGATGCTAGCAACATGGTAAATAACGCCATTATGCTGATGGATCGTTTACACGGAATAAAGAAGATGCATTTACGAGTGTTAAGAAGTATCCGCTCATAACATAAATTTATAAAGTTTTTTATCGGTGTTCAATTGAATGTTTGTAGTTATGTCTCCCCCAAAGGGAGACATATTGTTTTTGGTTGAGTTGGCGTTGGCGTTGGCGTTGGCGTTCCCATTGTTTCCGGAGCATACCTCTAAAACTATTTGACCAATCTTCACCAAATTTGGTATACAGCCTCCCCATGTCATGTAGAAGTGCCTTTTTGGGGTTTCAGCTTTTTAAAAAAAAATAATTGTGTTTCCCTGTTAACACTTTGGACTGTGTCTATTTGAAGGGTATGGTTTGTTTCCGAAGCAGATCTCCAAATTTGGTATTCAGCCTCCTCATATCATGCAGATGTACCTTTTGGGCTTTTCAGATTTAAAAAAAAAAGTGTTTTGGGGGGTTTCCACTTTGGACTTTGTCTATTTGAAGGGTATGGTTTGTTTCCGGAGCAGATCTCCAAATTTGGTATTCAGTCTCCTCATATCATGCAGATGTGCCTTTTGGGCTTTTCAGATTTAAAAAAAGTTTTTTGGGGGTTTCCATGGTAACACTTTGGACTTTGTCTATTTGAAGGGTAGGGTTTGTTTCCGGAGCAGATCTAAAAAAAACTATGTAACCTATCTTTATCAAATTTGGTACACTACCTCCCGAATTCATGTAGATGTGTCTTTTGGGTGTTTGAACTTTACTTTATTTGTTTCTGTTTCCATGGCAACGATTTGGACTTTGTATTTTAGAAGGGTAATAACTGAGTTGAATTGGGTGAAGGGGGAGACATCTGGTTTTACGAGTAAAAACACCTTCTAGTTCACCTTTGTTTTCAAAATTGCGTCATATATCATCCAAACCTGTTTTCTAAACGAGTTTCCCCTTGTGTGAAATCAAGCGATATAAATCAAGCGATATCTACAATCCACGTGTCAAGACTTGGTCTGTGTAGTTGAATGATGTGTAAAATGACTTATTGATGTTTTTGTCTCATCTAAAAGCTTTTATCATTGGAACATCGTGTTGACGTTTAGCAGATTATCAAACTGAGAAAACGGTCTTCCGGTTCTTTTGTAACTGGTAAAACAGAATACAAAAATGCAATTAGAACACACTTTACTTCCAATTAACATTTCGTTTCATATGCATTTCAATGACAAGACCTGGAGTAGCAAAAACATTTTGTCAATGTGATTGAAAATTTAAACTAACTTACAAGCCAGTCCGGATTTCTCATATTCGGGGTTAAGGGGCTGTAGCACGTTTCTGCAAATTTTTTTTTTCAAATTTCACATTTATAATGATAGTTTATGCCATTATCATTTACTTTCGAGGGTAAAACATCTTATTACACAAACCAATTGTCCGTAGTGGTAAGAACGGTGTTGCGTATAGAGCAAAAATTGCATGTGAACACATTTTATTATTTCGAAATCATTTACACTCATTTTTTAATTTGATTTCCGGTCACATCATTAAGTAAATGACATCAATGCTATCACATCACAAAATAAATTGCTCAAAACGGTGATACTGCAATTGTGGTGACTTCATAAATTTCATCGTATTCTGATATCACATATACCAATACTCTTTGACAAAATATATTTATATATTTTACGTCATAAAAAACGTGTCGAGATTCTCTTATTTATCTAGTCAATGTTTTCAGATGTTCTTAATGAAACGTTGAAGGTTTCGCTGAGACGTGTCCATGAAGATCTCAGCAAAAACACTTCCCATGTAAATCAACTGTCAACCAAAGTGGTTCATCTTCTGACTCTTCTAGGTTGGAGGACGGTCACAGTGATGTGTGATCACCAGCACCACTCGCGTAGGTCTGATGGAACATTACAATACATGTATACATTAACGTATGTCCAAGAATGTTCAATCTTGAAAAGAAAATAAAATATTCCAAATGATTACACAATGAGAAGTAAAGGTGAAAAATCATATATAAATTATGTGACCAATTCCTTCATAACAAATTATTCTGGATGAGTCATGAATTAAACAGGTCGTCAATTACTAGACAAGTAATAGTCTCTGCATGGTAATTGTGTTTATGTTATAATCCAAATAAACATGCAGATCCCGAATTCATTTTGATTGTTGTATTAATCATCAATATGACATAAGAATTCAAAATAGTTGTGGTTTCGAAAGCAGTTTCCTGAAAATTTTGGTTTATGCATCTTACTATCCCTGAGTAATTTGACGTTTACCAAATGAATTATATGATTCTTAACATAATTGCAGGTGAGATGGTGGATACTATTATGTACAGCACCAGTGTCAGTCAGGGTATCCGCTTCCTCCACTACGAGACAGAGCCTTACCTGGAGAGAGATGAGTTGCAGCCTCTCCTCCAATCCCTACACGAGCACCTGTTTCCAACACTCAACTTCCTCCTTATCGGCCGGCCACGCTTTGTTCTCAACATGATGGCACAGGTGTCCTTAACATCCATTTTAAATGAAAGTTGTCTTCAATAAGTGTTGAGGTGGATGTATAGATTGATTGTATATGTTGGCAGTCACTATTGTTCGTGCAAGGAAATCATTTAGAAATATATAGCTCCATTCTTTATATCCTTTCATCCAGATAGTCAAGTATAAAACCATTATAAATTAAGTTCTTCTAACGTGAGCATTCCTGAGAAGAGCCTCTGTCTCATTAATGATATAATAATCTCATTAGTAATATGATAAATACTGAATATTACAACAAATAATGTTTAATTTCAAAATATACAAATATTCATCATTTGAAATATATATATATATATATATATATATATATATATATATATATATATATATATATATATATATATATATATATAGATATATGATCGGAATCTCGAAGTTGATGTGATGGAGAATGGAGACATTTAAATGGATATGCAACTTCTTTATTCTTAATTTTATTTATGTAGAATAATGATTTTGTGTATCCATGCATAACAATTTTGTCAGTCTACATTGGAAATACGTTTGACGTCATAGGTAGCTTCCCATGATGCCCTGTTCAAGCGCAGTACCGACTTCCGGGACTCTTCCCGCTGGTTGATATTGACTCTTGTGTCCCAGGACTTGCTGCAGAACCTTCAGCACACTGTGGACGGACATCTTGATCATCTCTCGCTGATGAGCAACTCGGAACATGTGCGTTACAAACTTTATACGTTGAAGACCACAGCTCTCTGGTTTAAACCTATGACTAGGAAAATAAGATTCAACACGTTTTACATTTGAAATAGTTGTTTCTGTTTCGTATACGTACGACTCAGTACTTTTGCCAACTTCCAAACGCAAGGCATAACTCTTGCCAGTCTGCATTACTGGCTAATTTAACCCTTGCGGTATTTCCCTTCCCTTCTCGCTTTGTTGTGCCTAGATAGTGAATCGCTGCACCAGAAATGCAAAGCGGGCCTGGATTTCTAAGCACAGATTTCTTAAGGAAATACTGCAAGGCCTTAATCAGCCAGTAATGGAAACTGGCAAGAGTTATGCCTTGCATTGGGAAGTTGTACTTTTGCAAAACAAACTTTATCTTACATTGATAACAAAGTCATTGTCTACATTTCGAAGGTCTCTTAGATCAAAAATATACAATATCAATATAGAAACATTGTCAAAGACTCAAATATTTCTCTTTTTAATTATAATTTTTCTTATTGTTCTGAATTATTTTAGTGCCTAAAGAAACTTATCCTCTTCGATTTGTATAGTAGATAACAGAAAGCGAATAGATGTACTTGTGTTCTTCTAATTCCTCTCATGAAACATCGCTTTATTAGTGTGTTCCCATCAGTAAAGAAACATTGTTAAAGACACAAATATTCCCACTTTGAATTGCTGTCCTGAATTATTTCAATGCTTGAAGAAACTTTTAGATATATGTAATGTAATGTGTTTATCTATTTCCTCTAAACATCGTTTTATTAATGAGTTCACGTAAAAATAGTATATTTTAATATATGTATGATTTATGTAAAATGTTTTTAAAATTGTTTTCTTTAGATAAATGGAAACTTTACAAGTATCAAGACATGGTCAAGATCGATAAAACCTCCAACATTTTTAGCAGTCAACAATTCCCAACTCTCGGGGTCTCAGAGTACAAGAAGCAAACTTGAAGATATTGTTTTCCCAAATATCAAATATGGCTTTAATGGCAGGACATTGCTAGTCTCTTCTCTAATGGTAAAAAATTCTTTGAATATGAACTTCTAAACGTACTTACATCTGCTATTTAACCAAAACAATCAAAGAAACTAGATTTGGATTCCAACTCGATTAACGTGTATTGACAGGTAGTTAAGGAAATTCTAGAAGTGGTGAAGAATGAAGATACACAATATTTTATATTTAAATAGAACTTCTTAAAACTGTGAAATGTGAAGTTTTACGTGAATTCATCAATTGCGAAACATCATGTTTCTCTTTCAGTATGCACCTTTTACGATAGCGCGTACTGTTGGGGACCAGGTAGTCCACGAGGGTTACTGCTTCGAACTGCTGAACATCATCGCTCAAGCTCTCAATTTCAGGTGAACTTTATTTCTTATTCAGTCATGTTTATCCATATGTTCCAAGAAAGGTTACTCAAAAGTTTGACACGTAAACGTCTTTCCCTCTGATCCCATCCAGTGTTCAGCTGGTGACGCCCCCTGACGGAGAGTGGGGACTAGAGCATGACGGTATATGGACAGGGCTTGTCGGACAACTTCAATTCAGGGTAGGTCTTCGTGTGAGCTCTGGGATTTTTAATTTGAAAACAAGATAACTATATGTGTACAGGAGAATGTCATTCCACGTAAAGCGTCCAGTAACTCGTTGTTTACTATCTGCTTACAGGAGATCTAGATTGGTTGGTTAACAAAGGGTTTTATCTTATCATCATTTATCATGAAGTGGTACTTCTCTTTGACTAACATGCCCAGGGATGTCGATTTTGTGAAGATTTTATGTCGATTTCACAGAACAATTTCCTTTGCCATTAATATACACTATACGAGTATGCATTACAGTATCAAACGCACGGCAAGACAGCAGCTTACACGTGAGTTCTTTCGAAATTCGAAAATCACATAATGGGGACTTGCTAATTATATGGCATGGAGTAAAAAAAATTTTAACAAAGACTACTGTTGTTGTTAAACGAACAATATGAAATGCAATTTGGTTGAAAGTATGTTTATAAATTAAATTTATGAACACGTGCTGAAGTACTGCACTCTACACTCTGCAGAATGTCGACATGGTTGTGGCACCCCTATCCATGCACGAGGACAGAGCGGAAGTGATGGATTTCATTCTCCCAGCATTCCACATTGAGAATGTGGACATCCTGTGTCGTCACCAACAGGGCAATCAGACAGATACAACTGTTTTACTGAAACCTTACAAGTACAAAGTGCTCATATGTATAGCTGCTGTGGTTGCTGTTACCGTTGTACTGATTGTTGTTTTGGAGCAGTGGACGCCGAGAAAGGAAATTTCTGTGACCCGTCGAATTGCTACAACTAGAAACCAATGCTTTTGCCAAGTGAGCCCGAGGGTCGTTTTGGTAAACATAAACGAAACGTTCTGGAGTATATTTGGGACCATTTTTAAACAAGGTGACACAAATTTAATTCCTTGCGAACAACATCATATTGAATTGAATCTAATATTCATACGACATGTACATTTACCAGAGACCATATATTCAATATAATTATGGTCTCTGCATATACTGACGAGCAGAAAATAGTATAGCAACAGACTGCAAGGTGTTCTGTCCCGTGGGTGATAGAAACGACTGAAACATAGTTACATAATATCTCTAAACACCAGCTACTAAACTAAATTGTAATCTGATTATTTATTAAACATTATTTGTTCATGTTTCTGGAAAAAACATGCATTTAGGTAATTGTGGTTTTAGAATGTCATTAACTTGGAAAGAGATAGGAACGTGAAATACGACTTTTCGTTTGTTTTATGACAACTTACAATGATGCGTCAACGATCAACCAACACGCGACTACAAGAAGCTGTATTACTGTTACATAACCAAAGATAAACAATAATAATAACACTTTACTTTATTGTCCGCAATACCATGTAAATTCGATTTGTGCATTCTGCACCCGGCAGCCACAGTGCAGCGCCAGTTACTGCGTTGTTCTGTCCTTATAATGCTGAGTGTCAAGCAAGGCAGCAACAACTCCCATCTTTTAACGTCTTTTGGTGTGAAGCGGGTGATGAGCGGACACTCTACCAACTGAGCTACATCCCCGGATGTATTGGAACCAATACAAAAATTATACATTTGAAACTTTGAGGAGAAAAACATCCAAAAAACTACGATACTGCTTTGAAAGTGTTTCGTGAAAGTATCTTTTTTCACAAACTTTCTAGAACCCAAATTCCGAATTTGTGTAAAACCCTCGCTGTCGCTCGAGCAATGTAATAAGTCACACTTGTTTTGTAAACTTCATATGACACACTTCCTTGGGTAATAATCCCTTTTAGTAAAATACTCGTTTTTGATTGGCTGACGGTCTATTCATGTACCCCTCGTGCGTCTCATTGTGTACACTTTTCATGTATCCGCTGCCAATGCATAACGGTCAGATAACGTTATATAATGACGCATGCAGTGTACGGGGGTTTACTTTAATCAAATTTATTTGGGGTTTTATAGGCTCGGGAAAGTATACTACAAAGATTTACATCAGGCCGTATTACCCACGAAGACTGTAATGTAATATATCTAAACACAGGGGAATGTTAACGCAAATTTCGTTGCGCAACATAGATGAAGTGACTAGTTATCACTGTTGGCACCAAAACTGGACACTCCATCTTTGTTGCGCAATCAAGTTTGCGCTAGAAATCACCCGAGATCTCTGTGTACCCTAGGAGTGCTATGGAACCCGGTGTCCACTACCCGGGTGTTGATGACCAGCTGGTGGCTGCTGACCCTGGTTCTAGGAGCTGGATACAGCGCTTACCTGGTGGCCAGTCTGGCAGTGCATGCACAAACCAAACCATTCAGAACTCTACAGGACGTGGTCGACTCGCAGGACTTCAAGCTCGGCATCATGTCCACAGGCGTCATCAAACTCATCTTCCAGGTGTTTATATATATATATATATATATATATATATATATATATATATATATATATATATATATATATATATATATATATATATATATATATAGAAAGAGTGTCTTGGCCAGTAATCTGCTTAATTCTCTCTCATGATAATTTCGGTCATTATATAATGAAAGTGTTCATTTGTTTGTTTACACTGTCGGCAAATATAAACGCCTACTTGATTTTCCTTAAAATGCAAAATGAAATAATTTCTTAAATGTAATTAATGGTGGTCTTCACGTTATGCTGAAACAATAATTTATATGAAAGTCCGTTGAAATCCTGGAAAAACTGTGTTTCGGGTCAATAATATTCATGAAAACCAAGTCCATTGAAGACCGCTATTTCCGGTTGATTCACTTGCGTTAACCACGTACATCTGTAGCGCCATCACCCATCTAATGCGAATGCCTGCCTGTGTTGTTGCTCGTGGTTGTATGAAAATCTGTTTCAAATTTTTTTTCTGATCAAGCACTGATCGAAAACTGATCAATTTATGTTGTCTCATTTCAACAATCGCCATTCTTTTGTGACGTGACTGAAATTTAAATTATTAAGCAGAAATTGTGAAATTTCAAAATGATATTATATTGCTAAACTGTTCATTGTAGTTTTAACGAAATCTTATACGATATTTGGTAGGCGCTTCTTTTGGACGACAGTGTATGTTATACATAGCTGGGGTGTTTTAAGTCTTTTCTAGAATTTTTGATTTTTTTATCGTAATATCCTGACGTCACCTTGAAAATGACGTCCAATACGATCAGAACTGTGACGTCATACATCATCCACTGTGTATTTGAGGATGTGCAAGTATTATTGTGCCAAAGTTCAGATCAACGTTGTTTCTGGATCAAGATCAAATTCATATTGGTTTAAAATAAAAGTTGTTGTAAGAGTACCATAGATATATCTGTTAAACTGACATCTGAGGAATATAATTAGCCAAAGGATATCGAATTTCCCGGATTCTCTGATAACTTATTACATTAAGCCGCACGTGTACCATTATCTTGTGAGATAAAGATGAATTAGAAACTTCAAACAACAATATAGTGGTTGGAATCAATGTCTGATTTTTGGCACAAGTATTGATGAAACTTTATCATTCTCATCCCGAAAATGTATAACCAACGAATTGGTAATTGGAAACCGTACATCAACAGTCTGGCAATGACACATTTTGAAAAATGTCTTAGTGCTATCCGGTTCATGAAAATAACCCTTTTATGTCTGATATGGGCATTAATCTTTTTACAATCAAATATGGCGTATTTGAACAAAACTGCACTTTACTGGTATTTGCACGTGGCAAATATAACACGTTTTCCTGAAATTAGAGCGAGCAGGTGGGAGTGACACAAACAATACCGTCAAGATATAGTGCGCTTGTGTTATACAATGAATGAGGTTGGATATTTACCTAATATCTGATGTCAAGAACCATGGTATGAAAGGACTTGCCCAGTATAACAAAATGCCTACTTTATATGAGGTACGTTGACGAATAACAGCTATATCCACAATCCCAACGACATTTTAATTTTTAAATTAGGCGTTTAACTTAAATTTCTTTCCACTAATGGCTGCAATATTGTCCAAGCGGCGCTAAGTCATTACTTCATTCACATTTATGTAATTTTTCAACTGAAAAAGGAACTGTGTGTAAATATAATAGGGATGGATAGATGGCAAAAAGAATGATGGTACACAATATAACTGGAAAGATTAGTCAGTGATTAATGATTATTATATATTGCCTTCACTAAATGGTAATGTGTTTATAAATGTAGTAAAGAACACCATGTCTGACTGTATGTGAATGTAGATTTCAGGTATGTTTCACTCACGTGAACAAATCAATACTGTCAGCTTTGTCAGTTTGTGTATTTGCACTTGAAAATGAACAGTGTCTGAACGCGATTAATCGAACTCATGAGCGGTTAACATGAAAGTTTGAACACACAAACTGACTTCTATTCTAATTTAGAACTTGTTCGTGTATCAATCAAGTTTTAAAAGCGCCTTTTGTTGATAAAGAATTTCTGTAGTGAGAAGTTTACGTTTTTTGGCTTTCAACGATAACGATCTTTCACCAAAGACAATGACAATTTCAGTTCAAAAGCCAAGATGACCCGAGTCTATGGAAATGTACAGTTTCAGATATTCAAACCAAACTCAATTATTTTCTATAGATGAAGCGATCGTAAAGTGCGCTCTTTATTTGTGGTTTTAACCATTTGACGAATAAGTTTTACCTAAGATGTAAGGTGTCACTGCTTTTATAAAAAAAATTACCAATTTTACAACGTATTTAATAATAAAACACATACCTTGATAGAAGAAGCACATATTAACAAATGATTTATCATTATACTAATCAACAATGTCTTGTTTTCCACACTGTTTTAGCGCCTATGAAAGGCTTCAGTTGCCATTTGGCTGAATCCTTATTGATGTTGGCGTGTTTATTATTATTCCCATGGATCTTGTTACCACGGTTCAGCAGAAACCACTGCAGCTAATCCAACCAAACTCAACAGACTGAAAGGTCTTAGTGGCGACACGCGACTCGAACTTTTGGGCCTGATCGGCCAAGCTATTAAAGATCTAATTTCGCTTTTTAACATAGAACAAATAGTCAGCTACAGACTTGCAACTTTTTAAAAAAAGATGTTCAATAACCATGGAAAGAAAAAAAGTAAATCATGACGAACTCGTAGGTCACGTGGTGAAGCCGCCATTTTGATTTTCTTGAAATTGGTTAATTTTGACATGTAAAATTTGGGCCACAATGATCCGAGAGACATGTGACAGACTTGAAACTTTTTTTAAATGCGCAATAACCATACAAACAAAAACGTAAGTCATGAGGAATTCGGAGGTCACCTGGTTTAGCCGCCATTTTGATTTTGGACACTTTTTACAACTTTTCGACCCCATTTACCCTTGACAATCTTCTCCTCTGATTAAACATGTCTTAGAGAGCTCGTATTTACACATAATGGAACTGCAGCATTGTATACTCGTATTTACACATAATGGAACTGCAGCATTGTATATTATAGGGTACTCTTGACAGTTGCTAAATCGCAGTACTTTTTTCACAGTGAGTGATCGAAAAATGGGGATTTTTATAAAATGCAAAAATCCAGGGGAGATAACCAAAAAATCTGCCAATACCTTTTAAATATTTGTTCAGGAAAGTAAAACAATAATGTTATCTTTATGAATCAGCAATAAGATCGCATCTGAACAATCATTTCCAGTCACAATACATTGTTTTTAGATTTATTCAATATTTCAAAATTGAGTTTTCTGTTGTAATTTTATAAATCAACTACCACAAACTGTAGCGCGTTGTTTAATACCTCATCAGACAGAGAAAACATTAACATAACTGCAAAAATTATAATTAGTACAATATTATTCATAACCGATATGTTAGCCGTTTTTGTTTTGATTTTCTTAAAAATGATGCCATTTTGACATTAGAAATTTGGGTCTCAATAATCCTACAGACATGTTAGAGACTTGCAACTTTCTTCTTTAATGCGCAATTACGAAAGAAGGGTGGCGTCTTTCATTGTATTTCATGTATTTCTGCGTTGAACCATTTTATCGTCACTTGTGACTATATTTGTTTTTTATTTTTCGTCAACAAATTGCAATATATCTGTTGAAGAGAGAGTTCTTTTTGGGTATTTTTATGGAAACAAAATTGTAGGGGACAATTCATCGGCGCGATGAATGGAAAGTTTATCTACAGCATAACAAGTTATTCTTGATCAGTCTAGAGGTGAAGTGTTTGTTACTTTGTGGATATTTCATTAATATATATGTTTTATTATTAAAAATATGTAAAATTGGTTAAATCATATAATTATTTTCATTTCACGTCAGCAAAAAAAAACAATATTCTTCCGATAGCATTCGAATATTTTGTCTCAGCATAGATCTTACATAAATAATTCTTTTAAATTACGTTTCCACTCTAAAATTTCCCCCTTTTTTCCAGAAATCGAAACGTGATGATTTCAAACAAGCTTTTGCAAAAGTTGTTAAACTGAATCAAACCGACCCGGACGTTTTTGCAGGAAGTGAATCAGCGCATGTTCGGAAGGTGCTTTCTGGAAAATACTGCTGGATCGTTGACGTCACTACCGCCCAAAAGACATTGCAACTCAGTTGTGACCTTGACACTGTTGGTCTTAGGCTCAACCAACAACAACTAACGATTGGAGTCCCACTCAACTCTCCTTTTAAGAAGACATTAGAGGAAACGTAAGAATGTATAATTTCAATCCATATTTGACACAAACTTATAATAACATCAGTCTGATTACAATCGACCGTTTTCCGAGGAATTAATTATAAAATTTCAAAATAGTAGATATATTGGGATACGAACTCATATCGTTCAGAGGTTTCTTCGCAAAACCGATCTTGTGGAGAGGAATCTACAGAATACGTTCGTATCCCGGTAGATGCATTATGACAATCATAAATGTTATTCCTCGGAACAAGGTCGATTTTTAATCAAACTGCTGCAATCTACAACCAGAAGGATAATAAAATACAGATAATATAGTAGCCTATACTCTATATGCTTTATTATAATAAACAAAGCTAACACAAGCATACAATATGGCCTGTTGTTCTATCACTCTAGAAATATATGTTAAAGGGGTAGGGCGACAGAGATATGAAGTATCCTACAAACATGCACTTTATACTTGGCACTCTTTGCTGGGTATCATTATGACAACGAACTGTAATAACAGAACTTATGTGTGATTATATCTGATCTAAGAAGGATACATTTGAAAACACGTCCGAGTCAACACAGACAAATTCATCCTCTACACGTGACCTATTCGTATCCCGGTAAAATTGTAACTACAAATCGCACTGTGTGAACGGCTCATAGTAAGTTACGGATATGCCATTAGGACAACCTCGTTGCTCTCTGTTCCAGGATGTCCTCTCTGGCTGACAGCGGTCTGTTCGACAAGTGGTGGCGACGTTGGCAGAAACAGCGCTCACCCGAAATGTGTCCCCGCCCACCTCCCATATACACTTTATCGATACGAGTTCTGATTGGTCCCGTGTCTCTAGCAGCTGTCGGTGTTGGCGCAGCTGGCATTGTGCTTGTATTTGAGATCGTTAAACATAGAACATGCCGTCACATGGTGGTTAGTGAACGTGATAGACAATCAACGATCGTACATACACGTGGATTGAGGTCAACATAATCAGGATGTCCATTGTTCAATATGAACATTTGTGATATCTGAACAAAAGTGTTCAATCAACGATCAAGATTTCAAATAACGTATGAATTTTTTTAGTAGGGCGGATGTTGGTGAAAACTGTCTTAAAGTTGGATATGTAATATATCACAATACAAAAGTACAGGATAAGAGAATCGATACCAACAAAAATGTAACAAATCTTATCCAAGATTAATACGACTGAAACATAGTTAAACCATAACCTCTTTGAGTGGAATTTCTATACCATGTCGCCAGAAGTCAACTTAACTTCATTTTGGAAAAATATTTCTGATAAGGTCTAAAATGAAAAAATAAGATTTTCTGGAAAGCAACAGGTACTTCTTTATTGTGATCATACACGGCGTTTCGGAGTATATGCTTACTGCTTTTCTCAGAGTATACTCCGAAACGCTGTGTATGATCACAATAAAGAAGTCATTATTTCTTTCCAGAAAGGAGTTGTTATCCAGAAAAGTGTATCTCTTATGTATTCCACTTCTAAATGCCCTCTAAAGACTTGGTTGAAATGATCAATCAAAGTTCATATGTAAGTATGTTTTGGTAGGTCCATATACATATAAGTGGATTGTTTTGATTTTTCTGATTTTGAAAGTGATTAGCATATCGTTGGTTATGATGATTAGTATGTGATTGTTCAACATGTCTTCGATATCATTGTACATCTCTAAATAAATATTGACTGTACAGATGAACATATACATTTACCATTTTAATGAATAACTTAGGAAACTAAGGAAATTCGTAATTGAACTAAATTACCTTGATTTCGAAGACTATGTTTCTATTTGGATTCTGTTTGAAAAGGCACTTAGATCTTTAAGAAACTAGTGTACAGTTTGGAAACATGAAGTATAGTATGGAAAAAATGCAATTATAACGCCACTAACATGAGCAATGCTCGTTGCTATTACATTACGATTTCCATACGCAAGTTATCAATTGTCACCTTTCAAGGGATGTTACTTAGAAAGAATCAGGTATGGTATGTATAATTATGGTAAATATATGTTATAATGTGATATATTACTGTGAAATATTGTTTAAATGATCTATGATGACGTGATCCCTGTACAAATGCGTTCCAAATTATATCTGCATGTACTTTTACCTTTTGTACTAGAGGCATGTGTATAAAGATTGATTGATACAGTCACAAATCAGTTCATATTCAAACGACATTGATGATGTGATTATTCAACTCTACATGTATATTGAAATATGCCATTTTGGAGACACACACAGTCTAATCTGTTTAATATATGTGCATAAGTGTAAGCTGGTATGTCCAATGTTGTTAAGAAAACACAGCATGATTTGTCCATTTGTACATTTTACTTGATTGAAGTTGGTATTCTAAGGTAACCATGGCCTCCTTTCACAAACCCCTAAGGCGATCGTACGTCACCATGGTTACGAGGGCTTAATTATAAAGAATGATACTTTTTTTAAGGTTAAACTGACTATGACTATTTAGTTTTAACAATCCCGAAAAAGAAATATTTTTCCAAGTTGGAAAACGTCTCAATCTTTTTTTTTTTGTCAAATAAAACAAATGTTATTATTAAGAATTCTCTATATGTAATTAAATTATAAAACAATGCCATCAGACCAAACTGCCCCTCCTCTACACATACTACAACTAGTTCACTAATCCCACAAAGATGAACTTACACCAAAGATAGCTTAACACTCTGGGTGGTATAATACTTTATTCAAATCCACCTCAACATTCAGCGCGTATTGTCGCAATCTTGCAGTTTGAAGGGATCTCCTCTCAGACTGTGCATGCAGTTACCGAAGTGCTGCTTGATAACCTGGCAAGGAGGAATACGCATCCGACAGATCTCGACGATGCATTTCCTCATGAACTGCAGGATCTGCTTGGCGTTGAGAGTCTGACCGATACACTCGGACATGGAGTCGGTGAAGACGTACTGCCCACAGATGGACGTGGCCTCGTCCTCGTCTGCCACGTTGTCGCACTCGTCCAGAGCGTCTCTCAGGTCCTCGCACTCGCTGGGGGAGGAGGGGTTTGAAGATTTGAGTTTTGTTTCTTAGATTTTCATGAGCTATGGTGATAATTGTTAATCTAATTATAATAATACAACGCATTGTAATGTAAACTTTTTATTATTCAAAGATGTATCGTATTAGAAGGTTTCTAGATACATGGCGTGTGTATTTATTGGACAACTGTATTTGGGCTGGAGGTATGTTGCATGTGTCTGTCGGTCTGTCTAATTATAATTAACAGTATATTTTAAGCGTCTTACTTCCATCAAATACAGGTTGCTCAGTGGCGCTGTTTACAGATAAAATGTGAATATTTCTTATTATGAGATGATAATTATTAATCAAGGGCTTGTTTGAGACTTTCAAATAGTCTTATAATTGGGCTTACCAAAACAAGTTCCTGAAGAAAGAGGTTCTTCATTGGCGGGATGATTTAGAAGGATCAGGATCTAACCCTACTCATACAAGCGAAGATATCATTTGATTATTACTCGCCCGTGGAAAATATGGTAGTGTTATATCTATACGGCAATATTAATCAATATATAGTGAACACTCAACCGCAAAAGAAACGTCACCATACAAAATACAAGATAATTCAATACACAAGTGATAAACACGACACGTACAGTAAAAAAGCGTCAACAAATTTAAGTCCAAGAAGGTTATTAATGTCGACACAATTTTTGTTTAATTAAATTTCTATATTTTATGAATTTCTAAGTAAAATGGCAAACATTGAAGCCCAGAAACATATTTGAAAAAGCTATTCAACACTCCAAATGTACTTGAACATACATAAAAATATATCTACTCACGGAAACTTGGAGTTGATCTCGTGTATGGACAGATACAGGATCTCCTGCATACGGGTCAGATTGTACTTCAGGGCCTGGTCGTCTATGGACTCGTACAGCTCTTTAGAGGGAAGCATGGAACCCTCGAAGTGCGAGTTGCCCACAGGGAGGTCGACCACCACATAGGCCTTCTCGTGTCTGTACACCAGCCTCAGGTCGCACTCCGCTATCTCAATTTGCAATACATCTGCGGTTTTGTGGCTTCTGAGGGCGACCTCCTCGATTGTCGTTTCCTGCAATGTTGACCAATTGTCGTTAATATAAATATCGGATATAGGTATTCCTTGACTTGTTATTTGCCCTGTGCATAGACTTTTCCAAAGCCACAGGGACGTATATCGCTTTAAAAATAGCGTTAGTATGACATATGCCATTTGACCATACCTTATCCTTTTATATAGTAATGGGGTAGGGCCTATGGGTATATATCATCTTAAACTCTTTCTAAGCAATGCACGTCCCTGTGCCCAAAGCATTATTCAAAGAGGTCAGATCATATAAATAAGCAACATATCCTGCCATAACCGAGACTCGGTAGAAGTAGAACAGTTTTGATAATATGATAGCCAGCCATAACGACGTAATGTACAAAGTGTACTATTAAGGAACACATCTAAGTAATGCCTTGCAAAAGATTTATTCATCAAATTGAAAGTATAGATTACTCATTATTTCTAGGCGTTAAAGAAATCGTAAAGGAGACGTATACACATATTTAAGATATGTGACTGTGTGACTGTGTGACTGTGTGACTAATATATAGTTCAAACAGCAATTATGAATGCATATACGATAATTGGACACTTCGAATTTACATCTGGTTACGCCATCTGTATGCATACCCAATCTCATTAGAATCAAATCATTGGTTCGTCTCTAGGCTCATTTGCTAATTTTGGTTGTCACTCATCTATCTATATGATGAACGAATCAATGATTTGATATTAATGGGAGTATGTGCATACCATGAATCTTTTACTTACTATATGTCTTCCAGGGAATAATTTCATATATTGAGAACCCATTTTTTTAAATAGAAAGAAAAACGAAAGTAACGCCGAAGCTGTTGTTCCTTTGCTGGGTGCCATTGAAATGTGACACTGCAGCGGTGTAGATGTTATAATGGAACTGTACGTGGCAACTCACCAATGCGTCAGTAATGTGCATTCGGGTTTCCCTCAGACCCTTCCTGACAATCGCTTCCAGTCCATTGATGTATCCCTTCCGGACTTCGATATCATTGTCCAGGTCCACCCCGTTCGCGTATATGGAGATATAGCACCCAGAGGAGAGGTCCCCCCTCAGCACCAGGTGCCCGCAGGGGAGGGGCAGCTTGTACTTCTCGCTCGGGATCAGGGTCCGGATATACGGGTCACCGAACTCCATACCAACTATTCGGTTAACTGGGAAGGAGACAGTAGTTGATTTAAACCTACTTATTTGTTTAGAAAAATAATCGGTTCTTAAAATAAGACAGGCGGAAATTAAATTGTTCTTACGGTAATTCGCAATATACACCCATATATCAAAGGGTTGTCATAAGAGATTTACGATAAATACTATGAATTAAATTTATAAATTAAACAAAAATAAAATATCTTTTAAATAAGGTCATATACAAATTATACAACTTTCCACGCTCTTAACACGCGCCAATCGCGATACCTTGCTATTTTAATATATCTTCGGTGCTGGTGTGGGAGCACTCTGCACCTGCTCATGTTATTTTGTTAATCTCGCCTTTGTTGTTTTTTTAAATTTCTTTTCAAACTGGTGGCATTCTTACTTTTGGACGTCAGTGTATTCTATTATTATATTACACCGGTACTCACTGTCTTGGTAGCAGTAGAACTTGCCGTTGCCGTAAGGAGCAGACAGGGGACATGTGCATGTTACACCCTCACATGTCGCGTCCTGCACGCACTGCACGCCAGCACACACTATACCTGCAGAGTGAGAGAAACGCCCGTAAAATGACAATTCGATAAAAACATGTTTACAAAGTATAAGTGCTACATGAGGTATCCGTAAAACTTGAAAGTTTTAAAATTCTTCAAAATATGTTATTTAGGCTGAAGGTAAAACGGTATGTTGCATCATTAGTTGTCTAACAGTCACGTAAATTATGCCTACAGTTTGTGAGTGTAGTAAAGCACCATCCTTTATTAAATACAGTCTACTGATTGTGTGAACTGAAACAGTAGAATTGATTGCCATCTCAATGCTTACACAAGCTCAAAACCATAGGAGGATGAAGCATTCATAAAAGGACAGTATATGAGTTGTAGACTGATGAAATAAGGCCCCTAATATTATACGAAAACACGTAGTATACATGTCGTAACGTCTGATTTAAGCGAGAAGCAAATGCTAATAAAAATTCATATGTTACACACTAATCTGTAACCAACTATATGCCATTATATAACGATATTCCGCATCGATGGTCATGATATTAAGATTTAGAATTGAATGCAGAAAAATAATAAAACACAATTTCGATTTGACATAGACAGTTAAACATCCTTATTGACTACAATATCTGGCTATCCATCTGACAAGATTGCATTGAAATCACATAGTCAACACCTTCAATGAGACAAGAATCCTTCCCAACACAACGATTGCTGTCACATATGTTCACGACGTTATCATATCGGACATCGATAGATACTGTCAGAAATGCTTCAGATCTTTGACAATGCGACGCTTGTTTAAAATGTCACTACTGTCGTAGCTCATGGCAAACTTTTGTTGAAAATGTCAATGTTTTTTCTATTGTTTTATAAATATTATTTAGATATATTTAGATAGTATTACGATTTACTTATGTTTAAGATATACTTTCGAACTTATATCTTATATTAAAAAAAGAAAACAGATGCTAAACTTTTAAATTATAAGGCATTCTAGCATTTCAAATTTAGGTATCGTGTATTCTTTTTCAACAACATCACTATTTATGTGTTTATATTTATACGTTTATTTAATTTCTTATTTATCAAACAACCTGCACATTATTTTGTCTTTCTCGATTCCTGACTGGTACGATATTTGATTTAAAAAAGGGTATTTGACAAACTCCGTTAATTATTCTATATATTGTATAATTTAAAAAATTAAGTTTTTTTTTAAAGTAGTTTCATTAAACAAAGTAACTCTCAGTGGATAGTCAATATGTAGTACCCGCGACTGACAAATGACACTATAATATATATTTACTATAAGATATCGCCACAGTAACTTGACACACGTTTATTTCAATAATAAGGAATTCTAGTAACATTTTGCCCTTATGAAATAAGTATATATTAACACATTGAATTCAAAGAAAATATTCTAACATTTCGTATAGATACAATCTTGACTTGTTATACCCTCGCTGGACAAGTTATCATATCATGTGAGTAACAAGGCTAACCCTGCAAAGGTACATATATCAACGTATCACATTGGTAAAGTTTTTTAAATAAATAAATAACATATATTGTAACATTCTCTTCCTACAGAAGTTACTCCCTTTAGATTTCAGATCCTAACTTAGAGTCGGACATCTGAAGGGGGTAACCTCTGTGGGCAGAGAATACCGGCAATATAAATCACTTAGAAGCATCATGATAAACCAGACCCACCTGACTGGCCAACAGCACCACTGGTCCAGTAAGCAAGAACGAGACTTAGAACACACAGAGTCTTCATGGCTGACGTCTTGGAGATGTCTTCTTCGCTTGACTATTAACACCGTCTGTCTGTCTGTCTGTCTGTCTGTCTGTCCGTATGTCTATCTCCTGAGGATGCATCTTTGATTGATTCTTGACAGCTGATATCGAACAATCGAAGTTTATGATGATGTTTGTAGACACGTTTCAGTGAGCAGTGACGCATAGACAATTTCTGGATCGCTTAAGTATTTCCTTGCAGTCCTGGGAGATTGTGTATTCTTGTTAACATTCATCATCATTTGCAGTGTGCATGTTAACATAAATTTACATTGCACAATGACGTACTTGAATTTTGTTATCACCTTGAATTTGGTTTATGTCATTGGAATGTGGTTTACAAAATAAAAAGTGAATGCTATGGAGAATGTTTCCTTTTTATCGTAGCATACATGTATATATTGAGTAACAGTGTGTTCAACTTCGTTCAATTTCCTTCAGAAACCATGTGCTTTGGATTTTCTCATTTGCAATATGCCACCGTATGATACCGTGTACATAACACTTTCCTCAAAGTTCCATGTCATAGTATCGTATGTTGTGTATATCCAAGAACGTTTGTATGGGGAAATGGACAAAAGGTGTCAAATTCCATTTTCCTTAACTTTTGAATATAGTTTGCCATAGGAACGTGATGAAAAAATTGTTTTGTTATATGGACATTAGAGATCACATTTACTAAATTCATGTATTCACTAAGTGGATATTAAAGTGAGGAAACTAATCTTTGAGATTTTCGAGATTTTGACCACCTGTAACGTCATCGAATTGCACAAATTATTTGGATTAACGGTGATTGAACTTAAACTGTGTTGTAAAGCTCTATAATTTCCCTTGAAAGAAAACCACAGGGATAATATGGGATAGTATGTTTTGCATTGTCCTTTTTTAGTTAAACAGTTCCAAATTGTCATCAAATAATTAAACATTATTGTAATCATATTTAAGACACACATTCTCTTCCCACAGAGGTTACTCCCTTCAGATTTTCAGGAACTCTGAATGGAGCAACCTCTGTGGGAAGAGAATGTAAGAATTAAAGGGACATTAAATGTGTTGTTGGGGTTATATATTATATTATATTATATTATATTATATTATATTATATTATATTATATTATATTATATTATATTATATTATATTATACAAGCAAATAGGCAAAGAGGCAAAGGGAATGAAGTAGACTAATATTTGTTTTTCATGTCTAAATTTTAAAATGAAATACAGTATACTTTAGCTTCTGAGATCTCTTCATTTCAAACTGACCTTTCAAAACTTGTGTTTGTTTTGACTTGGCTTTTATTTAATAGTTTGATGACTCGAGGAGATATTACCTTAATACTTTATGTTTTATAAAAATGGATTTCCCTAAATCAAAATCCAGTTCATTTTGCATATGTATATCAATTCAATTTCACTTTCTCATTATATATCCATTTAATATTGAATTAAGAAACATTTACCCACCGAAAATTGTAAACGCAAACATGCATATGTTTAAAAAATATTCTTACTACTAATGATCAAGCTATAATGAAAAAAATAAGTCATTTTATGTTTGCGCATACGACAAACGGTGTAAAAAGCTTAATGAATCAGTATGTGTTTAATTGTATGTTTTCATGTTATCTACCATTTGAAAATGTTTAAACTTGTTGCATTCTGTATTCTATATGAATTGTGTATCCCTGTATTTGGGTCTAGGGGCCTATATACTTGAAATAAAGATGATGAATTGACATTGTTTTTCAATATTGATTACTTCACACTATGACTATGCATACCACCTGTTCATTCAGACAGGCCAATCAGCATATATGTAAACATAGATATATCCAAACTTTCGATGTAAAAATATCGAAGTCAGGACCACCAATTAGAAAACAACCCATAATCTTAAATGGACAATCCCAGAACCCGAAGTGGACGATACCATTTCGCCGTTACAGGTAGAGAAGTAAGCGCGGCAGTTCCACCAGCAGGGGTGTATCATATTACAGTACTAGGCGAGGCAGACTTGGGAATCCGGATATTGGGAGGCTGAAAACTTTCTACAACTTTGTTTACGACAATGGATGGACTAAAGTGAGACATGTCCGAGTCAAGTGAGTTAGAGGTTCCCCCCTCCCCCGGCTTCGACCCCCCTCGATCCCCTGGGAGTAAGAGGGGGAGTGGCATAGTCAGGAAGAGAAGTGTGAGGGTGAGTTCAGCGTCATATACTTACAATGTACATGTATACTTACATCCATAGACTTGCATTCAAGCTCCTTTTAAATTATGTATATATGTGATTAGGCTTGCTGCTATACACGTCTTTGGGATTGCCTATTGTTTTAATACAGTTTACCCCATGTTTATCGGAGAAATACCTGTGATGAATGATTAATGACATAGCAGTATGATGTAGAAATTACAGCAAATTCCTGAAATAATATGTGCTTAATGATTCGTAAACTTGGTGTGATAGATGTTGGAGGGTAGCAAGTCAGACATATAGGAATTAAGACGTTGTGCTGTACTGAAGATAGAAAATCTTAGATCCGTCTGCAGCTATACTAAGAACACACCTGGATAACGTCTAGAGAATCGAGTTGCCATGGTTACCTTATTGTTTGTGTGTCTGTTCTGTGTTCTCAGCTCGCCTCAAGATATGAAATTCCCTTTCTATCATATTCGTTAATTTTAATATGATTGTTAATCAACAGCCTTCAAAATGAGTTTATTGTCGGAAAGCATCGTTTGCATGCATATCTACATGGAGTCTTATTTTCGTAGCTTTCTTGGTTCTAAGAAAGTCGCAATTACCATAGATAAGAATTGCTTAATGACAATATTCATTAGAACTAAGAGAGCTTCTAAAATACAGGCCCTGCCTGTCACATCACTGCTAAAACTAGGGAATTTTGCATAATATTGATTTGACTATATAAATATAAATATAACTATTTTTACTCGGAAGTTTTCTCGCTTATTTAGCACTCTTTTAAAACGTTTTCATTACTGAAATATAACGAGTATAAAAACAGCGACAATCTCAAAATTGTAACACCTAGGAAATAATACTCATATTGTACCTACTTTGATTACATACATATCTTACCAAATAATCACCCTAACTGTCAAAGCATTTTGATATTGCTATTCAGTGAAGATTAATAGAGCGAGAATGAAATATTATACACAACTGCAATAATGTGTTAGAAAATCTCTAATACCGATCTTGTACGGTTCATACCGGTACGTCTTATAATAGACGCGTACTAATGAATCATTACTGTAGCCTGGCTCGATGTAATGTACCAGAGGTCAAAGGTCAGGGGGTAATCAAACGCCTACCACCTCTGTAATTCAGCACGTGTTCAAGTATGTAAACAACGTAATTACCGTTATAAACCAGCTTCAAGGCGATATGAAAATATAATGAGCATTTTATTGGACAGGAATAATAAATAGAGAACTTGATATTTGTTTCATGTACTATAATATCCGTATAATATAAATATATTCGTTACTTATAATGCATTTAAACAGAACTTTGTTGCATGTAATTTATGTCCGTATTATCAAAATACATTCGTCTGGTATAACAATTTTTTGACACTTTGTAACAAATAGTGTTTATCAACGTACATATCTTTTGAATTTATATTAAGAACAATATCGTATATCATCGACATATTGACATGCTGGAATAGATTACATATATGATTAAAATGAACAATGTTGGCAGCACCTGGAAATGTATGTCAGTGTCTCATAAAACGTACAAAGTCTGTTATATCACTGATAGCCTCCGGACAAATTTTATGTATAATTAGTCTATAATATTGACAAAACCAGATTTATGAGAATGATTATATTATATAATAGATTATTATATATCACGATGTATGTTTTTTAAAAAGAATATGTTAAAATCGATATAAGGGCATTTTATTATTCATTATGACGAGCTAGCCTCGATCAATGTTATGTTCTCTGTTATGTTTTCAATAGTGAGTGACACGGTTGGTTATTTGGGAGCTAGCTCTTCTCAAAGTAATGTTAATTCTGCACGATTTGCACGTGATTTTACCTCCAAAACATTTATGTGTGAACTTGATTTATTTGTGCATTCTTTAAGTCCTCGCGTATGCACGAGCGGAACGTGCGATTCGAGTTTTTTTTCCGAAATCGTCAGACTTCACAGTTGCGCAAGCTGCATTCATGAGCTCTACGAGCTGCACGAGCTGCACGTGCAAATCGTGTGATCCATTATAATACAAGTAAATGTCACGGATCCAGTGTAATTATTATCATAAAAATTTGTTTTGGTGCAAAGCCTCGGAACTGAAAAAAGAGTTTCATATGACTTTTACGAAACGAGTGTGAATTTGTGTATTTCCCGAGCGATAGCGAAGGTTATACACAAACGTGCACGATTTTCTTTAAAATCATATGGCACACTCTCAAGCGTAATGATTTCTTGATTACCCATTCTATTCCATTTGAACTGTCCACCGGGGAATAAAAGTTGCAAAATAGTGCCTCTACCAGGATACGAACTCATATCGTTCAGAGGTTTCTTCGCAAAACCGACCTTGTGGAGAGGAATCTACAGAATATGTTCGTATCCTGGTAGATGCATTATTTTTAAAATGTTATTCCTCGGAACAAGGTCGATTTTTAATTAGACTGCTGTAATTTACAACCAGACGGATAATAAAATACAGATAATGGTAGCCTACACTCTATATGCTTTATTATTATAAACAAAGTTAACACAATCATACACTGTCCTGTTGTTCTATCACTCTAGAAATATATGTTAAAGGGGTAGGGCGACAGAGATATGAAGTATCCTACAAACATGCACTTTATACTTAGCACTCTTTGCTGGGTATCATTATGACAACGAACTGTAATAACAGAAATTATGTGTGATTATATATCTGATTTAACATAATTAGATAACACTTCCAAGCCAACACAGCTAAATTCATCCTCTACATGAGAGAATTGGGCATTCATAAATGGTTTTCATGGTATCAATCAACCAGTTTCCAAATCACGGCATCGTTCACAGACCATCAACTGTCAACTGTCCAAGAAGTTCAGTAACAGTTATGTACATAGGCGTCAGTCCCTAAATATACATATTATGCCTATTGAAAATTAACAACTTACCAACATAACATGTATTAATAGGTAGGTATACTTATATGTATATTTAGGGCATGACGTCTGTAACCTTGCATTATTTTTGTACAATTGACCATTGATTAAAATAACATTTACATAAAAAGATTGGTTTTTTTTATCATCAATGAATAAATCCTTATCAAAGAGATTTATTTTACACAGTTGACCATGGCTATAAAATCAATTTTAACATTTTCCTAAAAATATTAAATCATTCTTTGTGTTAAAACAGTGAATTAATCCTTACCCAATCATGTTTCAGAGGTGTATCTCCACTGGCAAGGAGGAGGCTATCCCACTCGGGTACGGACGACAGAGAGAAGAGTATGACAAGATCGTAGAGCGCGTGTTGGCCGATAAGAACGTTCAGAGCGCAGTGGAGAGCTTGCACGAACGTTGGAAGATGATCCTGATCATGCACGAGGACTGTATGAACATGGTGACTGACTGGGAGGAGCGGGAACACAAGAAGGCTCACCGCATCGACTGGTTCCAGCTCCTCATCGTCGTCATCATTGCCATCTCCGTGCTTATTCCTGTCGTCTGCATCGTCGTCAAATTTGGCTGAAGCTGTGAAAAGCCATGGACCGGTGTCGTCTGCAACATCCTCAGGTTTGGCTGAAGTGGAGTCTTTGACTTACAGCTCTCGTCTGCAACATCAAGCAGGACATTCTCATTCAGGTGTGCGTCACCAATAGGTTACAATCGTCGAACGTTGTAGTTTAAGCTGTTGTTCGATCGTCATTAGGTTTGACTGAACCGAGCATATCGATGATCCATATACCTCATGCTTTATGTCGCCATATATGTGCCTTTACCTGATGTCAACATCGTCATCAGGAACGACTCCAACGAGGACATTGACATTTTTAACTTCGTTCTTTATCACCAGGATGTTGAGGCAGACAGGTGTCGTTTGAAGGTTACCACCATTTGTCAGCAGGGATGCCTGAAGCGAGATCATAGATGACACAGGCGTGAACTCCTTCTAATAACCAGGGCCCATATTTTCGAAGCTCTCTTTGCGCTAAGATAGTCGTAAGCCAATGTTAATGTATGGCACTTACGACTATCTTAGCGCTAAGAGAGCTTCGAAAATATGGGTCCAGGAGTGGTTATATTGAGAGGCTTTTGTATCTTATTATCGTTTTCATGTCTTTGTTTTACCTGTCGTCTGCAACGTCATTCGGTTTACCCAAATGGGATATGTCATCTTGTTAATATCTCGAGCTTTGGATTTATATTCCACATCAATTTAGGTTTGGTTGAAGACAATAAATAGTCGTTTTTTGGTTTTCAGACTGAATTTCAATTTCAGGCTGGAGACTGCTGTCTCTGAATATATATATTTGTTATCCATTAAAGAAAATATGTAGTGAAAGAGAACTTGACGAATTTGTCCATTTGAGGAGAATCTACACGACTCGGCTATCTGAAAAAGATATACCACAGCGAGGATGTTCCGGAGATAATGGAAGCCATATCGTCATATCAGAAGCCAAATATTGTGTTAAAAGGTTTATTTCTGGATTACAATTGAATTTCATTGTGAACAGTCATGACTTCTTCCCGGAAATAAAAGGAAGATAACACTCTGAAACGTATGGTTGTTTTCCAAACCATGCATGGTGCTGCAGATAAATTGTTTTCTTACCGAAAACTTATCGGATCATACCTTGCTTTGAATTATGATGTTGAGAGTGTTTGCATCGTCTTCATTTTCACCGAAGTCTCTATTCGAACACGTTATTTAAATGTCCCTTGAGCGCATTTCTCATAAAAAAAAATTGAAAATAGTAAACTATCAATGCATGAGCGTAGCTCAAAGGAAATCTCGGTAACATTCGAAGATTATGTTCGAAAGCCAACAAAGATCACGGGTAATGGAAGAAAGGTATGTTTGAATTCATATTTGTATTTGTTGATACCATGAAAATGTTTAAGCAAATGATAAAATGTCACAGATTGTGAATGTAAATAAAGGACATAGGTGCTTGTACATGTTCAGAGTTCATCATATTTTCTTACTATACTTGTTTTCATATACTTGCTATTCAACAAGAAATGTAATAAAAATTGTATATATATTCACTGGTTATCAAAGAGAAAAAACATCATTTTGAAGGCATTATCGTTAATGGTCTTCATGTCACTACCTTATCAAAACAGAAATCTCAGAGGCACTGCATGTCAGCTTGTATGACTTTGAAAGTCCATTGGAAAGTTGGTGCTGTTCTTAAAATTAGTGTCACCAATGCTCTCTTCTCTCCAAATACAAATTCCCATAGCATGCGCCAATCTCCATCATTTACTCATGTAAGTCTTGCTACATTTTGTTAACTTTTCTAGAGTAGCAGCACACTCTTTTGAGTCTGGTGCAGTGGACTGCTACGCTAGCACAGAAAAGCCAGTGATGGAGACTTATAGAAATTATGACTTGCGATGGAAGTTCGATCCTCCAAATATGATTGGAATGAATTACCACAGGGACCTAATGTCAAGTGACTCAGTGTCCAGTGTCCAGTTAGCACAGTGAGATGCCAGCAACTCTCTGATGGGCTTCATTCATATGCTCGACATCGGTTCTGTGCCAGTTTCCTCAGATCCTTATGATGAGGGAAAATATTAATCTGATACTCTTGCCAGTTCACCTACAAGTTTCAGAAGGCTATTAATCACTAGAATTGATTTGCGATATTGGTCAAAACAACATGACTGATCTATGGATAACTGAATGGATGGGATTGTGTTATACATTAACACTTTGAGTATAAATTGATTATTAAGCTAAGGCCATGAAGATTGCTTTGTTAAACAGAAACAAGTTGGACAATTTAAAGCTTAGGAGAGGTGATTTTGAGATAAAACTTGTCTTTGTTATCACAAAGAGAATGATCTTTATTCCATTATCGTAAACAGTATTATTGCAGGAAGAAATCACAAACACCAAAGTGATTATTTATTGTAGTGAAGCCTGCGGGGGGGGTCTCTGGAAATAGATTTGGTAAAATTGCGCTGGATTAGAATGTAGCATTGTTTTACTGCAAGTAGAAAAATTTTCTGCAGCAGTCCAAGTTGATAAGCCCCTGGTTGAATTTGTTCCATACCTGTTAATCCAAAGTTGAACAAATAATCTAATACTATGGTTGTTCAACTTGTTTATGTCCTTGAAATTTAAAAGATAATTTAAAGCTAAAATAAAATCTAAAATAACATATAAATGAAAATTCAAAACAACACTGGGTAAAAATAAAACCTTTATTTCCAATTCATAATGCTCCCAACAAAATGAAGATGAAAATCCTGTTTATGGCAATTTCTTGAGCGAGAATCACTGACCACTGAATCATGTGGAAACTTTAATGTACATTATAAATAGTAAACATGTAATGTTTAACATTTTTCAGTACATGATGAAGTTACATGTTACAAAATAATAAATATAAGTTAAACATGTACTGGTTATACTGGTAATAATAATATACATATAGCTTATTTGACTTGGCGATTACCATTTTCCACTGTGCAACCTTGCAGTATATAATACCATAACCTGATAAAGTAAGACTGAGTAACTATCAGTAGATAATAGAATCTGCTTATGAGTTTCTTAAGCTGATGGTCGTTGCACAAAACAACCATTACATTAAAGGAGGGTTCTATCGGGGTATGTTTTGTGGAAACGAAATTCAAGGGATTTTCCTGTTTACACATATTTGTAATTAAAACATGCTTAAAACACAGTAAAATTGAAAGATACTAATTGAGGTCATGTTTAGATGACTTTATCTTTCACAACACATTTGTTGAAAAATAAAAACAATGAGAACTGAAGCCATTCATCGGCGCTGCGAATGAGGAAAGACAAATAACGACAAATGGTTTTATTTTATTTTTGGGACATGTATCTCCATCAGTGTATGTCTTTAGTTATTAAATAGTTGGAAAATTAGGTACAATATAGCGTGTTTTCATTTCACATAATGCAAAAAAGTCCAATTTGGCGACAGAACCCTCCCTTCTAGGTTAACCTTAGTGTCATCCTCTACCATTGCCTTAGAGTTTTGTGCAACTGGACTCTGATGGCATTTAGCTCATCAATCAAACCATTAAAACATAGGTGATTTAAAAATAATGTTAAATGATGCACTATGATGAATCTGGACAAAATAGTATCTCTGATAGCAAGCTTCTTCAAACAAGTTAAGAATCAGAAATACTTGCCATTTAGATAGTGAAGAAATATAACATGGTTATATTTGTTATCCCAAATATAACCATGTTATAAGTTAAGAATCCTTCTTCACCATACATAAGTATTACATTGACAAATGATAAATTGAATACAAACCATGTGTATGAATATATAAAACGGACTCCCAAGTGTTCAAATATACCAAAATAATGAGCAAATGTTTAACTGATTGTTCTGCAAAAGAATTGCATTATCATCTTCCAATAAATACTAAAAGGCGAATCTATTAATAAGATAAACATAAAAAATATTTCACTAACAACTAGTCCTTGAAATAGATTTTATATCGAAATGTCAGGTGAGAATAAACAGTATCAGCACCACAAGATAAGGATTTCTAGACAAACTTTTCTGTGTTTCATCAGCTTAATCTTTTTCAAGGACTGGATAGCTGACTTGGAAACTTTCGAGCGGAACAGAAACTTTCTGTAACTTCTAAATCTTCAATAAAGGCGGTCATAAACAGACACCTTGTCTGCCTTTTTTATTTCATTACTTAACGCAATATGAAGATTTGATGTCAATAGTTGCTTGCAGACACTAATTTTGTTATACTACACAATTACATACTTTACAATAAGATGGATAAACAACACTTTGTCTCTCACATGTATTCCACTTCAAAATACATGCTTATATACTCTATCTCTAAACTAAGTTTGTTATACTGCAATTATATAAAGTTGTACAACTCAGGTGAATATATTTCAAAATGAATGAAAGTGCTTTGAGGTTGTTAATAATGGTGTAATTATTACTTCCTTTGTTGTCGGCAGGAAGCCTAAGAAAAGAGCATAGAAACTGATTTTGCCACAGCTGTTTTCAGTGGTGTTCATCTTCTTAATGATAGCAGGACGGATGCAGGAGCTTTAAACAATGAGAAATACTCATTCAAAGAATTAAGGGTTGACCTCATATTTTGAACATAATTATTATATTGTATAAGGAGGGCTCAATATGGTGTTTCCTGAAGTCTCCAGAAATCCTCCTCTGTGATGCACAAACAAACAAGGAACTGGATCCACCTTAATGACCTTGTTACATCAAAAATCTCACATTGTTCCAATGACAAAATAATCAATGACACTGTTTCACATGCCCAAATTCACCCACTGTCCAAATGCTTCACTCAGAACATGTGAAACACAGGCCTTGCATTTATTTTCTTCAAACAACAAACATTTTGGGCAAATATGAGTTCTATGAACTTCAATCAATATGGCTTCAATAAACCACTGTTCTGTTTTAATGCTTGCCACATCTATTGGCTCATATTGTTCATCATAACAAGTAAGGTTATAGTGTAATTTTTTAACTCACAATTCATTTATACATAAACATATGCAAAACATTAGGTATGCCCATATTTCTGTGACGGAGGATAATGAATGAATTCCACATCTATAAAGTGTCACATATTTGACAGTAAATAAATTACTATTAAGCTTAATAATAGCGAAGTCATATCAATATCTACATTCAAACTCTTCTTTTGAAATATCAGAACCAGAAATGAAATAACTGAAGATAGTGGAAATGATTCTTTGGAAGTTAAATATTACAAATATACGCAATGAAAATATACCTACGTTGCATGGATGTTGATAGCACTATAAATAAACCTTGAGATTTCTATATTTACAGCAACAAACATAAAACTCACAATAAAACCAATCAATATTGATAACAATTATTTATGGATAACATTTTGCCCCCTTTGTCATCCATAAATACTTGTTTATATTTGACTTCCAATTTCATAAATGCAACTCAACAAAATATTGACAAACACGAGGTAAATTATAATCATTATATGTACAACACACAAATATGGAAACTATCCAAAAAAGATGAATTATGCTTTAGACAGAAAACAATATCAGGAAATGCATAAAGCTGAGTATATATGGTGTGATAGGCTCTCTGTGGTGTGACCTACAGTATAAATAAACAAACAAAATCGTCAAAGCTACAAATAAAAGTGTAAATATCTAGACCATAATTTGTAATGGTTCATGTGGATTTCAAACACTGTTTATGAATCATAAAATCACATCCTTTGATGGGCAATTGTGTCATGTGTTTTACTTTACTGGCAAGAAAATCATCTCAAATGAAATAAGTGAATCAAATATTTTTTAAAGCAAAGCAAAAGTAAGTACTAAATGCTCTCCTATGACCCATATGGTTGAAAATAACCGAGTTGATATTATTGATATGAGCACATGTGCACATATCACGTTTGCCTAGCAACCATTGTTTCACCGCGATTTCCTGTATTGTTTCGTCTGTGTCGTCATAAAACGATTGTTCCTGACGTCACTGTAGCTTGCGGTCGCAAGAGAAGTTGGCCTTTTCCTGTCTATTTTTACGCGAATGAAACGGAACAGAACGGGTAATAAAGAAATTATTACACTCGAAAGTGTGTCATATGACTTTTACGAAACTTGTGCAAATTTGTGTATAGCTCTCGCTCGGGCAATACAAAAATTCACACTCGTTTCGTAAAAATCATATGACACACTTCCTCGGGTAATAATCTCTATATATGACTTGTTCCTAAACAGACACGCAACTGAGAGTGATCTTAAGAGGAACTCTACATTCTTTTCTTAATGGGGACAGTACAATTGAGACATTTTAATAATAATAATAATATACACTTTAATGCCAAATATCTTATGCAAGCACTGCTCACTGGCGGTACATTATTATCCTAAAGGAATTGCACTTTCGGTGCCGCTACAAAGAGCTCTGCGCGACCATATAGGTCCGTACTTCCAGTATTCAGGTACCCATCTAAACAGCTGGGTGGACTGAGTGCAATGTGGATGAAGTGTCTTGCCCATGCCACACATCACAGTATGAGATCCAGATCACAAAGATTTGGTGTCTCCACCAGGATTCAAACAGTGTGACAGGTTGTCATGCTAACCACTACACAATTGTGCTCCACATTATTGTGTGAATACTATCTCTAACTCTGTAACTCATAATACATCCCCTGTGGAGAAGGGAGAGTGAAGGACGCCAAAAGAAGGACTCAACCTGCACTGGAGAAAGGAGTCCCCGACCAATTTCGTGTGTCACCAAAATGAACAATGTTTATAGTTCAGTGCTGATTGGATTAAGTCACAGGGTAAAAAAACTAAACATACTCAATGAAGTAATGTACCTTCCGCGTTAAGCAAAGGTCCTGTTAATAATTGATCAAGGCTGAGATTAAAACATTCAAGCTCAACCAAGCCAGTATTAAAATTCCCATTCAATCAAGAAACATTGTTTTCAAAGCAAATTCTAGAGCTGCTGTAGTACATATTATTGTGATGCATAAAATTCAATGACAGTCACCAAATGTAAAGAAATCATCGCCATTCTTTAATGAGGACTGAATATGATAATGTAAATCTACACAAATCAATAACTGAAATCCAAATTCACTTACTGAAAAAAATTTCAATAAATCACCTGTAACTCTTGAATAATATTTGTAATTTTGAATATGATAAGAAAAGTAAGTGAGGTAACTCGGGCAAGAACACAAATTTGGAGATCATTATTCCCTCTTTTCAAGAATTTACTCAATGAAGAGGTTTTAAGTTGCCAGATAGATCGACCCCATTGATATGTATCAACTTATCACCTTTTTGAAAAATTGTTTTAGCAAACCAAAGACAAAAATACCCAGATTTTTAACGAGATAAAAAAAACTCTATCACTGCTTCGTGTATGTTTAACCTTTAGTCTGCTGGTATTCCTGACTAAGTATTAGAATTTGGTGCCCTGTTACAGTATAAGATCTCCGATTTCAAGATAATATATGGCGTGTATACACACATAGATCTAGTCATCTTTGTAACATTATACAATACATTTATGTCAATCTCATTAGTATTGAAAACTCACAATGAGTATTGAACAGAAGGGCACTTTTTTCCGTCACAAAGGAAATTTCATTGTATTTTTTTGTTATACTGTACATAAAATATCACATCAAATTATCATTTCATATGACGAATTGAGCAACTGAAAACATATTCCTTCAAACTTCATTATGCTAAAATGTAAATATGAGAAAAAATTTAGTGATCACATGGATGAAAGTGATATTGCACACCTCACCTATCGGACAAAAGAACCTCTACTACATCAGTGCAAAATAGTTTAAGTAAATTGGCAAGGACAAATAAATACATAAACATACCTTCTTTTTCTTAACAAAGGACAACCTTATGGAAGACATATTATCAGTATTATAAAAGACCTAAAATCCCACGGTCCCAACTCAATCTCTCACTACTAAGGGAGATAACTCAGACATGCTTATGTACAAATGATCCCACAAACACACATCAATCACTGTTGCCTTATGAATATCACTCCAATAATCATCCAACTCACGACAACCATACCACAGGTCATGTATCAATGATTATGTGTCCATTTTGCACAAAAGCTGAATTAATTGGTTTACTGCTGTGTCCTTGGACAGAGCTCCAGATTTTTTTCAAACGAACATACACTATTCCAGGCCACATGTACGCAAAACTCATTCTTGGTTCAGCGCGAGTCCAGGCCAGCAACAACCCGAAAACTTGTAAATATGGAGGGAGAAACAGCATCATCCAGACAGGAAGTGGAATGTCGGTCACATGATGCCAGAACGAACCAATCAGAGACGACGTCTCTTTGTCCTTATGATGATATGTGTTAACATGCTCTATGGCAAGCGTGTTGTAATGTTCGTTGATCTCAAACGTGTAGTAGAGAATCCCGAATGAGACTGCAAGGAACAGGAGCACTGACAGCCACGCCATGCGTTGACGAAACTTCATTTTCACTTGAGCTTCTAGATCTTCTCCATCTTCAAGCCTGAAACATTTCAACAATATAGAATTATTAAATACATTTTGTTTATAAACTTCCTTTATTTTGCACACAAACATTAAGTACTGTTCTGATAAAGATAAAATAAAATGTATAGAATTCAAAATAAATTACTCTCTTACACAAATTTACTTCCTTCAAACTAATTTGATGTAATATATTGGCAACGTTTATTAACCTTTTTTAGGGTAATTTTCTTGGAAAAGCTTTTTCCGCAACCATCCCATTAGCATCGTAATGTAATACCAGCAAATATTTGAAATCAGTAATCATACCTATCCACATTTCATAAAAAAAATATTCAAAGGGGCGTTATTTCTAATAATGCTCTAAATCAAGCAAAAATTTATATATGCCAAGCAAATATTTCATCACATCCAACCATCTTCCTTGTTTGCAATATTTTCATAAGTTTTAATTACTCTACTCTGCGGTTATATGGATCCATTAAGGATACCAAGCGATATACTTATGAAAACATTAGTAAAGTAAAGGAGATAGGGGGTTGTATCGTACAAATATATAGCCAATCAAGAGGTAGTATAGGGCACCAACTATAAATATTGTTTCATCTGCATTGTACAATAGAGCATAGTGCAATTGTGTAAACAGGAATGTCCTCCATCCATCCAGGTTCTCTTTCTGTTTGCTACAGCATAATAGCAACTTTACCAGGCAGTGCAAAATCTGTGCTGGCCCAGTACATTGTTTGCTGGAGCAGCTAGATTAATGCGACCTAGTATCTAGAATAGTGCATATCATAGATCTTTGAATTACAAAACTATGATAGTTATACAGAGATGCTATTTTGCCTTAATTCAACAAGCAAATTTTAATGTGTGAAAAATGGTAATAAGATACAAGTCAGTATCTCCCTTGTGATGTCAGTGAATGACATAAAAGATTAGTACATTATGTACAGATTGATACTTATTGACAATACAAAAGAAATCTTGTTCTTTTATATAATTTCTTTTAAAATAATATCTTTGATTAGGTAAAATCTTCATATTTCAATTGCTGATGTTTGAAAGGAGGAATCGTGGTACCCTAAATGATTTTAAAGATAAAAGGCTATACTCAGATGTGTCCAAAACACAGTATTTGTAATAATTTCCAGGGAATATTTGAATAATGCATGCTTCTACACACCTGAACACCTGTGGCAGAGCTTAGACAACATTTTCAGGTCCCAAACTAGGCCTTGGCCTTTGTCGCTTTCGAGCTCTCCAAGCAAACTTGACAACAGACAAAATGGAACATGGAATATGTTTCAAGAGATATAAAGTTGTGTAGAATGTTATTAGTAAAATGCATACCCGAAACGCCAATTACAATCGTTTTGTTTGTTGATGTGTTGGCTGGGTCAGGTGCTTTCCCGGTGTTTCAGAGTTACCTCCCTTGCAGCAATGCATTCGGAACACCAGTACGATCTCTTCAACCTCGAAACCAATCACTAAAGTTTTCGTGTTGAATCAAAGATTTACATAGTCTTTACATGTAAATCCTTGGTTGGACCAATGTTTTCGCTTTTAATTTTGTGATTTTAAAAGAAATAATGGTAGTAATGCTGTTTTTAAGTAGATAATCTATATAGTGTAGTTACTATGCATTTTTGATAACCAATTATGGTCTACATCAAATTCTAAAATATATTGAACAATTAACATCATTAATACAGTCGACTAAAACTAGAACAATCTATCTTTATTTTTTTTCAGAAAAGAGTAGTAAGAATTCTGGATAAATATGTATTGCTTTTTAAAATAATTTTCAACTTCTAAATGCTTCTCTAAACAATTTTATAACCAGACTATATGGACGTGAAAATGAATATTATAGTTCCCCAGATGAACAATTCAAGGTTGCCATCCAGTCATGTGACACCGTAAAAGATAAAATAAATTGAGACCGATCGCGAGGAATTTCCCTCGAAAAAAAGCGAGCTTCCCAAAGGAATTTGCCAAGGGACGTATGGGCTTTCTTTCTGCGGAAATCCTTAGAGAAAACAACCAAGATATTCATTTTTTTAAATGACTTATGTAGTCTTCTTTTAAAACGCACAAAAATTAAGAGCCGTCCGTAAAATATCACTTAAAGAAGCCCACCTCAATCAGTTCAGCCGCTGCAATACAGTGGGTTTTGTGTGCAGCAGTAAAAGGGGGCCTAGTACCCTCACATCAGGATATTATCAGAGCTTACATATGCCTCTCATATAAAGTAGGGATGTTCCACGGGGATAAAGACGCCCTGAATATAAAAGATGTTAACACATCCGAGAGGTTTATACATTTTTTTAAATGAACTTAAAACAGATCAACATGTCAACAGAACAGAATGAACGTTAATAGGATTATTGATATTGCATATTTGAATCTAGCAATGTGCACGAACGAACACTGTATTTCTGTTTGTTTGAGCACCTTGATATCTGTATAAACAATTTTATATATTATTTCCGGATTTAGATGTGTGTACAACACTGTACATATATAAGCCCTACGTAAAATGTCACTGCGTATATTTACCTGATAAAGGGCTGAACGTGATTTATAACTTTGTTTGTATCTTTGTTCTTTTGCTTCTCAATCATGTTGCAGTAGTATCTCAAGGGTTGATCCTTCCCACAAGGAAATCCTGTATTCGTCCGAAAATATGCTGTTGATTTGTCTTGGAACTTCTGCTTATTTTAAAGACGTGTCGATGCATAGATAAGGGCCTATGATGACCTATTCACAAACCAGTACTTACCACTAGCCTACTACGAGGGTCAGTTTATATGATAGTACGAACCGAATTAGCGCAGGATCTCGATTGGAAGACGGGGTTTGAAAATAGTCGCAGCTAGGGGTGTGGCCGTTTGAAAGAAATAGACGCCGGGTCTCGAGTAGACGCCGGGTGATAAGATGAACAAAGTTCTTTTAAAATACAATGTATATATGTGTGTTCACGTATGTCTCTTAAAAAGATATTGTTCCCCTTCACTAATATATAAATAGTCACCAAAACAATTTTGTAGTTAAAAGTTTGTCCTAATTACATTGTATATGTGTGTCAGATGATTTATATGCAAAACACATTAATAGACGCTTAGCTAGGTTTCGAATAGACCCTGGGGCTGAAAGAGGTCTAATGATAATAATAATAATGGATGCTTTGTGGACTTTGGGCACTTCCAACAGTATTGCCCTGGTCTAACAGTAACGCTGGAAGGTCACCTCCACGTCTTTCACCAGGTACCCACTTACTGCTGGGGAAACAGAATAAGTCACTAACCAAGGTTTGACATCACAATTAAGTTCCATTGATGGGCAGGGAGTCACCCTTCAAACTCGCAGTTAATTCAGCAACGAAGCTGGTCACCCACCCATGCATCGAACCGCGCCCATTATTGCTGAACTTCACTGATAGCGGTCGACTGAGGTATGCACACCACGTGCCGTACGGTATATATCCGCGTATTCAAGGTAACCGGCAGTACGAACATCGTTCATGCAGCCATTGACCTGCTCTCATTGTTTCGCTGATGATTACAACAGTGTAATATATTTGATCCTTGTAATCGAAATGCCCATATCTTAATCTCTCATTGTCGGTTAATAAGTCGGATGATGACTTAACCCTTCATTTATGTCAGTAAGCTCATGTCTTTTTAAATTTATTTCCTACGTACAACGGAGACCGAAACAGAAAATGTGTTCCATATTGTTACGTTATCTTAATTAACAAATATAATACTCACAGTTCGGTTATCTGAAAAATAAAACAATATCTTATGTTATGTTTAGCATATATAGTAGTAAGTAGACTACTTATGAACCATATCGGATGAAGTAAACTCCCTCTAAACTGACATAGCATAGAACAGGAGAAAGGTGTCGGTTTAGGGGCATGTCGGTTTAGAGAAATGTAAGTTTAGAGGACGTTTTCAATAACAATGTATGTCCGTAAGTAAAGTTCTTATAGATATAAACTCTGATTTCATCTTGAGTGGGAATACTGCTATGATAATTCGTTTCCATCCATTGAAATCACGGACTTAAATTACAATTTAATTTAAAAGTACATCTATTGTGTTGTTGGGGGTCACATAATCCAAACGTTATAAATGGTGTTCCTTTGTGGAGAAGTACCGAAAACTACCATTTTGAAGATAGTCGACTCAGTATATTGACGATATGAAGGTAAAAGTGGTGATTTTTGATCGAAAACCGGACAATGCATCGCGATTGACGCGCGCCAATAAGTCAAACGTAATTTTGGAATCTTATTTATAACAGACAAATGACAATTTTGTGTTGATAATGTTTAATAGGTCATATAACTACTGTGCATGTAAATGGGGCTTGTAGTTTCATTTCTACACATGCTTAATGATGTTACTCGATTTTAATTGGAAACTAGTAATTATGATATATTTGGCAATAGGGGATGACTATGCTTTTTTGAATTTATGTGTACTGTAAACAGCACATATGGTGTGTTGGAACGTATTGAAGCCAAATAAAAGTTTATGAAACACAATGGATGCACCTTTAGTCCGTGTTAATACATATTCATAAACATAGCTTCGGTCTATATAGGCCTACATTAACATTATCTAGAAAACAATTAATGAAGACGAGCTTACTGATTATGATTAGCCCATATATAGTGATAGATTTGGGACCAAATTAATATATCAGTTTAGAGGAAATGTCGGATTAGAGGGGGTGGGTCGGTTAAGAAGGTTAGCACCAGTTTAGATTAACTAACGCATGAAATCAACAATGTCGTTGACGGACATAAGCGAATGATTCCGAATGAACGACACGCACAGGAAGAGGAAATCGATCGGTAGTACGGAAAATCTTAGTCACAGAAACTAGCTTCCAAACACATTTAAACAACATAAACTTTATGCTCAGAATATCTTTCTAAGTTCAGATTATTAATGGGTTGTCCATTTATGTCATGATAGTACGAAGGAAATTAATAACTTCATTGCATTATTAAGAATACACGAAGGTCAAATCGGCTTCAGGGAGGCATATAGGCCTACTACAACAGATATACCAATTTTCAAGTCGCGACGATTTTCAAGTTTAAACTTCGAGTTGCTAGAAATAAAACCAAAATTGTCGTTTTAAAAAAAATGTAAAAATGGTACCATAAAGGGAACGTATACTTTTTAAAAAAAACAATGTTTATAAGTAAGCTACTTCGGCGTATATTTCTCTGACGCCCTTCCTGACCCAAACACGAAACACGTGTCCGTAGAAGCTCTGAAAGTTTGAATGGGAGTTTGTAATTAATGAGATCTTTGGGTGAAATATCCTTTAACACATTCTTCAAAATAGTTGATGCCAAGATACTTCTGAATGATTCTTCTAAAATATGGGGATTGAGGCAGTAAGAAATCATTGAACGAGTTCATCTATATGCATGCAATAGGTTTCTTTGTGTAAAATCAAAGCTTCTAATATTCTAAAGTTTATGGAGCATTAGAAACATGTATATTCTTCTATTATAGCGATATATAAAAAGAGTTTGGTTAAATTTATTATATATGTCATGCCACAGACTTCCGAAAAAAAAATGTAACAGTATGACTAATTGAGAATAGGAAGTGGGTGTCCGATATTAGGGAAATTGTACAAAACCGGTTGCAGCTTTGTTTTGGGTAATCGGAATGTTACGTGCTATACTAATTATTCTATCTAATCATTTACACAAAGAATGAAAGATACCCGGTATTCCAATCATGGTCAGAATCGTTACTTTCCGACTCAACGTTTATATACACTGTCGGCCAAAAGAAACGCCTACACTACATGAAATAATGATATTTACAAAGGATTAAATATCTATTAAAGATGGTATTTACAAGCTATTTACAAATATTAAAATACTTCTTTACAAAAATAATAAAGGTAATAAATATCTATTAAAGATGGTATTTACAAGATATTTATTATTTTGTAAACATTTGTAAAGCTTTGTAAAGCTTTGTAAAGCTTTGTAAATATCATCTTTAATATCGTTGAAAAGTTTTGTAAATACCATCTTTGACTTTGAATAAAAAAAATATGACTTTTGATGAAAACAGCTTACTTTGATTAAAAAAAGAGAATTTGATGAAAAATAATAACTTTGATGAGAAAAATTACTTGAATGAAAAAAATAACTTTAATGAAAAAATGACTTTGATGAAGGAAAAATATGTTTGATGAAAAAATTTACTTTGATGAAAACATGACTTATATATTTTTTTTAAAAAGAAGTCTTTAATGGGAAAAATAAATTTGATAGAAAAATTATTTTGAATAAAAATCAGACTTGAATGAGAAAAAGTAATTTAATGAAAAAAATGATTTTGATTAAACACCGACTTTGATGGAAGAAACTTTGATGAATAAAGAATATCTTTGATGAAAAAATTGGATATACATGAAAACTTGACTTTGAATAAAAAACATGAATTTGATTTAAAAAATGACTTGATGAGAAAATTTACTTTAATGAAAAAAATGATTTTAATGGAAAACTTACTTTTGTGAGACGGAAAAAATATGACTTTGATGAAAAAAAAATATCTTTGATGAAAACATGACTTTGAATAAGGAACAACGACTTTTGATGACAAAAAAATATTGATGAAAAAATGTATTTGATTAAAAACTGACTTTGGTGAAAAAACTGACTTTGATGAAGAAAATGACTTTGAATGAGAAAAAATGAATTTGATGGAAAAATTATTTGATTGAAAATCAGACTTTAATGAGAACAATTAATTTAATGAAAAAAAACTGATTTTGATTAAAAACCGACTTTGATGGAAGAAACTGACTTTGATGAATAAAAAATATCTTTGATGAACAAAATTTATATTGATGAAAACATGACTTCAATTACCGAAAAAAAATAATTTGGATTAAAAAATAAGTTCGATGAAAAAATGAATTTAATTAATAAAATGACTATAATGAAATACTAATTTTGGTGAGAAAAAAACGACTTTGATGGAAACATCACTTTGAATAAAAAAAGAGAAGACTTTAATGAGTAAAACGACTTTGATGGAAAAAAAAGACTTTGATGAAGAACAAATATCTTTGATGAAAAGATTGACTTTGATGAAAACATGACTTTTAATTAAGAAAAATGACTTTTGATGACAAAATTAATTTGATTAAAAATACTTTGATAAGAAAAATGACTTTGATAAGAAAAATTACTTTAATAAAAAAAAATATTTTGATGTAAAAAAAATGACTTTGATGGAAAATGTGACTTTGATGAAGAAAATGACTTTGAATAATAAAAAAAAGGCTTTTGATGAAAAGAAAAATTTGATGGAAAAATAAATTTGATGAAAAAATGAATATGATGAAAACATAATTTGATGAAAAATAATAATTTTAATGAGAAAATGAATTTAATTTTGATTTGAATTTGATTAAAAAACCGACTTTGATTTTTAAAAAATGACTTTGATTTTCAAAAATGATTTTGATTTTCAAAAATGACTTTGATGAAAACATGACTTTGAATTAAAAAATGACTGATGAAAAATTAAATTTGATGACAAAATTAATTTGATTAAAAAAATGACTTTAATGAGAAAAATGAATTTAATGAAACAAAATTATTTTCATTAATTAATGATTTTGATTGAAAAACCGACTGTGATGGTAAAAACTTTGATGATAGCATGACTTTGAATTTTAAAAAATGGCCTTTGATGACGAAAATGTATTTAATGAAAAAAACATTGATAAATTGAAGTATTAATTTCTTTCTGTCATTAATCAGTTTTGCTCACTTAGTTTTTATGTAGTTCGAGCAAGAATATATTATGTATTTCAAAGTCACTAACGCTAATAAACTCAAACTGGGTCTCCAATTTGATTACATATCATGTAAAGCGACTAAATCATGTTGGTGAGGTCACATGTATGTCCAATGTTAAAATTTGTGTTATTTAATTGAGATTGATCAACTTTAACCGAAAATAACCAGTTTAAGGTCAGTCAGTTCATTATAAAGTCGGGGTCATGATCGAAAACAGGACATAGAACCTTGGCATGCTGCAGCCATTAAGTCATTAACCATTAACCATTAACTTTCATGAAATGGATAGGAAGACAGATTTGCTCTTATAGCTTTTAATAGGTCTGATAACGAGTAGATACTGTATATGTCGGATACTACATGTGCATGTGACTGTTCCTTAGTTTCCATTGAAATATATATATATATATATATATATAGTTGATAGAAAGTCGAGTAAGATGATATAACGTAACCCAGCACCTACTGTAATATGTACATTTTAGAACCATATAAAGTATCATGCAAAACTGATTATGCATCTTTAAAAGAATACGTTTGCATATGACCACATTTACAGGTAACGTTTCATTTCTAAGTATCCAACATCTCACTACCTTTACATATTATATTTTGGAACTATGTGCATGTACAAAAGGAACACAGGTGTGTTCAAAGATAAAATAGATAACCGACCAGCCTGATGCTATCATAAGAAAAGATAACCATGTATAATATTATCACTATAACCATGTCTAAACACTACATGATCCTACAGGGCATTACCAATACTCCGGGCGTAATGTGGTTATCTTTGAAATGTAACTTATCACTGATAGAACAGGGGAAGGTGATACAATGTTTTTTTCATTCCTTAATTTCATTAGCTAACCATAAGTTAATAAGTTAATAACTTAAAAAGTAGGTCCTTCATACATAGTGTTTGACTGAATGATGGAACGACAGAGAGAATGAATGAAAGATTGGCATGTTCACCCAAACAGTAGTGATCTAAATTATCATAAGTATAACAGACATATCCCGAAAGATAATCTTATATTCATTCGGCCTGAATCACAAAAATACATAGATAACACCTGTGAAATGATGAGTTATATTAAGAACTAGAGCAAGCTTAAAACAACTTTTATTGACAAAGTAAGTTGTGTCAACTTGATGATAACCTATCTTACAGTATGTTTACTGCTCCACTACTGCTTCTTAACTTCCACATTTGATAATCAATTAAGTTCAATTACTGGTAGATTTTAGAAATATGTCTAAGTGTTTATCATAGGACTGCCTTTCAATTATCCTACATAAATTTACATATTATCAATCACATAAGATTGTTCACTTAACCTCTTAATTAGTCATGTTATTGTTATGTGGGGTAATATCGGTTTCTTTACTACTAACCATTTCTTTTTCACTAAAAGCTATGCAAAAACGATCGTATTGACCAGGTGTACATTTTAAAGAAGAAATATTCAAAGAGCATGTACATTTCTTTGACTGGCATTCTTTAAGTTAAGGTGATGAAGAAGAGATATACGATCATGTACATAAACATATGTCTGTTATGTCAAAGCTGTTCTCAACTGTTCACATCGACATTCACAGCAATGGGTAACTTGCAGTCATACTGTATTTGTATGTATAGAATGTTCCATAGTGACGTTTAGTATCTCCTAGATACATTTTAGATGGATGGTTTCATACCTGTGACACTTGAAAACGATCGTCGTCTTTGATATAAACAGTACGAGGGTTATAAACCAATTAACGATCATATGTCGGCATTATGCCGTCTGCACACACGATGTGTCCCAATGAATTACGTAATAGTTTCATCAAAAGACGGCCGCGGCCGCGGCCCCTTATATCACGCTGCAAAGCCTTTCAAGGTCATTGTTCGTGCTTACGCTCATTAACACAGAGAGAAAAGAAACTAACTACCAATTTGAAGTATGTTATATTAAAATCTATAATTAAAACATTTTAATTGCTGACTTTCTCATTCTTAAATATTTGTTGGTTACGATTTTAAAAACTTGCCATAAGGCCATATAACGTCTTTGTATATGGTGCTGAGACAACCTTATAGTTCTAATACCCGGAAAATAAAGGCAATGGCATTAAATATAGATTAAACAGTGAAGAAAGACAACTATAAACCTGTTCTCATTGACAATTCCATCATAGAAGTTGTCCCAGAGTATAAGTATCTCGGCACTATTTTTTTATGATTCAAACACAGATAGCATCTACAAGAATGGCCAACAAAGATTGTGGTTTACGTAAAGTTAAAGCTTTAAATGTCAATACCTTTACACTTGTTCTTTATAACAAAAGTTTTATTTAAAACCTATAGTTGTGAAATTAGCTATTTCCATGATGTTTCATCCGGTTATTTTGACATGATCACTTCACAGTCTTATATTTAATGAATAGGTGAAATGGTATCACGATTGTAATTTATCATAGGCCGATAGGCTCATTACAACTATCACACTACTAACTCTTATTAAAGTGTATACGTTTGAATGTTAATGATTAATGATAGAAATTCAACACATGTTGTTTAAGTGTATTAAATTAAAATACTTATACTTGTTGTTCCGCCTGTTCTTTATTTTTAAGATTGTATGCGGAAGAGTTTCTATTATTGGAGGAAGTTTCATACTGCCATAATATAAATTAAATTTAGTATTGTTATGCCGCAAGCTAATGCAGCGGTTATCATGATAATAATGCTGTCAAGTTGTAACATTATATACATCTGTATTTCATTTTGCAATGACTCTTTTTGTCAATCTCCTTTTTGCTGAGCTTCACTGACGGCGGTCAACCAGGGACTCTGTAATCAGATGGGAGTACCTGGCTATATGCAGGAGCAAGCGTCACGTGTAAAATGCCTATCAGAACAACCTGTTAAACGATGCGTTCCGGTCGGTGTTATGTAACATGTGTATTCGCTGTATTCTAACGGGTCTCCTGGTGGACTGTTACACTTGATTCGGTTATCTTGTACTGCAGCCATATTCAGCTATTCATCTATCATCAATCGCTATAGACACTTTCATATGGGTATCTAAACTAATTGTTATGATGACAAAGAGGTACCAGTATGCGCCTTTGTATCAACGTTCATTGTTTGAACATCAAATAGCTTTGCAATTTGACTTGATTAGGTAATCTATTGCTGTACACTAGCCCATGAATGTTTCATTATCTGTTAAAACAAAATTTGAATGTCGAATTGTAAAATTGCAATGACATTTACATGTTATAGATGTGAAAGGTATGACTATTTTCTAAACTACAAATAAAATTATTAAATAAAATATATAAACAATATAAACCTAGATAACTGGTCACAGTTGTGTAAACAACGATACTATAAGGTATGTATAGAAGTTGATCATGTATTAATACAAATCATCAAATCAAATGAAAACATAAAATAAGCACACATGTGCCAAAGTCTCGTGTTCCGGTTTAAAACAGTTTGGATGGGGTGATGTTTCATATTATCCTGCTCAAATAAATTCATGGATGGCGATTTATATATACATGGTCATAATTGCATACTCGAATACCTACGCTAGATATATCTAGATATTTCATTTTCCTCTGCTTATGTCAATGACAATTCTTTGTGTATGTCAGAGTTGACGAATATACATCCGAATACACAACCACAGCTAGTCGCCCAGTCACCCAGACAATGTTAGCTTAATTGCCGGTCATAAACCAGGCGAGAAATTACGCGTAATACATTGAATATTTCGTAATTAGAAAATCGCTATGTATGTTACCTTAGGTCTTTGAAGGGCATTTAGATGTTGTATTCATAAGAACAGGTAGATTTTCTGGATAACAACTTCTTTAGTATTTTGTTATTTCCTTACATTCCACCTGATGAAGGAGTGAGTATGTATTCCGAAACGTCCTGTATTTTCACACTAAAGAAGTTGTTATCCCGAAAATATTCCTGTTCTTATGTTACCTTAAATGAATAATGACAATTATCTTAAATTTTGCATGTATTAGCTGTCCGTTAATACTGTAATGATATCTCTATATCTTATAATCACTTATATTATTTACATTTTACTACAGATTCTTCTTTCGAAGCTTTGGTTTATCAATTTTATTTTTGGAACGTAAACGTGTATACCCTGCAGTGGTATGCGTGATATGTAAACAATGTACCCATTCAAACTGGATTGTTTTAAACCTTGTAAAAACGTCTTCTCGGTTCATTACCCTGAATCGATACTGTTCATATGTTTGTAATGCCATTTATAAAATGTCTGGTAGGACAGACGGACGGTTAAATTAATGCATGTTTTATTGATGTACATTTATGCAATAGCTATTTGTGAGAGGAGCACTTACAGACAGGTTTATTCAATATATAAGGCCCAAACAATCTGGCCCAAAGTACAATTCACGTTTCAGCATGACGGCTTGAGATGACGTTACTTCGATAATTATTTCCCCCGGAGTTTTCATCAAATCTTTTATAAACATGGCAACGTATTTTCAGAGACATTATAAATTAGTAGATTATACATCCTTTATGGATTGCACGACCAGAATAATCATTAGAACATCATAGATCATCCAGTATGTAATAGTCCTTTCTAAAATGTTGTATTTTTAAGGAGTGTAATGCGATTCTAAATTTTCATAGATTTCGTAAGAGTGACTTATCACTAAGAAAACTTAATTACTAGTCTGGCCAAAACCCTGATTTGAAATGATGTAATGACTTAAATAACTTGATGAATTAATTGTTTCGGACCAATTTGTATAAACATATCCTTTAAACATAAACAAATATATTTACCTGTCACCAACATTTTGATTCAACCAAATATAAGACAATCCACTTGACAATACATATTTCTCATATCAGCTAACTAATGCGTGTTAACGGGACATATTTAAGGATGCGTACTCATTATTGAAAATGTATCTTTAAACTAATTTTAAGAAATCAAAGCTGTATACATGACAACTGTGAGCTTTTTGGATTTGTCTGCAACAATATGAAAACAAACATGATATGTTCTGCATGTGACATTTCATACGAACTTGCCAGCTGTTAAAGCTATTAGTAGGCCCTTTGCTGCGAACATACTACATAGCACACGCATTCAGTTTTAATGTTATATGCTTCATAAACAAAGCATACATTTATACATTTTATCATTTACAAATACAAATTCATAATTTCTGTCACATCTTCAGTCGGTTTCAATTTATTTCTACAAACGATACATATCATCGTTATTTTCCGTTTTTTTTTTATAATAATTCTAAATATCTAAAATCAGTAGACACACTCTTGCGTCATGTACACGTAAATATTTGATTGATTCCACCAGTTTTAATTTGTGATCCGAAAACGTAGAACGATGGACAGAAAATGACATATTTTATTATTTTTATTGAAAATATTAAAATACTTACAAATCACACCCCGACACAATTGCAAAACAGACAGTATATACATACGGGACAACAATAAAACAGAAAACCTATGTTAGCTATCTTGATAATACAATTTAATTTGTTGAAGAATGAATGCTTGTCCCATATACAGTGTACACGTGAATGCGTATTGGTCAAAGAAGAGACTACTCTCATCAGAGTTCACAAATACACAACCGAATATACATGTATGCGAAGTCGCGAATACACGCTGTTGAGCCCATCTAAAGATAGCAATTGCGGGTCATAAAACATCCTGTGCAATACACGAGAATGGTTAGTAATTGAAAAATGTAATCTGATCTTACTAACTGTAGTAACACTATCTCATATTTGTAAAAAATATGGTTTTATGTTATTTATATTTTGATGAGTGTTTTGGGCTCGTATGTGTCATACGGCACTTTATCTAACATTATGAAATTTCCTTTTTCATATCTTACTGTTTTACAAAATAGTCATCACACGTTTAACGTTGTCTACCTATTATCTGTGCATGACTCAATACCTATAGATAAAAACTTATTCAATCATTCTTGTTGTACTGTAATGATATGCGGATGGACATTTATTAAAATAATATTAATGTTAATATATACATGTATTTACCGGTAAATAATGGCATTGTGTAACAAGTTTTAGGTTTTTACGTAGAGGGTAATGTCCGAGTAACTCTCCATTCCTTAAAAATAATGGAGCCGAGGCCCCGGAGGGGCCGAGGCCCATTATTTTTAAGGAATGGAGAGTTACGAGGACATTACCCTACTTAAATTACACTCAAAGTATTGCTATTTTATCAAAATTGCTTTAAAAAGTTAAAGAAATTAAATTTATACTTAAAAAATATGATGTGACGCGTAACTCTCCATTACTGAAAAATAATGGAGTGACAGAACAATAGGATGACGTCACAAGTGTGATTTAAATTATCTTTCTGTCAGCCCGACATTTGTTTAAAATGAGAGATTAAAAGAAATCTCTAAGATAAAGAATATCATTAAAACATGACACAATTATAATGACACCGAACAAATGTTTATTTACTTGCCTGTCTATAAATAGTGTTCTGTTTTTGTTATATGGTATATTATAGTTCAATTATTCTATAGGTCCTCGGCCCATGTACAATGCATCTAAACATTACAATTTTGTTGAGTAAACAATAACATTTTACAAATACATTAATTAATTACTATGAATTGACATATTTTCTTTGCGCAAACGCTTCTCGTATGTAATAAGAAAAAATACAAGAGTGTTTCTACAATTACTAGTTAATACATTATGTTAATTAGAAACTAGATTTACCTGACCATTTACAGGAATATATAATGAAAGTGAATTTAACCGCAGTAGACAAATATTGTTAAGTGAAATATAGTTTTTGGGTTGGACTAAGCTCCATATGAATCACATCGTTATATGCTTATCTTATTTTGTAATTAGAGGGAATATTAAACGCATTTAACTCTCCCTTGATTATCATTTTGCCTGTTTGTTGACTCTGTCTGTATTCGCTCACATATTTAAATTCGTTTATGTACAGTTATAAATGTTAAATGCAAACATAAAATTAAGATATCTCTAAACAAGGCTACACATGACTTAACATCAAAAGAGTTCATGTTTGAAAAGTAACACATTGGTAAAAGCAAAGTCGTTATTCTTATGTTTATATGAGGAATATGCTCCCAAAATGAAATAAACTAAATCTTAAGGAAGTACACATTTTGATTGAGACAGTATATCGAGTTCAAGTATTTGAACACATGCATTTTACAAATGGTTCTTATGTTATATAGCTAATATAGATTTTCAACACTGAAACACTGACATTTTTAATTTCTGCACAAACTTTACTAATATGAATAAGCAACAATTAATTTGGCAATGAAGCTAGCACTAATTCTGTAATTAATTTATTGCCACAATAAACAAGCTATCCAAAAGGATGTTTAGAATCTAGGAAGTTCACATTTCCGTTACGGATCGTTAATCACTGTTATCGGTACAAACAACTATTCCCTAATTAATGTATTGCCCCAATAAACTCGCTCTTCAAAAGGATCTACATAATCTATGAAGTTCACAATTCCAATAGGGTTCGTTAAATACTGTTATCCTTAACGATACTTGGTACATTTACAATATGGTAGTACAGCTTTGTATTTGAGAACAGAATGACATTGGAATGACATATACTATACAACTACTCACGCATAAAACGAGGAAAATAGTATGAAAAGACCATTTATATGGTTAATAATAATAATTATTAATCTTCCTATGTTAAGACTAATCACATTTACTATATTTCAAGCTTTTATACGTATTTGTATAATAAATCTAGCATGCGTCTGTAATCTTTGAAATTATACAAGAATGCAATGTAGCACTTTCGAAATTAAAATGATGTTTGAAACCCAAACATTGATCGATAAATCTATGATACATCTTGACTATGACTATGTTTTACTGTCTTTTGATCCTGATATAACTGTTGAATCACATTTCACACCGATAATCAACTATAAATTTCACTGAATACAACTATACGCTAAACACACCATTTATGTGTTACATTTTATGTCTTAGTCATTGTCTATGTTCTCAGCATAGACATTTAAGCTCTCACCCCTGTGTCTACCGCTAGGCACATGTATCCCCAGCTCCCAGTATATCCCGTGACTGGCATTCTCCCTACATCAAATTCCCCATATCCAACCTGCCTTAGTCATCTTACATCCTCATCTGCACCATAGACCGAGTCGATCCATTCTCCCAACCCCCAGTCACTCACTATATTCATTAATGACTATCCCCAGCTCCCATCTTCACCTATCATTTTATCAACCACCCTAGATCGACCTCTTCACAACTCCTAAACTTAGGGCAGATTACAAACTGTGCCTCTACATGTACATCTACCGTGAAATTCAACCACTGTTCAAATACGCACTCCTAAACCTGTCAAGTACCATATACCACAACCCCAATTGACCAATCAACGGCTACTATCCTTGCTAATGTACACGCACTTACACCACTCTCATCCTCCAGTTATACAGTCAACATTCGCAAACATACATACACATGCACTCCCCTCAAACCTTCCAACTCAACACAGGCAACGCCCGCCACAACTAACTCTAACCCAAAGCTACCTCCCATCACCCTCCAGTTATACACAGTCAACACCCGCAATCCCCAACTCGGCAGCCACCCACCTCGCCAGTTTTACCCCCTCAAACATTAACATATAAATGCACTCGCCTATCACCCCCAACTCAACACAGGCAACGCCTGCCGCCCAACCCCATCCCTACAGACACACGCGCACTCATGCCTCTCGCCTTCCAGCTCAACACAGAAAAATGGTATCCCCTGCACCACCCCACACACAAACGCCAACCACAATGAAACCCCAGCCACCCTACTTCACACCTTAACCACCCTCACTTCCAACATACACTCCCTCTTCTTACCCTCAATCTCTATTCAGTCCACATAAGTCAACCCAAACCTCAACCTCTAACCAACAGACACCCCTCTCCCCTCCAATCCCTGCAGTCCGCCGACCCCGACCCAAAAAGAACCTGACCCAAAAAGCCAAAATCCAAACCCACACCTCCATCCTTCCCCCTACCCCCGCGCAGACTCTCCCCACTCACCCATCCCCCCATGGTATCTGTCACCTTCACTAATTACCACATACATTAAGATGCTATTAACAAACTTACAGCATGATGAGAGATGATATTTACAAACCTTTACAACATTATTAAAGATGATATATACAAACATTTAAAACAGATTAAAGATGATATTTACAAATATTTAATACAGATTAAAGATTTTATTTACAAATGTTTAATAATATTTACAAACATTTACAAATATTTACAAATATTTAATACAGATTAAAGATGATATTTACAAAGATTAAATATCTATTAAAGATGATATTTACAAAATAATAAATACTTGTAAAGGTAATAAATAGCTTCTGTTCTCCCAGTGCTACTTGATTGTCCTTACAATGAAAGACGAAATAATTTCTGAAATATAATCAATGGTGGTCTCCACGTTATGCTGAAATGAATTATGCAGAAATGCTAAACGAAATTCTTTTGGCCGACAGTGTAATAACGTAACATAACCAACGAAATCAGTAATATGTTCATTCGGCATAATTTGGTGTAAAACGTTTCGTTATGGCTTTCCGAAAGCATCTATCATAAAATAATTTTTCAGAAACGCAGCTCCACAAATATATGGCATATATACCAAATGAAAGTGTATAGATCGAGATGACTGCATTTGAGAAGACAATAGGAGTTTTCATCAAACTCAAATATGTCTTCCCTAGTTTTGTTAAAATACCAAATGAATAGACTTGGCATTATGTGGTGGAATTCCATGTCTTGGTGCCATTGTGTTAAAACCATCTTATTCAGCCATGCTCAGGGACTGGACTTTGCCTGTGCAAAGGCAACGAGAGATGGAGATTGTTTGTCAACAAATTTCTTCAATGCAAAAACCAAAAATCCTTTGAGGGGCTCACAGGAACAATTTGACACAATTTTCTGAATTTGATCAATTTCAATTCAAAGTGCAACACAGGTAAACTGTTGATTAGTTTTATGGATTATCTTAATCGAACCAGAAAAGGAACATGAACAGTCTTTTACTAATCTAGGCAGGTATAATACCTTTATCCGGGGGATTTATGTCTTTAGTACCTGTCTCCCGGGTACCTGCGTTGATCATGATTGTGAATTATATATGATATGTGTTGGTTAGATTGGTTTTTTTTTAAAAAAATACACACGATATTGCCGGTTTGCACTTCAGTCTACGTATGTAAATGTACTGTTTTAGCTACGGATTTGTCCTCAGTTTAAAAAAAATAAACTTAAATTACTTACCGACAAATTTGTCTCACAAACAGGTCGACATTATTTTCAAGAAAAAGTGGCAACAAAACTTTTTTAATAGTGATGGTCTGAGAGTTAAATTGATTACTTTGATTAAAAATGTACATTTGTTTTAAAAACAGTGAATAATCAAATAAAAACGATCAACATTTCAGATATTATTAAAATGCGTGTGGTAAGATAGATAGACGACTCTATTGTCAATACTAAGAGTAAAATACACTACCGGTATATATATTTTATATGTAGGGCCTATATTATTTTACATTCAACGACTTAAATTCCAAAGCTTCAACAATCATAAACTGTAATACACGTGAACTCAACTTTCAGGAAGTAAATCAACAGAAGACCACATTCAAGTGTCTACTCATTGTAATAAGTTGTTGGGCGAGTAGTATATGAGCTTGCCCCGTCAAGTATGTTTATGCCAACAGGATGTATGAAGTGCTATGGCAGATAGGAGTGGATTGCCGGTATGAGATATTGTGACGCATCTACTCGCACTACAGACCTGACAACACTACGATCATGAAGCGCCTTGGCTACTGGTTCAGTGAGAAAAAGACGAAAAAGCTAAATTTTAAAGATCACGAGCAATCATTCAGGTAAATCCAGCAACAGCACTGACTTGGTAAACATTTCTATGTAGGTCACGGGCCTGCTTGTACCGCTATCGCAGGGGGCTGTAATTTGTAAACACCAAACATGTCCAGTAGCGGACATCTAGGATATCATATTGCCCATTGGTTTTTGTGACACCATTACGGTATTTGTCTGAAAGACTGGTGATACGCCCCCTAGTTATACACCAGCCGGGCAATACGGACCGATATTACACCTCTGTGCGATACTGCATTTACTGTATTGATCGCATCTTTACGTTGATATCGTTTTGATGTTTTTGACAACAAATTATTATTTAGTAAATGCATGTGACGAAATTGTCTACTGATTTAATCAATGTCAGTCAATGGTGTTAAATCATATGTGTCATTACTGTGGTAAATGATATCTGTCTAGCATAAATTAAATACTTTGTTAAAATTTAGTTGATAACAATAATGAAAGGATAATACTTAGCAGTATGCTGGGAATTTCATTACACGTAGCATATATGTTTGAGACTATATCTATGTATATTAATATATATATATATATATATATATAGACAGTGATTGATATAAATACAACAATGGTGTGTATATATAATAATTATGCAATATGCAGGGTCCATATATTCGAAGCTGTTTTAGCGCTAATTAACATAGCGTAAGTCTAATGTATGGCACTTGTGACTATCTTAGTGCTTAGAGAGCTTCGAAAATATATTTCTATATATTGTTATGTTTTTGACAATTGCCAAAAAGTCTGTGACAATTTGATTTTAGTTTTGTGTCTTTTGAAACCATGCTACCTCTAGGGCTTCCATGTGTACTCGAGTACTCGAGTACAAGTTGGGTTTAGCTGGACTAGAGTCCATTTTCATGGACTCGAGGACTCGATAAAAGATGACTCTATTTCACATTAATTTCATCCTGTGCAATTTATATACATGTCGTGCCTGAAATAAGATTTAACAACTGTAGTGGAACCCCTATATGTCGTGGTTATACCACATTACCTTCCATACGTTACAAGTGAACAGTCACACCAGCATTGGTCGAATCCCTTCTTTCATTGCCACAGTCACAAATTTCAGTGAAAATCATACAATGCAACCAAATAAAATATTGAATGATGACATCAGATGTAATTTATACCAACACATGTAAGTGAATATGAAGCTAATATGGTTTATATGCCTTTTGTTCATTAATTTTTTATGTTGGTCGAATTGACAAGCAACAGTAGACAGGATTCATATTTATTACTGAATGTTACGCTTTTTCATAACAAAGATAAAATAAATGTATTCTCTTAATATTTCAGTATATTTGTAAAATAAAAAGGCAATCATTTAAATGTTATATCATAACAGAATAATGATAATGATACCGACATATGAGGTGAAATAATCCATGTCAAGTGCATGGTCAAATCACCAGGGGCACAACCAATCAAAATGCGAGAATTTAATACCTGGACATAATCCACCCACATGTGGAATATGAAACGAATTTACAGTTTAAGAAGGAATTTACATCTATAAGCGGTCCATTTCTTAGTAGGGATGTGAATTTATCAACAAATTGTTGACATTGAACTAATACGTATCTTTCTAAACCTATAGAAGTAGGATAATAAATTCGATTTGTTTACTACGTCTTAATTATTATCATTAAATATCTCAACCAATTTCTACTTGATACTTGCCACCCTTCATGAAATGATCAAGACCATTCTCTGTTTATAAACATGGCGGGAAGTTTAGCGACCATGTGAGTTAGTCTGATATATACTCAAATGATTTTAAAGATTATCGGTTACTTTATAAGTTTATATATATGGTTTCGATTATAAACATTAGACATCACATTCATTCCTCGCTATTCCATATCGAGATGTCTTACACTTGATATGAAAATTAGAACAATGACACCCTGTCACACATTTATTCAACAGTACCCCTTTCTGTAACCTGTATGCCTTTGTGCAATTTTCCTTCTCTGTCATCTGCATGCCTGTATCACAGAGATAGAAAATAAATAACCTTAATATCGTTTTATTTGAACCTAAATAGATGTTAGAGTTATCAACTGTAGTGCTGAACGTTGCATGGGTACTGAGGGACATACGGCCACATTGTATCGCGAAACAGGTAGTATTGTACGCACTGTATTCATAATCTAAAACCTCAAAGACAAACAAAATGTTAGAGTGACATGCTACTACGTAGTTGAAAGGTATTTATTTTGAGTACTCGAGTCCGAGTCGAGTCCAACCCCTCGAGTACTCGAGTCCATTTTTTTTTTACCCGTGGAAGCCCTAGCTATCTATACAATGCTTTGAAATATTAAGTACCTAATTTTAACATTTTTAGAATTATTTTAGAAAACTAAGGCTATCGATCTTTATCCCACAATCTCAGATTAGATTTTAATCTAGCCTAACTGTTAATTTCTTAGCTGTTTGATACTGATTTTATTTTTCATATAGACAGAGTTTATTTCGTAAAGGGGCCACGACCCATTATACAATGCAGTGATGACGAATAACAATTATAACACGTTGCGCAATATATATAATGGAAATTGTATGCTGGCATGTACAGTGTCACAATATTTTATATATTCTAAATTCAAAAACTTTGCTCTTTTCTTCAAAGCTAGAAATATAAACTTGGCAAGATTGTTCACAATTGTGGATATGTGACCTTAGTCTTTTAAATCTAGTTTCACATGGATCAGTATATGTTGGAAGCAGAATGCGTCTCAAATCACAATAGAATGGACATTCAATACAGAAGTGATATAGAAAAACTCTTAAAACCATATTTTTACATAATGCTAGGTGATGACTACATCTTGATCAAAACAATATTACCGGTAAAAGAATCTTAAGTATTGGAGAACCATTCAATATGATCCAGGTAAATTTACATCAACCTTGATATGTTCAAGAGCAATAAGTGAAATGATTTTGCAATTTGTACCATTTGATCAAACTATTAAATATCACAGGGCTCAAGAGATTTATTGAGGTATACAAACATGTTTTTCTTCTTTCATGCCTCCCTTAATACAACCAGTAAACATGTCAATCAAAAAATAAAGGTTTGATCCGGTTGTACCTTGGGATATATACAACGTAAATAACTACCTTGGTCAAAATACTTTTTGCTTATTGCATTGTATGAAATCAACTAATAACATAGCCAGCGCAGCAATTTTGTCAATTTCAATTGTAAAATTAAAGAAGAATTTTTGCTAAGCTGATTTCATACAATTCCAAAAATAAAACAAAGCCAGACCAACAGTGTTATTTTGTCAACTTCAATGGCAAATTAAAGAAAAACATCAAAGAATATTATACACTGCTTATGGTGACACTAAATCTGGAATTACTTTAAAACATGAATATTGTATGTCTTCTGATTATCATGTAAGAATAGCAAGATTTATTTTAGAACAGTCTTTATTATTTTTTAAATTATAAAGTCTCTGTGATCTATTCTCGGTCTTATTGATCTTTCTAGACTTTCTTAAATATAATAGACTTGAGTAAAGTGTCTGGATTAAAGACTATGAGCCAGAGCCACGAGTTAGGTTAGACTCATAATGGCCCTATAATAAAAGTTACACTGACATTTTAATTTTACTTTAAATGAAAAAGATTTTTAAAAAGGCCCTGGAAAATCCTTAATTTTGAACTGTTCCAAAATGGACTTGCTGGAATTGTGTTAACAATGCTCCTTTAATGTTTTGCTCTAGGTCTGGATCATAGGTTCCTGATCTCGGCCTTATAGTTATGACTTTCTTTAATATAATTGACTTCCTTTGACTTCAACGTGATACTAAAAAGATATATGAGTTACTGATACATCAGTATTGACTCTCCACAAGCCTGGCCTGGAGTAATAAATCACACTTAACAAGGTCAAACTCTTCAGTCCTGATTACAACCAGATTATAGAGTCCAAATGTACAGTCACACTCTTCTGCTTGAAAAGTATACATGTATTTTCTGTAATGAATATTAACACAGAGAAATGTAACAGTACTTGTATGCTTAAACACATTTCTGTTCGGCAATGATCATAAATAAATAAATAAATAAATAAATAAATAAATAAATAAATAAATAAATAAATAAATAAATAAAGGGAGCTGACTTATACCCAGTAATATACGATAGTCCTTAATACAAGTTAACTAGGCCAACATATTTTTTACTAATTTGCAGCTAGTGTTAAATTTAATATATAAGTAGTACAGGTAAAAGTAAAATAAATAATCGCTTTCCCTTCTCTATACAATTCACATAAACATTGACATTATTCAGTGACTCAGGAAGTTTTTAAACGAAGGAAACTATGAAATTCATGACAATGCATTTCATACAAAGATGATTAGCAATAATGAGTAACAGAACATGTGCATAGCATAAGACATTGTACGCTCTCCAAGTGATAAACAACAATAAGTAATTGTCATGTGCAAAGTTTAAACATCAAGGATGTTCATGAACATGTCAGTAAATTGCCGTGAAACATATACACTCAATTTTTCACAAATTTGTTCGAGAAATTGCACTAATTGGTAACAGTGTTTTCCAGTCTATATATAGATCCAGTCTATTATTTTCAAGCGCAAAGCATTATGGTCTAGCTCACACACCGAAATATGTAATTTTGGGGGGGTATCTATTTACCATTTCATTAAATTATGTATTTTCTACCGATATTGGAATAAATGTTTTACCCAACAAGGTATTTTGCTTGAATTTTATAATCGATGAGAATATATTTGTCATAATTTGCTGGTCTTAGCTCAATAAAAAGTACATTAAACATGCAATAATTTGTATATTCTCAGGACATTTAGAAATACTGTTTGTAAAGCAATCGTCACATTCAGTAATGTGTGACAAGGGCAACTTGCAAGAGAAGCACGTGCATCACGTGCAGCACATGGGGTGTTGTTATGGCGACTTGCGCTAGAGACGAGTCATCACGCTTCGGAAACGCTTGCTGTTGTCCGCTGTTGTGAAGTACATTTTATGCAATAAAGGGGATTCTGTTTATGTGACGACAGATACCCTTAGCGCGCGCTACTCAAAGGAGTACTTCTCTTTGAAACCAAATTGCATTGTATTGTCGTGTTATGAAAATTATTTTAACACATGCCATGTTGAAGATAAAAGATTTCTCTGGCGATTGACGTTATACGTATATTTTCCACAAATTAGTTTTAATTTGAAACACTAACATCCTTGATGGCTCTTTAAGCATAAAACAACATTGGAATGACCAACCCTTTACTTTGCCAGATCCAGTGTTGGTGGGATGGTGGGGAGTTGTGGGGGGGTTGATGGGGTCTTCAATGGATTCAAATTCCCCCTTTTTGAATGTAGTTGAACGAAAAATCGACTTCGGCTAAGTAAAAGAAAGTGAAATGTTTCTCGGACATCAGCGCATCACTTTTATTTGTGTCGTGTGACAGCTTCTTATTGTCATTTTAAAAAATTAATTTGCTGCATCATTTTTGCTAAACCTAAAAATCAATTTGTCCACCAAATATGTATGGGTTTGCAGTAACAGATGTGCTTCCATTTTGTATACTTCAACCACCTCCAAGCTTTATGTTGATGGAAAGAAATCAAATGTACTCGTCACTATTTTTCACAATAAAATATAAAAAAAGGTCCTACCGCCCTTATCACTTTTGCAAAAACATGTGTTTGAGAAACATTTACCTTTGTTTATGCAGCCTGATATAAAAAGTGTACCCATACTTTTAAGGTCATCTGACCTGACAGGCATTTGCTGACTCTGTGGCCCAAATCTAAAAACCTATTTTCATCTTCCACTCAAGTAGGCCTACAAGAAACAAGAAAGCTGAAATCTTGTGCACAGACTCCTTAGCCCCTTGTAGTTTTGAAGAATCTGTGGCCCCAAATAAGTCCCACAATGGCCACCTTGAAAACCATATTTCTTCGTCCTCTGAACAAAAACAAACAAACTCTGATTGAGTAGAGATTTATAACTATAGATTATGTGACTTAATGACCCCTAATATGGACCACGCCTGAAAACTAAAGATGAAATTTTGTGTACAGATGTCTTGGCTGATATTGATTATAAATTGTAAATCTACCCTTCGTCAACTACTTCTAGAAATTTGTACTTTATTATAGTGTATTATCCTTTGTCAGACAGTTACTTGATGACTGCAATGGGCTTCTGCAATGACAATGCCCTGAAAAACAATGTTACCCCTACATCATTACAAATACCGTAAATCCTTGAATAATCGCCTGCCTACAACAATCGCCTGCCTTGAATAATCACTGGGTCAAAGCCCTCTTTGAAATAAATTATCGCCTACCTTGCATAATCCCCGGGTTTAATTTAGCAATTATAAAAAAAATCCTTTTTTTTCATAAATAATTCCGACATAAGCATATTTATGTGAATTTTAACCTGATAATAATCATTTCCTTTACAATATGCATAAGTAAAACATACTGTTACGATGTTTTTGTTATGATTTTTTCAAATTTCACATTTATATTATGGCTTTGAATAAATCAATCGATTAAAAGTCTGCCTTGAATAATCGCCGGGTCAAATTGATGTTTAAGATTAATAATCGCTGAGCGATTATTCAAGGATTTACGGTACATTTTGGGCACTGGGTATTAGATTTAGTGCATCATATATTAAGCGTGGAGTGCTTTGAAGATTTTTAACAAATGACAGTTTCTGTGAGCTATATAACTGGAGAGGAATGTGAACCTCATGTTGACAGAATGTGCACATTAATCTTGACAAATAAACATGTGACCGTGTCACATGCCGCCGTCGCGTCCATTTCCTTGTACATTAATATACAGACGCTCCTTTATTTGAAACATTCTTTTTTATGAACACATGTCAATGATTTTGAAGTTTACTTGTTACTGATAAAATGGGGGAAGGTTTTTTTATTATTTAATGATGGATTTGTTACTGTCTGTTAAGATTAAGATATGTTTTAAGTTTTGTAAGAAACTGAGAAGTGAGTGACATGGTCATACATTTGTGAAAATTCTCTTAAGACCCAATGCATTTAAATTATTTTATCATTCAAAGAAAACAATCTTTTTGTGTGTGGATATTGTTGCAGTAGGTTGAACCGTATTGTCAAATTGAATAATACATACTTATACATGATTTTTTATCCCCCCCGCCACAACGAAGTTGGCGGGGGATATAGAAATGAGCTCTGTCCGTCTGTCTGTCCGTCTGTGCGTCCGGGCTTTTCCATTCCGGTCTCAAACTTCAAAACTATACAATATATTTTGCTGAAACTTTGTACAGGTATCTCCCAAGTAGTCTAGATGTGCCTTTTGCTATTTTTTTTTTAAGAATGCAAACAGTCTGGACTTAGAAACAAGAAGAGGAAAAACTATATTCCGGCCTCAAACTTCAAAACTATTCAATATATTTTGCTGAAACTTTGTACAGGTATCAACCAAGTAGTCTAAATGTGCCTTTTGCTATATAGAAATTTGAGAATAATTTTTATTTTTAAGAATGCAAACAGTCTGGACTTAGAACCAAGAAAAGGGAAAACTATATTCCGGCCTCAAACTTCAAAACTATTCAATATATTTTGCTGAAACTTTGTACAGGTATCAACCAAGTAGTCTAGATGTGCCTTTTGCTATATAGAAAGTAAATGCATTATATATTCAAAATGCATGAATATATTCAAAATTCCTACATGGCGGGGGATATGGCCGACTCTGTCTGCTTGTTTCATTTGAATTGGATATTAGAAATAATATTATTATTTTATATTACCGGTATTAATAATATCCAATCAAAATGAAGAAATTTTAAAGATGATTATTATTTTCTTATGTACAGAGGGCTAAATGAACTTATTTCACTGTGATATCAACATGAGAATTTTATGTTATTTTTAGGTTATTTTTAAAAGTTTGGGTCAACGCTGAATGCATTCCCTGCATTGGTCTCAGCCTTGTTAAAATATAAAGTTTTTCTTTAGAATTTTATTTCCTTCCCTGTTAAATCATTAATTTGTCCTTAGCGTCTATAAACAATTTAATCATTATATTCAGCATGTCATTTCACATCCAAAGTAGCGCAGTTGTTAGTGTGTTCGGCTTCAGATCAAGAGGTCCTTGGTTTGAATCCTCCAACTTGGCAACCTTGTCTGTCCGCTGTAGAGAACTCTTCTAACTGCAGTAAGGGTGCAATGCTACACTGAACTGATGCGCAGTACCACCAGTGCTAGTCCATACCAATGCTCGCAGGTTTCACCATGGTGCAATGCTACTATTGTGTTGCAGGCTTTCTCTCTGCAACAATATTTGGAGCGTTGAGTTGATATAAGTGAAATACCCTTTAAAGTGGTTTTAAACCACAATCCCCTCACTATTTCGTCATCATTTATTTATTGTTTTTTACTTCTTGTTCGCTTTAAGTAATGAGACATTAATCTTGCTTTTACTTGTTTCAGGGCTGCTGGGATTGAGTTAATTCAGGTAAGTGTTGCAGTCAGTTAGTTAGTCAGTTGTAAGTTTATATGTATTCTCCTCTGTGTTCAAATCATCAATCAGCGGAACCATTGTGTCATGGTAACCATTTGATTTGATTAGTGCAATTCTTATGACATTTGACAGTTGCAAGATTCAGCTTGATTTTATATCTTTGGCATATTAATACGATGATGATATTTTAATATCGTAAGAGGATTATAATACAATACTCATGTGACTTGACCCTTTATCCGGGATCAAAACATTAATCCTCATTGTTTGCATCAGGTGGATTAACTGTGAACTTTGTAGATCATTATTAGGATAAATTCAAAAGTACAGAGGTATTTTTGTGGAAACATATTTAAGGTGATTTTCCTTTTGATGCTATTAATGCATTATATATATACAATCCATTTGAACATAAGTGGATATGATAATAAGAAAGAGTGAGGAACTACTACTGCCTGACAAACGATCTAAAATGATAACTATCCTGATAGAGGGCCTCCACATTAATATAGAGGCCCTGTAACCAGGATAGTTAACATTTAGGTTTTCCTTAAGTTTTTTGGGCAGTAGAACCAGACTCAATTGTGCTACAAAACATTATCCGTATGATAGATTTGCATTCTACGGCTCTTAGAGAGCCATCATAAAAGTGTTATAATAATAAGATGATAATACTATATATATATTTCACACAGAATGCATGATCAATACGCTACTCAAAATGTTACCCTGACAGAATTGTCTACTACTTTCGGTTCTGCTAATTACCGCTCCGCATGTTCATAGAGGTCTGTACATTCTATGTTTGGATACCCATTCCAACAGTGCAATGTCAATGAAGTCTTAGTGCCTTGCCCAGGGTCACATATATTTAGTGTCGCCGCCTGGATTCAAACCCACACTCTGTTAAAGGCTTCTAAGAGCAGAAACATGCAGGTTTGTGTTATGAATAAGTTGTAGCGACACAGTCATCTCCAGATCTGGTCATTCCCGGCTCTGTCTGTTCAGTTTCCTCCACCGCAGCATCCCTGTAAGACATCACCATAATGCTGAATGTCCCGGACAGCAAGTCAACTGGTTCTATCGTCATATGTCACATAATTCACAAAAAAACAAAATGGCAGATATATATACAGTCAGGCCTCGATAATCCGAACGCTTCCGTTTTTCATCAAAAACGTTCAGATAGTGAAATGTTCGGATTACTGAGTACTGAGGACTACTAAAGATATTAGTTTGGTTACATCTTCCTACCGTTCGGAAACTGCGAGATTCGGATTATCGGTGGCCTTATCGCGGGTTTACTGTATACTCTGATAGATCCCTTCTTAAAGTAATTCTAATGTGGTCTAATAACATGAACAGTAGCAACCATCACGGCAAACTTACTTTGCTAAAAATATATTCAGGTCGTACTGACCTTTTTAACAAATAAGTCATTAAGATAATATTTTAATTTTGACGACGGCTATGATAAAACATGCCATTAATGTACACATTCAGTGTATATGGTGTAGCGGGGGTATATAGCGGTCATTCCGTCCGTCCTTCCGTCCGGTCAATTTTCTCAAAAACCGTAAAAGGTACATCAACCAAACTTTGTACAGATGTTAACCATGTTCTTCCGATCGCGCACAGACAATTTTAAATTTTCTAAGATTTAAATTTTTTGTCGTTTCCATGGAAACGTCACTTTTTGGACTTAGTTTTATTGTGTTCAATGGGGACAAGTTTTCTCGGATACTGTTCAACCTAGGTGAATGACATTTTGGTTGTGAGTACTCATGACCATACTTTTTATCGAGTTCGAAAACCAGTTCCGAAATATTAATATTTACGGAGTTATGGCCCTTGAATCCGAAATTGAACCAAAAGAACTGTGATGCTCCAATGGGGACATGTTTTCTCGGAAACTATTACATCTAGGTGAATGAAATTTGATATGGAGGTATACCAGATGATACTCTTCATCGAGTTCAAAAACCAGTTCCGAAATATTATTTTTTACGGAGTTATGACCCTTCAATCTGAAATTGAACTTAGTACCAAAAGAACTGTGATGCTCCAATGGGGACAAGTTTTCTCGAAAACTATTACATCTAGGTGAATGAAATTTAATATGGAGGTAGTCCAGATGATACTCTTCATCGAGTTCGAAAACCAGTTCTGAAATATTATTTTTTACGGAGTTATAGCCCTTGAATCCGAAATTGAACTTTGTACGAAAAGAGCTGTGATGCTCCAATGGGGACAAGTTTTCTCGGCAGCTATTATATCTAGGTGAATGAAATTTTACATGTAGGTAGTCCAGATGATACTCTTCATCAAGTTAACAGTCCTGTTCCGAAATAATATTTCTTATGGAGTTATGAAGCCCTTGAATCTGTAATTGAACTTGGTACAAATTACATGTGTGATGCCCTAATGGGAAAAATTAAGTTACCTGAAAAATATTACATCTAGGTGAATGAAATTTTGTAATAACAGTCACTTCCTAAAATTATTTTGGACAATATTATGATGCTTGAAGCTGTTTTTTAAACATAGTAACCTTCACATCTTTAATTTTCAATTGACGGATAGCGGATGGCGAGGGTATGTGAGCCATGCTCACTTTTTTCTTGTTCATACTTTTGTTCCTTGATGAAGATATGTTCTTTAGTTTGTGACCAGTCAGCCATATTGAAATGATCATGCAGTCTGTGTACTGTGTAGCACTATTTGTTGTCTAAGAGAAATAGCTCCAGGGTACACAAATTGTCTATCAGACCATATGTAATATAGCAGGAAATAGATCCACTACCTCTATATTCTTTACATGTGTGACTGTCAGTAGGCAAACTTCTATAACCACTGAAATTGAGCTAAAACTATCTGAACCTCACGTGGAATGACACGTTGAACTAAAACTCTTATTCTATGGTATATACTATTAGTTCTGACTTTCGCATTCAAGGTCATAAACCTGTTTAGCTTGTCACGTGACCTGTCTTGATGGGTGTACAGTTGGTACACCCCCGTAAGTCCTACACAGTTTCGCACACATGGCTTTTGACCAATCAGAATTAAACAAATTTATCTAAAGGGAATCAAAATTCTATGTGTAGGTTGAAATTAAATAAATTGCTTTGCGAGCGAAAAATACCTAACTGTGATATTTATATGGCATTATGCAATTCTGGTGCCAAACTGTGACGCAAAGAAATGTTGACATTTGATTTATGTGAGCAATAATAAACAAAATACTAAACTCCCTTCCATATGACACAATTTTGATCAATCTCTCTCAATAATATTGCACGGAAGATTGTTTAGTGTCCCCTATATATTCAATGCAACGATCTACTTAAACATCTACTTTTACAGATGTTTTAAAGACCTTGGAAATATTTGAGTCAGAACACTGTCTGCCATATAGAATAGAAATGTTCTTCAATGGCTTGTCTCAGTTTATGACAATAGCAATCCAGAATCTCGACAACTTGGTAAATTTTACTTAGTTTCCACAAGACTTATCATAAATTAGTGAGACTAAGAGAGTGACATGGACTTAATCATCTGATGACATAGATACTAATTTCCACAAGACTGATCATACTTTAATGTGAGTAAGAGAGTGACATGGACTTAATCATCTGGTGACATAATACTAATTTCCACAAGACTAATCATACTTGCGTGTGAGTGTGAGTGACATGGACTTAATCATCTGATGACATAGATACTAATTTCCACAAGACTAGTCATACTTGCGTGTGAGTGTGAGTGACGACTTTGTGTTCTGTTGATGTAGTCACTATTTCACTAGAATAACAAAACTGCTACTGTGGGAGTGACATAGATTCTATTTTCTCATGAAAAAAAACATTCTCAAAATGTGTTACGTTGCTTCTCTGCATGGGTATAAGAGCAACACAGGCTGCTACCAATGGGAGGATGTCCTTTTCCTGTGTAACAGTCACATATGATGAACTCATCTATTACTAAGGCCTCAGGTTAATTTAAATCTAAATATGACATATACAGCCTCATACAATTTATACTGCCCTGTAGGGGTGATTTAACACAAACATTTTCTGATTATAAGGATGAGGAGTTATGTTTGTTCACATAATGTACTTTTGCTGCGGTATCAATTATTCATATGCATACCATATATAAATAACTCTGCAAATGGATTTTTAAATTTTGGCAATTTAACATGGATCATCATATGAATTGTAGACTTTGATAGTCACAAATATTTTTCCCTCGACCTTTTTACAAGAGATATTGTTTTGACAGTAGATGTTTCACCCTGTCCTTTCACCACAAGCCACAATGCTTTTATATAATCATCTTATGACTCACAGTGCTATGAAGTAAAAATACCTAATGAAATCAAAATGTCATGATATCATAAACTTGTTGACGTCACAGTGCTATGACATCAATGCACTGTCAGTCTAATAGCAGGGTTGTGTTCAGAGTTTTCAGTGAAAAAATAATGAAGCATGATTTGGGAAGAAAAATAATCCCACCCTCGTGTCTTCTGATATCCAATTGAATATATATCAACATATGTTGTACTGGGTACACAAATTCATAATAATTTACTCACCCAGTTAATAATTAATATCGGTCATTTTAAGGTCATTTTCAATCGATTTTGGAAAACACAGATGATAAAGTCTTTGAACGCGTTTAGAAGTGGAATACATAAGAAAATTACGATTTCTGGATAACAATTTCTATGATGTGTACCAGGGATGCAGATTCAAATTTTTGCTAGTCGGACATTTCATCTTTGCCCCAAAAAGACGAAGCCAGAAGTAAAATTTTTTTAATGAATAAAGTATGAGAAAGTATTACTATTTGTTGATTCTTCATTCATTGCATACTATTAAACATAACACAATAGCAATTAACTATAACTATTTAAAACAATGTTTACCAACTACGATTTACCGACAGTGCTAGTTTGAACGAGTTTACACAAGTGAGTTTACAAGCGAATTTGCGTCAAGATAGAAGAGAAATTTCAAATAATTTAATTGCATATAGTTCATCAAAAGTTCAAATCGTCGACCAAATGATATTTACCTTCTAAATAAACAATTTAAATTCAAAGGAACTCGTTTTCAATAGCGATATAATTTAAGTAAACTCAACTCGGCAACGACTATTTCCTATTCAAGATGTAGTTACTAATTTGAAATTATTCTTATAAGATTACTTTTATATTTTATTTGGAGACATACTTCGCAAATTGTAAATGAATAATTATAAAATAAGAAGAAACAATGTAAACGCAAGAGAAATTGGAGATTTTAAATTAGCATACCTCTTTATAACGTGTGTCATCATGTAAATACGATCGAGTGTTCGTTGCGTCATACAAACGGTGTTTGACTACATAACATCTCCTGAAATAATACTGCTGATTATTCGTTTTCGATAGGTTTATTTATTTTGAATTTGTATAATAGCTTTACTATACATCGATATTGAATTATCATATTTTTTTACAGTATGTTACCTATGTTTAATGACTGAGATATTATTAAATGTATCGAGATTCAACTATTCAAAGTAGCAAAATCTTAATCTGTAACAAATTCATGAATCACAGGTACGGTGAAGCCACACGTTCATGCAATGTTTATCTCTGACAAAATTTGTTTAAAATGTGATGTTAATGAAATCTTTTTCGTAAATAATGTTGTGAAATGGGTCACATCTTTCAGTCACTAAATGACATTGAAAATATCAATTAAATATCAAACGGTAAGTGTTGTTTCTGCAGACAATTATAATTTACTGAAGATAATGATGATTGATGGTCGTGCCTCGTGCTGTGAAGAATATAAATGTGACTTCTTGACTGGATCAACGTATTTCAATTTCATAAACAATTACGACCGACACAAGCAGGGCGCGGTTTGCCTTTATTTAATGCTTGTAAGGTGTGTCTGTTTAGTTTTCCTTTTATTTTCTGCAATCAGTCAACTGATGTCCGATAGGTCAATTTTCCATTTGGACAAACTGGATTCACAATCGGACATGTCCGGCAAATAGACCGATTTCTGCATCCCTTATGTGTACATACAAAACGTTTCAGAGTATATGCTTACTTACTCCAAAATGTTGTGTATCTACCCAATAAAGAAGCTGTTATCCTCTTTTTATCACATGATACATGGAAGGAATGGAGTTTTGGCCAAAACATTTAAAAAATATTTTAATATTATGTGTACACTTGTGCACATCTGATATGATGACACAGGTTATATTTAACATAGAAAATACATGTTGAAATGTATTCACTTCACCCTATAGTTGTGTATACTGTCAGCAAGCACCTGTTGTGTTACTATTAGTGGGGAACATCTCAGGCCCAAAATTTAAAAAAAAAAATGTTTCTGGTGTTTACAGATGGACAAAAATGAGGCGATGACGCGTTTTTTTGTTTGTTTTTTTTGCGACAATAATTTTGTTTCGAATGAAGAGATACATTCCATTCTATACAAACTTCTCACAAGTTAAAAAACAAATTTATACAATTACTTTTTTATATGAATAAAGCACAAACCCTCTTAAATATGTGTTACTATTCCTAATGGTCAATAATCTCACCCCTACACTCCATTTTCCATGTCTAAAATTTTTTGAAGAGTTATCTGCCCCTTTCTTTTGTTAAAACCAAGGAAAAAAAGCTCTGAGGTGTGGGTTTGAAACTGATGTTGTCTGAAACCTGAAACAAATTTTAAAAAATTCTGGCCTTAGTACATGAGCATTCTTGAATTAAGATAGTGTCAACTTGAAGAAATAACTCTTGAATAACATGTAAAAAATTATCGGGAGGATATTTACGTAAATAACTAGCAGTGTGTCATCCTTATCACTGAGCAGTTTGAATTAAGATTGTGTAGGCTTGAAGACCTAACCCTTGCTGAACATGTAATTGCTTCTTATGTCATGTAGAAGGTTGATAACCTACGGGAGATTGTTCCAAACAACTTTAATCTTGTTGGTTGCTTTTCCAAAGAAGCAGGTGATTTACTAACAGGTTCACTGCAATATATAATTTTCAGATTTTATTTAAATATTGCAAGATTACATAGTGTTTTTGTCTTGCAAAAGTTTTTTTTTTTGTCTGAATCTATTGAACTTAACGGAATGTGTTTTTAATGAAAATTTTAACAATTTTAAAGTTTGATCGTACCGGTAGTAGAAAAAGTAAAGCTATTGAAAAATTTTAAAATAAAAAGTAAAGACAATACCAACTGTTTCAAAATTGATTTTAAAATATTTTATTTCCAAATGACACATAACATACAAGAAATTATGAAAAGTACAATGCAAAAAGGATTAGCAAAAAGCCTACAATAGCCTATATAAGTGCTTCTCATAGTTTCAAAATTCAATGTTTATGGACCAAAAAGGTTTACAGAAACTAAATATTCCGACGTTTTGTGTATACAAGATTCAGAACCAAAGCCAACTTTCTAAATACATTTCAGACCCAGAGGACATTGTCTGCATTGTGGAAGGGTTATGACGTTTTTAAAGTGTACAATTGCACTTATTTAATGAGTTGGAGAAAGATGATTGCATTTGTGCCTGCAGGTTATGAACTATGTTGGGAACCTGTTTTGTTTAAATATTTATCAGGTGAAATGAGTTCATGTGATTCTTTGTATCTCCAGACAGATAGTGTGACTAGATGTCATCCCAGATCACCACAGGTCATGAGTTACTTGTTGTTCTGTGTGTGTTATAGAAATATCTATATTTGGTTTCCGAAGCAAGAGCCAACCTTTTACACCACACATGCCAGAGAAACAGACCATTTAGCAAAGGAATACTCGTCATTAAAGTCAAATGTTAATGATACAATTTAGGTTTCCGAGGCAAAAGCTAACTTTTTAAAACACATATGCTTGAGAAACAGACCATTTACTAAAGAAATACTAGTCATTTAAATGAAAGATTTGTAAAAATATATATATTTATGAAAAGTTTTAAAGAATATAATTTATAAATAGAAGCATATTTTGCATACATTATCAAAGTGAAAATCCTTTTTGTCAGCTGTAATATTTTTCAATTTGGAAGTGGAAAAATATTTTACTATCAATATAAGGAATTTTGAAGATCATTTAGTCCTGCAACTAGACATTTAGAAACTTGCATTCTCAGATATTGCTTATACATTTGTAAGGAGTTGACTTGGTCCTATAATCTGGGCCGATAGTAGTTCGTTCCTATCTGCATATCTGGTAGATTGTTTACACTCCAGCCACTGTAACCTATTGTTGTATTGAGGGCTCCGATCATGTTCGCAGTGACTAAAGGTTATCTAGACATTAACCTGGTCTTCATTTCAACACTGAGATAGTGATTGTCTACAACTACTTATAGCCTCAAGATTCACACTAGTTTCCTGACAACTGCTTTGGTTCATACTAAAGCTGTGATTGTGTTGTCAAAGCATTGTGATGTCATTTACTGATGATGTAATAGTATTATGAAGATTTTAATACCATCTTCAATGTAGATATGACTTGTATGTACTTCTTGATCTCATAACAGCAATATCTACAACTTCCCTATGCAAAGCATAAATATTCTTGTCTCCATAACTTGCTGATTCAAGCCTTGCAGTTTTTTCTTAACTTTTCCATGCTAAGATAGAGGCTTGCTGCACCTGCAATGCATAGTGGGCTCAGATTTCCTTGCAAAGAAACCTTAAGGAAATGTGGCAATGCTTAAATCAGTCAGTTATGGAGACTGTCAAGAATTATGCCTTGCATAGGGAATTTGCAATATCTACTGTCAGTTTTGGATCATAAAGATGAACTATATTTATATATCTATTGTCTATCTGAAACTTGTCTAGGGTTATCTATATACAAACAAACATCAACATCATGTGATGTAGGTCAAGGTTTGTTTATCGGACATAGTTTCTCCTTTATCAACTGTAGATGGATATTATGGTCAAAATGTGTCGATTACTTTATCTGTTAACGCAGTGGTTAGCGTGTTCTTGCAGTAAATATTGGGTGCAATGCTTCATTGAATTTCAGCGTAGTACCACCCATGGCATTAGTTCCACAGATGCTCATAGGTTTCACCGCAGTAATACATAGCCTCATGGCATTGCAGGCTTTCTCCCTGCAATACTAGCAGCTATGATATAAGTGTAATAATCTTGAAAGCTGCGTTAAACCTCCAAAAACCTCACCTGTAATTTGTCATAGCTGTAACTCAATTTGTCAACACACCAATCTCAATATTTCAAAATAAGATGTTGACACAAGTTTGCCTATAGCATATAAAGACTTAAATCATTTTGAGCTCCTCGTAGATATGATTTACAGTTTAGTGAAGGTGGACAGTAAGTGCATAGTAAATGTAGAATTTGTTGTCCAACAGTTTGAACAGAAACGCTGGGTTGGTCTAGACCTGTTCACTGGAAGAGCTTGGATCTGGTGACCTGCCAGAGTCTAATAAAAGCAGATGTGAGGAATGTCAGAGGGCCTTTAGGTTCAAGTTAAACATTGTCATTAATTTTATGGTTCCTGATGATTTTCCCACAAAACATTTATAGTGTCGTGATCATTTTGATGACATAAAGGATGATTCTGATGGTAAAATCACCTCATCCAACAGTCTCTGTAAACCGTCATGTATCCTGTATAAAACATGCATTTGACAATTTTCATTCAATCTTTACTCTGAAAACTCATACAATTTTCAAATTACTGAAAAATGAAACTAAAATCGACTTTAGAAAAGTATAATATCAATGTTGGGTTATTCAATTTGTTAATTGGTTGTCATACTTGTAAATTGGTCACACAAAATGGTTTGACACAAATTAATCCCACAGCTTAATTGTGTCTTGTTTGGATTTATCATTTAACATATTATATTGTATTATAAACAATTTAAAAAAAAAAAGAATTAAAAAGTTTAAAATTAATTCGAACAGGAAATATATTTTATAGTATTAATGTTAGTTTACTGTAGCTGATTTAATATTTCTTTTGTCTTTCTCTAATAAAAAAAATGTGTATTAGATATAATTTACTAAATATAATAAATTAAACCTATCTTATTTCCTGTAGCAACAATACTTCTAACAATATTATGCTTGAAAGTTCACTGGTTTTGCATCTAAAATGAAAGAAAGTACTTCAGTACTCCAACATTATTACCCTGGTCTGACCTGAGCTGTCGTAAAACTTCTTTTCTTAACGATCTGTAACAGGTGAGTGACCTTGAAGCCAGGTGTGTTGCACAGCTTACTGGTATGAAATGGAGGAAGTCAGGCCAGGAATAGTCAAAGCTTGTGTAGGGGTCAGCCCGGGTGTTGTTCTGTTCAGGCTTTCTCGACCATGTCCATGTTCGTGAGAACCCAATGTTAACAATGTTAGGGTTAGTTGGTTAGCTTGAAAATCTGTTTTATATTTATACAGTATCTAGGGTTACTTCGTGAATTACTGGTCTTGTTATTGATAGAAATAGTCCATTTATGTTGTGAGCTATCCATGCATATTGCATGCTTAAGCATTCACGTATTATCCTTGTTAGGATCCAAATACAGTTGTAACTGTGGACAATCCCTGAGGAGAAGGCAAATAATCGCCTGTCATGCGTTCAAGGTTCAAATGCGAACTATCAATGTATCATTATAAAGTGAAGTATTCTATTGGCTTAATGTTTCTTTGGAACAAGTCATGTATATAGGGTAATATTTGTCACATTTCAACATCACAGTAAATTCAATGGAATGATAGTCTAAGCGTGGTTTGGTATGTTTGGTTCAGTGGTTTTCAATAGCAGGTTAATAAGAATATTCTTGTCTATTTAAGCTGAACTCTTTACCCACTAATATTAGGGACCTAAAGCACCAGTCATATAGATCAAATAGTGAATAATATCATCCTTGAATTATTTACTCTTAGGTGGAGAAGGATTTATATACATACATATTTTGTCCAGCTGTGCGCTGCCCTGTTGACTCACACTGGGATTGTTGCTGACTTTTCTGTCATTTATCTCAGTATCCATTTAGGAAGAGGGACTTACAGTGCTTAGCATATTCTACTTGTGATTTAGAGGTCTTCGGGGTCGGGATAGTGCATTATGTAAAAAGTTATAATTGCACCTCAAGTTTTGTCCCTGCAATAATACTAGAATTCAGGTTATAAGTTGAAAAACTCTTGAAAGCAGCATTAACGCCCCAACAATTACTTCATCTCATCTCAACTAAGCTGTTTCAAGTCTAATTCTGTAAGTGTTGTATGTTATATAGAATCATATGAGAGTGAAATATAATTTCCTCAGATCATTTAATGTGAAAAATATGTAACCCACAAGCATAAACATCATTTGCATCTGAAAATCCAGTGTCAACCAAATGTAAAATAAAAGTTTGATACAAGTTGAACATGTCGTGCAGACAGTACTACACCGGGAGGTAAGTGATAGAGGATACTAAACGACCTTCTATTTAATACCATTTTTATTAAACGAGTTAATGATTTTGTATAAAACGAGCGAAAGCGAGTTTGATACCAAATCATTCACGAGTTTAATAAAAATGGTATTCAATAGAAGGGAGTTTAGTATTCTGTTTATTACTCGCAAACATATAATCAAGCGAAATAGCCGACATGGCTCTGAAACTATGCTTCCAGCAAGTACGATGCCATTGTGACGACGTTACTCCAATTGTGACGTCATAACCGCAAACTATTGTGACGTCATACACGCGGCGATATTACTAGTTTAATATTGCCGTATTAATATTACACTGCAGTATCTTACACGGGCGAGTAATAATAGATGGTATCTCCGGGACACTAGTAACTTAGTTAGTGTATACCTCAACTGCTCATGGTACTGCACTTAACTACATACCAGTTGGTCTTGTGTTTACACGGTATCTCTGGGATGCTGATATATGCTGTACTGGCATCTCTTGGAGATGAAGTCATCAACCCCTGTGTTCTTCCTGTTATAGAGTTGAGTAGGAACAGGTGAAGTCATATGCTGACTTTCATTATTATTAACCCAGCGTTCGTGTTACTGCAGGAAGAAAGCCCACAACACACTGCATTGCAAACAAACCTGTGATCTTCTAGTGAACTAGTGAAGAAGCTTTGTGCAAATTTGAGTTTAAGTTTTGCTCTCGATCTGTTGATAAAAAATTCATTCTCGTTTCGTTAAAGTCATATGGCACACTTCCTTGAGTAAAATTCTATATATATTATATATAAAATTATGTCGATATGGGGTACTCAAATATTGTCATTTTCACTCTTTCTTTTTAACCCAAGTTGGTAGGGGTGTAACAATACATCGAACTATCGATGCATCGCAATAGTTGGCTTGGCAATAGTACTATATCGATAGTATATACAAAAACACTATTGCTATCGCAATAGTAAGGTTAACTATCGATACTATCGAAATTATTATATTTCCCTTTATTATGAATGATTTACACAAGTCTCACTGCATTTACTTCAAGATTTTTCATTTTAGAATGTCAAAACGAAAGAACTAGAGATAGGAAATAGCAAAATGACAATAAGTCTTTTCATTTATGATTTCTTTACTGAAGTGCTTACATCAATTAAATATTTCTACTAAAACCTATAAGAAATCTAGCTGATAATTGCGTATTTGTACAAAAAACCCTATCGCAATAGTTATTGCAATAGTGAGTTACAATAGTCTATCGCTATCGCAATAGTAAGTGGCAATAGACTATCGCTATCGCAATAGTCTCTTTGGGTCAATAGTCACCCGTACAATTTGGACTCAAAAGCTTGTTAGAATCCTAAATGTGAGCACTTCAGATTGTCTTGACAGACAGGGTAAACATGACTTGTCATTGTCTATTGGGATATTCGATAAGTTCAGTAATTGGTTATCAATAAGTAATGAACATGGTTATCAGTCAATGTGTGCTGAAGTACACCATAAAATATTCACAATGACATTTTCACTTGTACGTTATGATAGAACCATTGACGGTAATACGGTTTAGGTGTATACTGAATGACACTATTATCATAATCAATACGGAATTGAATTGTCCGATATGGTATGATATAACCTTTAAAGTTATTCGATTTAGGTGTATATTGAATGACACTATTGCCAATATAGAATTGAATTGTCCGTTACGCAATGGTAATAACCATTGATTGGGTCGGAATGACCTGATGATATTCTTGTTATTGATCCTCATATTTATCCAGTATAGTATACAAAGCCGTTTATAGTGTGAATATTATAACACCATGCATACAAATTGAGTTCAATCAACACATCAACATTCAATGCATTTGAAAGTCATGTTCCATTTCAAATAACAAAATTTCTTCACCTGAAAGTTCTAATTTCATGTTTGAGTTAAAAAATGTCTTGAAATAATTTTAAATGGATGAAATTAATCTAGAATTATGACCTTTCCATAAGGTCAATCTGACTTGATGTCACTTTACCTCGATCTGACCCATGTACAATTTAACTAGCCAATCAGCTCAGACATTTGAATACAAAGTAAATACTCCTTTGTCTCTATGAACGCTGCCTGTGGAGATATAGTTTGATTCCTGGTATCTCCTGTCAGAAGGAGCCAATGTGTAAGATCCTCTTGAAGAACGGTTCATGCCTTCTGAGCCAGACAAAGTGGTTTGTGGATGCTTTGAATCTGAAATCATTGATTCCTGAATGGATTGGCATTCAAGGAAGTCACGATGGAATTTCATTGAAGGAGCCTTGAGTTTGAAATGAGGTTCCAGAGATTTTAAAAACAATTTCCATATCAAAAACCTTTTCATGTGAATGGTTATGAGCTAAATCAAAAAGTGTTTTACAATTAAAGAAAATTGGCAAATTAGATGGTCTTTTTTTCATCCATTAATCTTGTCTAAGAACTATGTCTAACTTATGAAACTGGACCTGTAATTTCAAAGATCTCTAAGAGAGACACTTGTAAGTCGATGTAAATTATTGTCACTTATCACAATCTTATAAACAGCTGCTTTGCTTTGATTATACGGGGCCTCTTATCTTCGGTCATTGGCACTAGAACAATGAAGACATCCAAATATAACTTCAACCATTTGATCTAAACCTATTGCTTTTGATGCAAGTAATCGGAGGGTTTTCTCGCCGCTAATGGCTGCGATACTGTGTTACGCAATAACTCACTCACTCACTCGGAGGGTTGTTTCCTTAGAAAAGATATTTGTTCTTCATTGTATATTCCAATTCATTGGCGGATATGTATAGTAAAAATAATAATTAACAAATGAGGGCATTACTTGTTGTGATATAATAAAGTAGTGTACAATTTCAAATTCTGAAAAATGGATTGAAACATGAAAAGAATTTTTTGGTAAGACTGGAACCAGAAGCAGCCGCATCAAATTAATATGAACTGGTCGCCTATAACAGAATGCTGTCTCGTAATTCATTCGTATCATAAATGATTCTGTAATGTGTCAATTTTACATTGCCACTGTCTCTGTAGTGGTTTGCTGAATGAGTGATAGAATGTGCTATCATTACTGAATGGAATAGGAAGTATTCATCTCAATTGGCTCTGAATGTGTCTCTTACTGTGTGATGTGATTGAAGATTTCTTGTCATGACTGCCTTTGATACAGCTTTATAAAAGATAAAGATATTTGTTATATGTCAAACGGTGATAAAGATTTTATTAAATCTGAGGAAAGTTTTATTGTTACAGTTACAAAAAGGATGAAATTACATGTATGGTATGACAGTACTACTACAATCAACATACCATCGTTGGCGGTGCTAATTGAAAGTGCAACAATGGTATGATATCACAAGAAGTTGCTCAAGTGGGCCAATTTCAGACACCACATTCCCAACACACGCAAATAATAAACCAAATGTTTTGCATTTTCATTCTTATGTCACCTCTTAACTTGTGATGAGGAATTGGGTATGTCACTCGTGAAAATATCAGCCTTACCCAGCATCTCAGTGAGAGAATACATTGATATTACACTGAACGCACACAATATGCTTGATATCTTTAATGATTCTGTAATATGCAAGTTATTGTGGGAAATTTACACAAGGCATCTTCTGTTCATTTGAATGATAGCTGTTTTCATAAAATATCTGTAGCCAACAGTTCTGGGGTGATTGAAGCTTTGTTGTTATGACTCTTTTTATGAAGACACTGACGTTTTTGAAAGATAATGAAAGATTTTGTAATTTCAATTATTATATATAAGTTTAATGGATTTAGAACTTCTTTTTGTAGTAATGAACGTATCAAGCAAATGATACTGGTATTCACCTGATAATGGTGTTAGAATCTGCACCGAATTCTTTTATCCTTCAACGGACCATCATATAAATGTAAATTATTGTGTTGAGTAATCATTACACAAATTTCACATCCCCAACCTTTCCTGGGTTATTTACTATAGTGAGTAATGCAGTAATTCTGTGAAGTTTTATTGACTTTGAAGCTTTGCGTATAGCAAACCGTTTTGAGTGATTGAACAATTGTTTTTATGGGCCGGGACAAGCTCATAAAAAGTTGCTGCGTATCTTTATTGATTCGGTAATGTGTCCGTTAATGTGTAATTAGAAGCTTCATGAATGTTATCACTTGTCCTGCAATGCTTGCCAATAATCAATTATCCAATCGCGTTCTGTCCAGAATAGTACAATACTGGACAAAGGAGGTAACTTGGTCAATAAAGACTGGATGTCTTACAAACTGTGAGTAGACTGTCATACAGGCCTATAAACCATAATACAAGTAAGTAAAACATGTAAATTATATATAACAATAATAGTTAGAAACAAATGCAAAATTTTAATATTTTGTAATATTTTTGTGGGTTTTTTCAATATTTTGTAATATCACACTGTCTACAATCTTTACAATTTTTTTTAAAAATTTGAAGCAAGTCCAGTTTTGGGATTGAACCCACACTTGAATCAGGCACCAATAACCAGCCCTGTGTTGCAATAAAGAAGATGTCATAAATAATATATTGACTTATACATGCACCAATTCAAAGTATAGCCTTGCTTCAAGGAATATGAATTACAAAAAATATTGTATCTCATGGATACCAACTGATTTCGATAGATTCCTCTCCTTAGGGTCTGACGACATTCTGTAAGGATGCAATTGTTCTGTGGCCAGTTGAGTGTAGCTTTATAAAGGTTCGCCATGTTGAATGCAATCAAAAACATTTGTTAACACGTTCATAATGTTATGGAAACAAAAGAAAAGATAGTTGTTTGTTGTTACTTGCCTCTAGCTCCCTACACCTAAAGCTTTTGTTGGAAGCCTTGTGATTGGCTAACTGAACTGTCAGGACATGAGAGTATACGGGCAGTTGTCAGACTGTGTTGAGAGGAAAACTGTATGAGTTCGTGACCAGGTATTTACACTATTATGCAAATTTTATTCTTCGGAATTGGATCGATATTACTCAGACTGCACATACTTCAAAAGAATCTGGCCTGGACACAGTCTGGTCAATAAAGAGCGAATATAGCCATAACGAGTGACAAACTCTGAGTCATAGTAATGGACAGTGGTCAAATAAACTGTATATTCATTGACAAACGTACAGTCCATGATTAAGTAAATAGATTCAGGAAGTGGACATAGCTTAGTCAACAAAGACTTGCTGTGTTAGAGAACTGTCGTCTTTGCACAAAGCTCTATTCGTGATAAGAGTACCTTAGCTTATAGTTAGCTCCATTAGCTATCTACAAGTGGGAATATCGTGGTCTCTTCAATCATAATGATCCATAAGACAAATAATACAATCTCGACAAAGAAGTGTGATCAATAAAGACCTAGGTCCAGTCAATCTATCGACTATAAAAGATTTACCAAAGGCAGACGATCAAACAGTAGCCATACAGAGCTGACATGGCAGTTTTCTGAATCATTCCTCAAGTAGACGTACTATGGAAACAAGACACACTTAGATTCTTCATCGATTATCGTGTTTGAATCTCTCACATACGTGTAGACAGAGTTTGTGTCATGGTGTCCTAATTAGTAGGTCTAGTAGAAGTTTGGCCAATGATGATTAGATGTCTTGATTAGATGCCAACTCAAACACTTAATTTAGACTGTAGGGTTGGTCACTCAATGTGTACAGGGAACTATCCCTGCACGTCAGTTGCATAGCAGCAGTTTTTTTTATAAATGTCACAACTTTTCACCTTTATATTGTCACTTTACTCAATCAGTTAGCATTAAAATGATAATTTTCAGCAACAGTAGCTTTGGATAAAATAACACCAATGATACGTTTGACATATGTGACTCCAACAACATACTGTATGCCTTTAAGGTCAAAGAGAGAGACTAATTGACCATGGTTGTTGCTGGGTCAATAATCACATAACATCATGAAGAGATGCAGACCGCAGACCATTGACTGTCTCAGAATTTGTTTGAGTGTTAACCCTTAATTCTACAGGTCTATTGGAGCCAAATAGGTCCGCCCTTAATCCTTAATCCTCAAAATAGATCCATCCTTAATCATAGCGTTAGTCCTTAATCCTAAAGGTATGTTGGAGCCAAAATAGGTCCATCCTTAATCATAGCGTTAGTCCTTAATCCTAAAGGTATGTTGGAGCCAAAATAGGTCCATCCTTAATCATAACGTTAATCCTTAATCCTAAAGGTATGTTGTAGCCAAAATAGGTCCATCCTTAATCATAGTGTTAATCTTTAATCCTAAAGGTATGTTGTAGCCAAAATAGGTCCATCCTTAATCATAGCGTTAGTCCTTAATCCTAAAGGACTGTTAGAGCCAAAATAGGTCCATCCTTAATCATAACGTTAATCCTTAATCCTAAAGGACTGTTAGAGCCAAAATAGGTCCATCCTTAATCATAACGTTAATCCTTAATCCTAAAGGTATGTTGGAGCCAAAATAGGTCCATCCTTAATCATAGCGTTTATCCTTAATCCTAAAGGACTGTTAGAGCCAAAAAAGATGCAGTCTTAATTATAGCATTAATCCTTATTCAAAAATAGGTCTATCTCTAAACTAGGACTGTTAGCGCCGATAGGTTTGGTGAGTCTATCACTGTGACTACTGCCCTTGTATTGGAAGACGTCCTGCACAATGAGATCCAGGATCAGATCAGATCAGACAGATTTAATCAGTGTAGAGCCCATTTCATCAGCAATATTAAGGACTCAGAACCAGTCTACTGTAAGCCATAATGAAATATATCAACTCTTAATGGACGCTCTCATGGATGGATACAGTAGAATGGGTGTAATAGTTCACTGGTGCTTGAAGAGACGTTGACTTTGAGTAGGGTGTTTCTCTGTTACAGGGGACGTTCGCAAGCACTGTTGATATTTAACTGAATTCCTTGCTGGAATTAGGCAATTAAGGGGTTGGAGTTAATTTCAGAATCTAATTTGGAGAATCTAACCCTGACGGTCAGTCACCTGGATAACAATTTTTGAAGTTCTCTTATTGCTAAGATAGTTGTATCTTCCATACATTGGAAAACATAAGGTTTTGGTGCAATGCTACACTGAATTTCAGCGTTGCAGACTTTCTCCCTGCCATAATACTAGCAGCTGCGATATAAGTGAAATACTCTTGAAAGCGGCGTTAAACCCCAACTCACCTCACCTCACCTCACCTCCATACATTGGCTTACGATTATCTTAGTGCTAAGGGAGCTTTGAAAATCTAGACCATGATTGTTTTCAATTAACATACAGCATCTTATTTATTCCCTGTCATAACTCTGAGCTTTGTGGTTTGAATTCTGTATCATGACATGAATACACTCTGCAATAGTTCTAGATTTATAAACCATTTCTCCGAGTACTTAAGTCAGTTAGACGATGCAGACAGAAACTCTGACCTTGACCTTGACCTTTTGAAGTCTGATCAATCAACTCAGGGCCAACCCTAGTCTGGGTCCACATCTTCAGCATAGCTTCAATCTGTCGCTAGTCTCGTCAAGAAATGCTTGATTGTCTGGGCTGACTTTCAGTCAGTGATGTCCGAGGGTTTCCTTCTTGATTTGCTTCTTTGTGAAATTGTTATGATTAAAAGTGAAAATAACACTTGATGATCTATGATGTCATGAAAGTATCTGATTTCACTTTCCTTGATCAGACCTTGACATACATCTTCAATTTATGAGGCTGCATGATTGAATATAATGTTTTCTATGGACAGGATTTTTTAAAGACAATTTAAAGATTTAATTTAACATCACAATAATTTCATCAAGATTGTTTGTGGAAGTTTGTTGATAAAGCCAGAGAATGATGGTTTTCAGCAAATATAATTCAGCTGGGTTTGTCACCAGTCTAAGCTAATATTCTTTATCCTGGACCGTCAGCATTTGTGTGTTCATTCCATTATATATCATTAAAACGCTTCAAGACTTTTCAATAGAAGTACTCAACCATTAAATCGGTCATGGGACATTGTAAGCCTGTGGTTTCTATGTGTTGCTATGGATGATAGTATGCTTTATATCAGTGTGAATAGTACACTCCCCAGGGTGTTGAGATGAGGGAAGATCAATATATGGACACGGCTAGATCAGGTCTATAGTGCTGCTGTTGTGGGAAAGTCTCTAATATAAATTGGATATTATTGATAGTAGCATGAGTGATAGTTCAATCTAGCCATCCATCCATCCATGCATCCATCATTCCTTCTGTCCGTCCACCCACCCATCTATCCATCAATCCATCTATCGATATGTCTGTATTGAGGGTCACTGGAATTTCACTTCTCATGAACCATTTTACAGGATACATTGGACTTGTTATCCCCCGCCACGCGTTTAGCGCGAAGCGGGGGATAACGTATTCGGCTGTGTCCGTCTGTAAAAAAATGGAATAACTCAAATACTTTTCACTGGATTCTTTTCATATTTTGCATATGGGTTCATCATAGGGAGAGTAATGTTCCTACAGAGGTTGATGACCTTGACCTTCATTTCAAGGTCACAACGAGATTTTGTCATTTTACCCTTGTCAGTGGGATAGGTCAAGAATCAATCTTTTGATTCTCTTCATATCTTACACATAGCTTCTCCGAGGGGAAGACAAAGGGCTGATTAGATTTTGGTGACCTTGATATTATTCTCAAGGTCACAGCGGAATTTTGAATTTTACGACATGTTAATGTACATGTAAAGCTTGTCAGTGGGATATCTCAAGAACCAATCACCGGAATTTTTTTCCCAGTGAAGACAAAGGGCTGATCATATATATTTTAACCTTGACATTATTCTCAAGGTCAAAGCAGAACTTTGAGTTTGTTGACATTTAAAGGTTGTCAGGGGAATCAATATCACAAGAACCGTTCATTGGATTCTCATCATTATCTTACACCAATAGTTCTTTTAGGGAACATTCAGGGCCCATATGATTTTGCTGATCTTGACATTATTTTTCAATTTTGAAGTATTAATTTGTGGCGGGGGATCATGTCACCTTAGTGACAACTACTTGTTAGCTCATCAGGCCTGAAAGGCCCGATGGGCTTATGGCATGGCATGGTGTCCGGCGTCCGTCCATCCGTAAACTTTTCGCTTTTTCGACTTCTTCTCCAGAACCAATGACTCCACAGAGCTGAAATTTTATGTGCAGACTCCTTGGCCAATGGGGATTCTAAATTGTAGATTTTGTGACCCCATGACCCCAAATGGGGTCACAGGGGTCACATCCTTAAAAACCTATTTTCATCTTCTTCTCCAGTTCCAAAAGGTCTAGAGAGCTGAAAAGTTGTGTGCAGACTCCTTGGCCAATGGGGATTCTAAATTGTAGATTTCGTGACCCCATGGCCCCAAATGGGGTCACAGGGGTCACATCCTTAAAAACCTATTTTCATCTTCTTCTCCAGTTCTAAAAGGTTTAGAGAGCTGAAAAATTGTGTGCAGACTCCTTGGGTAATGGGGATTCTAAATTGTAGATTTCGTGACCCCATGACCCCAAATGGGGTCACAGGGGTCACATCCTTAAAAACCTATTTTCATCTTCTTCTCCAGTTCCAAAAGGTCTAGAGAGCTTAAAAGTTGTGTGCAGACTCCTTGGCCAATGGGGATTCTAAATTGTAGATTTCGTGACCCCATGACCCCAAATGGGGTTACAGGGGTCACATCCTTAGAAACCTATTATCATCTTCTTCTCAAGTTCCAAAAGGTCTAGAGAGCTGAAAAGTTGTGTGCAGACTCCTTGGCCAATGGGGATTCTAAATTGTAGATTTCGTGACCCTGTGACCCCAAATGGGGTCACAGAGGTCACAACCCCAAAAACCTATTTTCATCTTCTTCTCCAGTTCTAAAAGTTCTAGAGAGCTGAAAAGTTGTGTGCATACTCCTTGGCCAATGGGGATTCTAAATTGTAGATTTCGTGACACCGTGACCCCAAATGGGGTCACAGGGGTCACATCCTTAAAAACCTATTTTCATCTTCTTCTCCAGTTCCAAAAGGTCTAGAGAGCTGAAAAGTTGTGTGCATACTCCTTGGCCAATGGGGATTCTAAATTGTAGATTTTGTGACCCTGTGATCCCATTTGGGGTCAATGGGGTCACATCCTTAAAAACCTATTTTCATCTTCTTCTCCAGTTCCAAAAGGTCTAGAGAGCTGAACAGTTGTGTGCATACTCCTTGGCCAATGGGGATTCTAAATTGTAGATTTCGTGACACTGTGACCCCAAATGGGGTCACAGGGGTCACATCCTTAAAAACCTATTTTCATCTTCTTCTCCAGTTCCAAAAGGTCTAGAGAGCTGAAAAGTTGTGTGCATACTCCTTGGCCAATGGGGATTCTAAATTGTAGATTTCGTGACCCTGTGATCCCATTTGGGGTCAATGGGGTCACATCCTTAAAAACCTATTTTCATCTTCTTCTCCAGTTCCAAAAGGTCTATAGAGCTGAAAAGTTGTGTGCAGACTCCTTGGCCAATGGGGATTCTAAATTGTAGATTTCGTGACCCCATGACCCCAAATGGGGTCACAGGGGTCACATCCTTAAAAACCTATTTTCATCTTCTTCTCCAGTTCCAAAAGGTCTAGAGAGCTGAAAAGTTGTGTGCATACTCCTTGGCCAATGGGGATTCTAAATTGTAGATTTCGTGACCCCATGACCCCAAATGGGGTCACAGAGGTCACAACCCAAAAAACCTATTTTCCTCTTCTTCTCCAGTTCCAAAAGGTCTTGAGAGCTGAAAAGTTGTGTAGAGACTCTTTAGTCAAAGGTGATTCTTAATTGTAGGATTGGTGACCCTGTGACTCTAAATACAGGTCACGGGTCATGATCTAAAAACCTATTTTTTGCTTGTTAACAATGTATTACTTGAGATAACTTAGATATTCAACCTTAGATAATAAAGCAAATCCTGATGAGCTACAGAGCCCATGGCTCTATTTTTTTGTTATGTCATGTCATGTCATTTAGAATAGATATGTATAGTCATCGACATATCTATCCCTTCATCTTTTATGGGCAGTTCATCAAATTAGTTCATCAAAGTATGCTGAGATATTTGTCATAATAAACCCTTTATTGTAGTGATTACTTTTGATGTTTTTAGCTTTTAGAAATAAAACTTCCCTTTTTCCATTGCAACAAGCTGATTAGAGAATCAATCTATGGATCTTTGTCCCTCAAAACAATTTATACCTCTGTTTAACGATGATTATTATTACATCTTTTGATGTGGTTCTCTTACCATGAGAACACCTGAAAGCTATCGAATCACTTACTCTTATCACATTTGTGTTTTTAGCTGGATGTATCGAGGCCGTTGGTTGAACAGGGACCATTTGACGCGATTCTGCACAAACTCTCCGACCTTCAAGCACACGCGGACGCAGGTTACATCACGGAACAGCAGCAACTGACCAATGTGAAGGTCAGTTGAGACTTATTTTCTGCACGGTCAGATTGAATTTAATCTACCTGGTGTGAGGATTATCTTGTAACGGAGAGAAGCCCAGAGGGTGGTGTTGATCTTACTTTCTGTTATTGAGTTGAAATTGTTAGAACTCAATCTCTTAGCTTCACCTTGATGAGGTTAGCCTCACCCTAGCTAGCTGATCATAGTAGCCCCTGAAGACCTATGCTAGCCCGTGGCTAGTAGAATCTCTGCCAAGCTTACGGATTATAAAAATCATGTTCCATGTTCTATGTTCAATCAAGCTTATGTGCAGGTGGAAATGTTAGATTTATGTATTCTGTGTTAACCCTGTACCTGTGGTCCCAAAATACTTCTGCACTGCCTAATATTTAAGTATTGGACAATCCAAAGTCATCCCGTTCTCAATTTCTCAGTCATCAATCCTCAAAATAAAGAACTGATTAATGCAATTGGTATGCAGAAATCTGAAACACCCTTGATCAGTTACATCATTTGTCATTTCCTTTGTTTATGTATACATTCCTAGTCTTCATCAGTAAATTGTTTTTAAATTTACACATTCCTTTGAAAGAATTGAAAAAAAGCTTTTTTTTAGGCAATCTGCAGTTTTCTACAAAGTTACCTCCCTTTGGTCATGTGACAGGCTGGTGTTTTCAAATTATAATGTTGATATAATGAGATAACAAAATATGACTAAAAATTATGATTTTATAATTTTAGATTTTACATGTTTACATGTTACAATATTAAAACAATGTCTGAAATTTCACACATGATATTTGTGCCTCATTAAAATGTTTTGCATTATGAAAGTCACAAGTTACAAATATTTTAGTCAATTTACATGGTAAAATGAAAGACAAACCGCCAGTTACCAGCACTGATCAAAACGTCGGACAGGCCTTATTTAGTACACTACTTTTCGTATGGAAATTGTAAAATATATCTCTATGTTGAATGTTATTGTGGTTGGTAACAGTGATAACAAAACAGGGAGATGAAGCAGTGTGATTTTCCTTGAGTGATGTGTTGCTATTTCATATTGTGACGTTCGGGATATGAGTAATTATTAATGACACAACTAAATGTCATTCATCGTTGTTTCCATTGTCATTTGAGTAGCCTGCACCACATGTTTTTTATATTTTTATTTCTGTATATCAGCATATAAGTCAATATGATTGTGTTAAACTGGCTAATTTCTATCATACATAAAATTTTAAAATTCCAAAGATGAAAGATGAATCTTTTCCCATGTAAATGTGATTTATCTCTTGGGTGAAGTAGGAATATAATATGAATGTGATTTACCTATCTCCCCCTTATGCCAGCAAGTATCAACGACCCAGAATGCCTGTCAGAGTAAAACAAATATATATAATGCAAGGTTACATTGACTGTATTGGCGACCAAAGGAAACAAACATCATATATATTAATGTTCAATTATGAGTTATCTCCCCTTGTTGTCAGGACTACATCAGCAGCCACCCAGAATGCCTTGTGATCGACCCGCTGGCGAGTATGGTGAGTCTGATGGACCGCTACAACCAGTACAAGATGGTGGAGGAGAGCACACTCTTCCAGAAAGGTGACCTTTGTCTCACGATTATTTCCTCTTTATTGTTTTGTAACACCTGTCTTGGAATCATGCTCTTTAGGCAGGGATAGGAAAAGGTGGGTCATTTTGCACATTGCATGAAAAAATGGTCCATTACAATTTGAAATTTTACTATTGCTGCAAAGGGAGATTGCCCATTTAAAATTAGGAAAATGACCAAAAGCCCTAGAAATGGCCCATTGTCAAAGGTGTCTTTCCAAATGTTTAGGTATCAAATTTTGGTCTTGGAAAGCTTATCAGTAATTAGAAACTCAAATACTGCTCGTTAAGTTCTAAGAACAATGATCAGTATAAATCTTTGAAGGGCATTTAAAATGATTCCACCTAATAAAGGAGTAAGCTAACTCCAAAACATTGGTTTTGAATTATTGTTCACAATAAAGAAGTTGTTATCCAGAAAATCTTGATTTTCCTGTGATCAGTTTGTTTTCATTTTCTTTTAAAGTAGTTATGAGGTTCCATTTCATAGTTCTTGGGACTGAAAATAATGTGAATCATTGTTCAAAATAGAATATAGGGGTTGAAAGTGTTTTTGCTAATCAAGATTAAGACCAAAGTCTATTCCATGTTGCAGGTTCCGAGTTCTTCATGCCTGCCTTTGTGGAGGTGACCTCAGACGATCTGGAGACAAACCGCAGGAAGCTGACCGAGGCTCAAGTCACATACCCTATTGGTGAGAACTGACCTCTAGGTGTCGCCACCCTCTGTCACCTCACGCTTGTGTCCTGATCCTCTGCAGTAGATCACCCCTGGAAATTTTCATAAAGAAAAGTTATCTTAGGTTACTCACCTTTAATTGGTGCAATTACAGATAGGCCCCGTTTATCCTCACAATTTGGTTACAGTTGAAAATTGTCCGGATAGCAAATGAATCATCATTTATGTAAAAAGAAGATTTAGAAATTATATGTGAAGATTTATAGAGAAGATTTGAAGTATTCCGGATATATAGGGTTCAGTTAAACAAGGTCTGACTGTAATTTAAATCTTTTGCCAATAGATCCTCCAAGTCTCTCAAACAGCTTCTCTACTTTCAATAACAAATATTATAGCAAACTTAATCTTAACGATTTTGAGCCAATCAGAGGACCAGTTTGCCTTTTCACCTAACCACCTGATGTGATTTGTCCATATCGAGACTTTGCACATGAACCATGCATCCATGATATTTTGTACCAAGGAGTTTCATTGGTGAATGTTTTCATATTAAGGTCCAATGCATCGTAGGGAATAAGTTTGAAAAGTAGCAAGCCCAAAAGTGTTATTTTTTAAGTAAATTGGTAAATAAAAGAAAACCCTCAAAAGAGCTACCAGATTCCGGGATGTTAGACCTGGCTGATTTCATACACTGCCAAAAGCTGGGCAATTCCTGTCAGATCACTGGTGTAATAAAGTGTTACACTGAAACATTGATTATATTTCAATGTCAATTGCTTTCCATTTGTTTTATGAAATATATTTGTCCTTTACCTATATATATATATATATATATATATATATATTACTATACCAATATATTCACCTATCAGAAATTGTTGTTTGTATCAACAGTGAAATTAACAGTGTAGAAATCCTGTTACCAAGTATATGTAAACAGATGTTGTTGACATTGTTGAAATTAATTAAACCAGTCATCTGATTTATGTTATTTTAGACATAATTGCTTTTAGCTTGTCATTTATGAACATTATGACTAACATACAAATAAATAACATTGTTTTTGTTTCAGTATGTAAACCTAGTATTGCTCACGGTACAAAACTATCTCATAAGGTATGTATGAACCTTTTAATGAAACCATACTAACACTTGTTACGAAATTTTAGAAAAGTAATTTGTAAGCAAAGCCTGATTCCCAGGGACATGAAATGAGATAGTAAAACTTAGCTCAGTGAAATATTCAGTATTCATGGGAACATAGCATATGGTAATATTATAGTGTTGATCAATAATATAACAAGTGAGACGGCGAGGCATAAAGTGAAATTTTAATAATGTTGTGAATAAACTGATGTTTCCTTCAAATTTGTGCATTATACAGGTACATGACATCTAAAAATGTCTTAAACGGAAAAAGTTGATTTTCTAGTCTATGATGCTTGAGTTTGTGACCTGTGATATTACATTATATGCATATGGTTATTTTGAAAAAAGTGGAGGAGGTGAGGGAGTTGTTTATATGGAACTTCAGGCAGCTTGCTAGAGTATTTCAGCTTTATACATTAGTAGGAAGAAAGCTTGCAAAGCCATTGTTGCTATGCATTGCATTGAAATCTGCAAGCTTGTGAACCGTGGATGATACTGCATTGAATTTCATTGTAACATTGCTCCAAAACTTCCTTCATGTCAAACATTTCATTACAGCACAACATTTAAACCTAACCAAAGCAAAGCATGCTATATACCACTGCATCTATATTAACATTTAAGATGTAAGCTAGCTCACAGTGTACCGTTCCACTTATCAATGTTAGCCCTTAGATCAATCTTAGCCAATAATAAAAGATGATAATGAATGATAATTGAACTTAAAGGGGCAGGAGCACATTATTTTGTCAATTTTATTTGTTCAAATTTCCCATTTATAATGAAAGTTTATATCATTAATGTTTACCTTAGAGTGTAAATCATCTTATTATACCCCCGCTACGACGTAGTCGGGGGTATATAGCGGTCAGCGTGTCCGTCCGCCCGTCCTTGCCTCCGTCTGTCCGGAATGTTTTTGTTCCGCTCATAACTCTGACACTAGTTTGTAGAGTTATGAGCGGAACAAAAACATTCAAATTTAATGAAACTTGATATGTACAATTACCATGATGTGTACATCTGCCTTTTGTACGTTTCATACTCTCATTTGCATAATTTATGCAAATTTTCTCCGTTTCTCAACTTTTACTTCTAAAGCACTGTTACAAGTGTATCTATGAAGACATAGTTACTATGAAAAACACATACTCTGCTTCCATAGTACTTCTGTGGTTTGTACATACAGAAGACTAAACATTGATGTCTATCTGCTATTTTAAAACTTGTCTTCTTTGACCAATGTTAAAAGCTGGGGTATATGAACTAATTCTCTTGTTACACAAACCAATTATCAGTAGTAGTAGTAGTAGTAGTAGTAGTAGTAGTAGTAGTAGTAGTAGTAGTAGTAGTAGTAGTAGTAGTAGTAGTAGTAGTAGTAGTAGTAGTAGTAGTAGTAGTAGTAGTAGTAGTAGTAGTAGTAGTAGTAGTAGTAGTAGTAGTAGTAGTAGTAGTAGTAGTAGTAGTAGTAGTAGTAGTAGTAGTAGTAGTAGTAGTAGTAGTAGTAGTAGTAGTAGTAGTAGTAGTAGTAGTAGTAGTAGTAGTAGTAGTAGTAGTAGTAGCAGTAGTAGTAGTAGTAGTAGTAGTAGTAGTAGTAGTAGTAGTAGTAGTAGTAGTAGTAGTAGTAGTAGTAGTAGTAGTAGTAGTAGTAGTAGTAGTAGTAGTAGTAGTAGTAGTAGTAGTAGTAGTAGTAGTAGTAGTAGTAGTAGTAGTAGTAGTAGTAGTAGTAGTAGTAGTAGTAGTAGTAGTAGTAGTAGTAGTAGTAGTAGTAGTAGTAGTAGTAGTAGTAGTAGTAGTAGTAGTAGTAGTAGTAGTAGTAGTAGTAGTAGTAGTAGTAGTAGTAGTAGTAGTAGTAGTAGTAGTAGTAGTAGTAGTAGTAGTAGTAGTAGTAGTAGTAGTAGTAGTAGTAGTAGTAGTAGTAGTAGTAGTAGTAGTAGTAGATGATTCCCATGGCTTTACCAAATATATACACTCATTTGTAAACTTGATTTTCTGAAGAGAGAAGGGTCTTTTACTATTGGTAATATTATTTATTCAAATACATTTCATCAACTTATTTTAGCAAAAAAAACATGCTACTGCCCCTTTAGGCTAAGATTGGTTAGTAGAACGGCCCCCAGGACAACTCACTACAGTATAAGTCATCTCCCCACTAACCCAGGTACTAACCTCTCGATGGTGTGTCACACTCAGGGTTTGTTTCAGATGGCGATCGTGTTCTCCGAGTCTGGCCTCTGTGACCTCCCCTTCCCGTATGTCGCACAATCCTTCATCAACCACAACGCTGTGCTCTTCAAAATCTACGCTGTCGGGGACAAGTTCTACATCGCTGAGCGACCATCGATTAAGAACTTCTATCCTGGTGGTGAAAGTAAATGAATCTTAGTGATACTTTTTGTCAAACAGAGTCTAATATTGCAATGAATGAAATCTGGGGAAACAAATTAATGTGTTTATTGTTTAATATGTTGATTTAAAGGATGTTGCTGTTAAGAATTGTATTTAAACTTTACTAATGGTTGCGATACTGTTGAATCGGCTCACTCGCTTACTAAATTTTACAGCTCACCTAACTGTCGTTAAATATACATATGTTTTTATAAGTTTTTATTTCTCACAAAGTATTACACATAATGTCAAGATAAGATGAAAAGTGCAATTAATTCAGAACTTCAGAACTTTCTTTCTAATTGGTGACATGTTACCCAAGTGGTGCTAAAGAAAAACTTGGTCACTATTTTACAAACAATTTGTGTTTCAGATCATGAAACTATATTTTTCGACACGCACAATGTATCAAAGAGAGGCTGCTCGCACTACCTAACGATTGTAAGTATCAGCATAAACGTTGTATGATATTTGTTTTATAAAGTGGTTTTCATGTTTACCTTGAAAGGTCTTGAACAAAGATTTAACATATAAGGAATATATATATATATTTATACATAATTTGAATCCAGTGCTTTGCAGTGATGAATAGTCTTACTGACAGCCAAAATAAAAACCTACTGTGTCGAGTGGTCATACCGGTACATAGAGAACCTCACTAAAGTGTTTTCTGATATCAAATATATCAGAAAGAGTTGATAACAGATTATCCAAGGCTTGTTTAATCATCCATCCACATCCATCCATGTTTATCCACTTCTATCCACATCCATTTACATCCATCCACATCCATTCATGCTTATCCACGTTCATTCACATCTATCCACATCTATCCATGTTTGTCCACGTTCATTCACATCCATTCTCATCCACCCACATCCATCCATGCCCATCCCAATCATTCGCATCCATCCACATCCATCCACATCAATCCAAGTCTGTTCACATCCATCCACGTCCATCCACATCCATTCTCATCCATCCACATCCATCTATGCTCATCCCAATCATTCACATCCATCCACATCCATCCACGTCCATCCACATCAATCCAAGTCCGTTCACATCCATCCACGTCCATCCACATCCATTCTCATCCATCATAATCCATCCATGCTCATCCCAATCATTCACATCCATTCACGTCCATCCACATCCATCTATATCCAGTCATCACAACTCTCATAGCAACAATAATCTCTTCAAGCTGGACAAGGCAGACAAAGAGAGTTCCCCTCTGCAGCCAGACAAGGAGAAGCTGTACGAACTTGGTCGCAAGATCCGCCGCGTGTTCGACCACGACCTGTTCGGTGTAGATGTCATCATGGATTGTAGTACACAGAAGTATGCAATCATCGACATCAACTCATTCCCAGGTGAGAGGACTTTTAGCAAGGATTTCTTATTTCTGGTTAGGTGGCTGTCCAAAAGACTCTATCTGTCAGTAATTTCTTGCATTTTGGATTACCACTGGCTTAATTGAACTAAATTTGTTTGTATAGGTCCTTTTTAAATGAGATTATAAAGTGGAGATTTGGTTACCAACCACTCCTCGTAGAGGCCTCCATGAGGCACAATCAATGTTCTACCTGTTCTAATCCATGAAAACTTATTTTTATTTTATATATATATGATATCTAGAAAGTTGATAGTGTGCAAAACAGATTACTTAAGCAATAATGATTATAAATTGTAAATTGTAAATAGAGGCGACAGGGATCAAAGCCTAAAAACCTATTTTCAGTTTCTTGTCCAAAACTAAAAGCTTTAGTAAATCTTGTGTTCATGTTTCTCGACGACATCCTTTTAATGACAATCGTAGGTTTGTTTAATAAGCTGTATCTGTATTTAATCCACAACAAGATATCTGACAATATCTGATATGACTGTCTGAAGCCTTTGAAAAAATTAAGAAATTTGTCAATATGCCTGACCACAGCGCCATGTCTTGTTCAACAGGGTATGACGAGGTTGAAGATTTCCCAAGCGTCCTCCTTCAATATCTTGTCGAGCGCCTCGGAGCAACACCCCCGTCCGACGCAGATCCAAACCCGGACCAACCAATCAGAGCCGACCCACACAGTGATTCGTCTTCCAGGAAACGCCTCAAACCAGACTGCCAGATTCCGTCAGAGACTGATTCCGAGGAGAGGATAAATGGAGAAGATTCCTTAAACCGATTAAAAACGTTAGAGTCTATAAATGGTTTGCATCAGTTTTCTAGTTCAGTGATTCATGGGAGGGAGCAGTCATTGTGTTCAAATCGGCAGCTAAGTGACGAGTATAATAGACACACAAACGGTCATCACTGACAGAAGGGAGGTAACTCTTGACGCAAGTTGTAATGATCGAGTGATGTATGAAAACGGAATGCCTGATCCAAAATATTCTTGTTCAAGACCAAAGTTGTTTCCAGAAATATCATATATCTTTATCACCGTGCTTGCTAAATTTTAAATTGCTATGGGTTTTGTTTTAGATATGATTGTTTAGTGTGGTTATCATGACATAACAAGGGCATTAGAATTTGAAATTTACTTTAAACGTGAGCCACAGAATTATTTGCATAGGAAAACAAACAGCTTATCAACAACTTAGCTTTGTTTAATTTAAACTATACAGACTGAAAACTGAGAAGTACCATTTACATTATTGGGGAATATTTGTTGACATGATTTTGATAGCTTAGTTGAACTTTGGATTATTTGTTATACAACGGGGAAGGACATGTCCGCCAAACTTTTTAGTTTTTACACAAATCTCATTCACATCTACACTGATCATAATTCTCTAGGCCTATATATTTATGAAAATTAAAATTGTACCTAAAGTCTTGAAAACTTCTACTTTAAATTGTAAATATTATCTTTCAGAAATTTCAGTTTCCATCTATGCAGTAGGAATACCCTGTCATTCGATTGTTGATGATAATCATGAAAAGAGTCTGTATCCCGGACCTGATCTTTTCATTTGTCCAAAGATGTTACACTTCAAATCATTCATAGTGTTTGATAAAATCAAAATTAAACGATGGTCATTAGATTTTCTAAAATAACAAAATATCACTACATTTATTCAAAATAATTAAGTTAATGAATTTTCCATAAATAAAACGTCTGGGCACAGAAATGGCTGAATTATGAAGTATTCTTGATAGTATTTGCCACCAAATGCAATAATAATTGTTCATGGACTTATTATTTTCGATTCCACCTTTTGGAAAGAATGTATTTCCTTATTTTATGTATTTTATTAGAAAAGATGTCATTGTGTTTCCTTAACACTGTAAGAAGCATTAATATTTTTGGGATACATTTTCTTTACATGTTTATAATGGAATTATCTCTGTGATGAAAAATACAAACATTTATCTTGATTTAAATTCCAAAAGCATCCTTTTGAAAATGAAATGAATTGAATGAGGTCACTGTAATATACACATTTTATCATCTATATCAGTCTGTATACCTTACTAACCGTACCAATAATCACAGATCAGTTTATAGTGCTTTATAACCTCTTCTGTTGCTAACCAATCAGCTTTGTGATTTCACTTTCTCCATTAGCCAATAAAAAGTCTTGTTTCATTGTCCAATGAGATGAAAGCTTTGATTTTAGAATCTGTCCATTGCTTGCTTTTAACAGATAAGTCCCCAGAAAGTTGCTTGCTTGGCCATTTGACCTCACCATTTCCTGTTATTTTTGTTTTAGATTGTTGATTTTTAAATGTTAGTGGATTTGATTTGAAAAATGAAATTTCAATAAGATAAACAAAATGATCTTATATCATTATTGTGACATTAAATTTTGAATGTTACACTCATGGGCTGATTAACTAACCCTCATGTTTGTTTAGTAACAACTATTTATCCTCACTATTACTTGGGGTCCAAGAATCACGGATCACAAACCAGTATATCAATACATTGAGATATTTGAACTATATGAATAAAAATTTCTTTTGTTACAAATTTTCATACTTCCTTGTAGATGATACAGATATTTGTTTCTGCAAAATTCCTTTCACCTCAGTTAATATTGGAAATATGTCCTGAAAGTATAATTAAATTCTTTTTTGAGAAATATCTTTTCCCTTTGAAGATGACAAGATGTATTGAATTAACATGGGTTTGTGATTGTGAATTTCTATCTTGAATACATATCCATTGTGTACAGTCTTTCATTTATCTTTTGTCTCTTACTATTTTGTGAGATATTTTTATTGTTAATGCTACTTATTTAATGGCATACTGAAAATACCTAGTGCAGGTAAATATAAGCACTATCTTTCAGGAAGAGTTTGGCCTGAAATATTAATTATCTCTAGACATACAGGTAATGGACTACTTTGGTTACCGTAATTTCATCAGATCAAAATAACAAGGCAAGTTTTGTGCAGATTTATCAGTGTATGAAATAAGCCTGAAGAGTTGCCAGTCTGAAACAATGATTTTGTCAGTTTGTCAGACAGGCATTATTTCATACCAGTGGCGGATCCAGTAATTTGGAAAGGGGGGGGTCAATTTTTGAGGTCCGACACCCATGAAACAGTTTTTGAAAGGGATCCGCCAGTGCTTACACTGTTCTATGTACACCGCAATTTTCAGATGGCAAAAAAGCCTTGTTTTTTTTCCAAACATATTATCATGTCCGAGTTCATTCTAACATGTTGGCGGACTTGAAGACAGAGATAATGTAACATGTTCTGTCAATCTCAAATTATATGATGAAAATATTGAAAGATGGGGACGATAACGAAACAGTATTGTTTCCAAAATATTGACGTCTTTGTTATTCTTCTTGGGTTGGTTCCATCTCATGGCTGTTGAGGTTGACATATTGAACTATGTCATATGATTTTCTTCTTTTAATGTATTTTCTGCCATGTGAAAATTTCATTCTACATTCTCTACTGAACTGCTGACACATTCAATAATGAAATCTCGTCTTGTGTTAAGATTTTATTGTATTGATTGATTTATCAACAAACTTGATGATTCCTCTTCTTGATGTAAATATGATTTTTGCTGGGATGATCTTCAGGTATGCAACTAACAAAAGTCTTGATAAATATTTGACAGTGCAAAAATGGATGCTGATGTACCTTATAAGCTCCCTGAGCGATTAGCTAAAACTAATCGAAAAGGATGTTAATTTGAATACTCTATTTGAAGGTGGGTTTGTGAAAATGATGTAAATCTGGCTTGTCATCAAGGCTGTCAGCATGTACAGAGATGTTTTGAGTTTGGGTTTGCTATTATTTCCAGCATTCCCATGTTAAAACACAACTCTATATGCTACATTTCTAATAGGGGTACTTATAAGGGTAGACATGCTTTCTACTTGAGGTAATATTGGAGTGAGTGAGTGAGTTATTGTTTTACACCGCTTCGGCAGTATTAGCTTGGCTAACCTATGAATAACTGCTGCCAAGAGCAGATACGTACTCTAACTTCGGAATCTGAACTTGTTAATGAAATGTTTCTTAGGCTTAAACTTTTAAGCTGAAAAGGAGGACATTGAATATTTTCAGGAGTTATTCTGGTTGACAGTAAGAATTTTAATTGTTAATTCTTTTGCTGCTGAATCAAAATGTCAAACCATACTTTGTGGCCAATGTACAGGAATAAGTTTTTGTCAAAGGGTAGACTCCAGGATTGGCCCCAGGTTTAAGATAAGCTATCTCAGTTTTCCAACACCTGCACGTATAGGGTTAATGTGGTAACTGAGGGCTATGAAGCATTCCTTATTGCAACTTCCCCCACAAGTCATATCTTGTGCCAGTCTCCGTCACTGGCTAATTTAAGCTTGTTGTATCCTCAACTTTTCTGTGTTATTAAAGAACGCACTTCAAAGTTTGGGTGTAGCATGTTGCTACACTAGCACTGAAAAGTTAGAGAAATGTGGCATGGCTTAAATTAGCCAGTGATGGAGATTTGCGCGAGTTATGACTTGCGGGGGTAGTTGACCCTATTGCAGTATACATTGATTCTGCTTCTGTTGTCATGACTTGTTGATTTTTCTCTCTTTAGCACTTTAATATTCTGCTTGTTAGTTAATTTTAAATATTATTTTATTGCCTCTTTGTTTTCAAATCATATGAAAGGTATTTATATCCATGTTAATTTTGTGTATTCTTGCATTTGATATTATATCCCCATTCCCCACTCTCATGCAAGGCCTTGGCTGCATAGTAAAGTTGTTTTATAATGAAACAATGTTTTGTGATCTTTTCCTCAAGTCTTACACAACAACTAATATCAAATATTATGAAATTAATTTGTCATCTTTCTTCATCAGGGTATTTGTATCAGGCAACTACAATCCTCTGATTGTCTGCTTCACTTTTACTCAATCTGATTAAAATCAGCCATTTTCCATGGAATAACACTTGAAAAATAGTGCACCACCAAGATACAAACTCATATTGTTCGGAGGTTTCCTTTAAAAAACTGACTGCCTATATGCTCGTTTTGACACAGCCAACCTCTATCAAAAGCTTTTTGAATAAGACAGCCACCTTTTTGTGTTAACGAATGATTCCAAATGCAATCAAAACAGTGCTCATTGAATAACTATGATGTGATTGGACAGCTAATGACTGGGTTTTGTCTGGTACAGAACACAATCCTATACAGGGTGTCATCAGACCAGAAACAGCTCGTTTCCTGATAGATGCACTATTTTGCAAACTTCATTCCTCAGAACAGGGTCGATTTTAATCAGATTAGACTTTTATGCATCTCATGCTACTATTAAGAACATCACATTTCATCACAAATTGATTTGCTCATTCATACAAAATAACAACATACATAGTCATAGTTTTGCTTCTTCATTCAGAAGAGTACTTCTGAAAACAGAATGTGAACACTTAGACCACAGACTTGCAAAGTATTCCATTCTATACACTCAGAGCAAGAAATTGCAGCGCATGCAGATGTCTCCAGATATCCACCTGTTGGCATTCCCAGTAGTCGGAGTATATCCTTACTTCTGATAGAACAGGTGTAAACATCTCGATCCTGATTAGAAAAACATGAAGGTAACCTTAATCACTAAGGTTACTGGTAGCCTAGGTCAATGTTGAAGGATGGCACTCAGGTTAACCTCAGCGTTAAGTTTGTTTTGTGACAGGGATGCCACGCACACATGTACAGAAACACGTTTTTCAGTGAGAAAATTTCATGAATGCAATAAATATTCAAGAGTATTGACAAACATTGACTGAACATTTTAAAATGAGAGTCTGATGAAGGGGGTCTAACAAAATTTTTCACCCGACGGCCTGGATGGCTCCATGTGTTGATGACAGATCTAACCTCTGATGTTCAGATAGGTCTCAGAACTGTCATATGTTAGAGAGCAGCTGATACATGTTAAGTGTCCAGACATGGTAGAACTAGTTGAAGCATCACATCATGCACGCAGCATGTCACAGAAGTGTTCTATATGTTTGACGGCGGTGCCGGACTGTACGGGGTGTCTGTAGGTACACAGGAGGATCCCCTGGGGGAGGTTGCTCACCACCAGACCCTCCTGGTTCCCCGGCGCCGTGGCGTACAGGCTGAAATCAGAAAATAGGATCAATATGTTTGCCTACTATACTTCATATGGCTGAATGGTCAAAGGGTCATGTTGAAAGGAAATGAACTTTCTTTTGAATCTACCAATCAGTGTGCCTCTTATGACATCACTGATAAGCGGCACACGATTGGTCAATAAATGGGAGGTGAATTTCCTTTTGCACATGACCAAAATAAGGCTGCTGTCAGATCTACAGCCATATGTATGATGATGATGATGATGATGATGATGATGTAGAATTGTTCAATGATTTCAAACTCACATCCTGCTCCCTCCGAGTATTTTAATCTGCTACACTACATAATACCCTCAGTGTGTAAAAGGGAAATGTTTAAAATGGTTAAAATAACCAGCCTATGAAAAGATTTAAAATCAAGCAATATTGGCAGTCCTTGAATGAGAAGTCTGATCATCAACTTTCAAATCTTGACATTTCATCGGCTGACAACATACATGCGATAAATAGCAATGCCTAAACCAGCTGCTAAGCTTAGCATACTACACACTCCGGGTATTATGTAGTGTTACAATGAAATACCCTGAGGAAGCAGGATGAAAAACTCGATGAAAACAAAGTCATACCAGCACATGCATTAAATATCAAATGTCAATACACAGACACAAACTTCAAATATAAAATGACACATATTATACATTTAACTAGGGGTGACTATTGACCCACAAGGACTATTACGAAAGCAATAGTCTACTGTGACAATATTGCGATTGCGATAGCGATAGTCTATTGTGACCTACTATTGCAATAACTATAAAAAAATTTTATAGGATTAACAGTGTTTTATTATCTTTACCTTGAACTTTCTCCTTCAAAAGTGACATAATTTAGTGCAAAAGCAACAAGAATGATAACTCTTACATCTTCCTGTTGTTATTTTTAGCTATCCGTGATCTGTTGGAGTGCATTTTTCAAATCTAAAAGATGCATTTTTATGCAAATTTACTCTTAGGTTCAACCACTGGATTGAATAAACTATTGAAACCATCGATAATTAGCCATGCTATCGATGTTGGAGTGCATTTTTCAAATCTAAAAGATGCATTTTTATGCAAATTTACTCTTAGGTTCAACCACTGGATTGAATAAACTATTGAAACCATCGATAATTAGCCATGCTATCGATGCTATCGATAGTTTTTCAAAGTTACTATCGATAAAGTACTATTGACACAGTAATTATTGCGATAAATCGATAGTTCAATCTATTGGTACACCCTTACATTTAACGATTAACTGTACCTGCAGTACGTCTTTTTGTAAACCTTGAAATCTGTTTTCCTCCCTCCTCTCGTGGGTAAAAGAAACCCTTCCTCACATGATGTTGACTGGAAAAGCTTTAAGAATTGATGCACATCGCTCTGTAAACAAAATTTATTTTTTCAGTTTTTTCAGCTATGGATCAGCTACTGAAGTTCAGGTTCAGTAAAGTGCTACACTAGCACAGAAAAGTTAACAAATGCAGCAAGGTTTAAATTAGCTAGTGATGAAGACTTGTTCTGTGGAATACTGCACTGAACTTCAGTATAGCATTCTTTCTGCAGATTGAAGGTTCTCTTTGATAGACAAAGTTTCTTGAGATATGCCTCGCAGAATGATTTAGAGAATAACCAACGAGGTACGAGTGATTACGGGAAATATCCATGAGTCTAAATAATGTTCAGCCGCGAGTGGCTCTGAACATTATTTAGACGAGTGGATATTTCCCGTAATCACTCGTACCGAGTTGGTTATATTCTATATATTACCCATTATGCAATTAAATTGACCAAATTACGCTTGCTTATTACATTTTCATGTTGGGCGGCCGCTGTGAAGGACCCGTCGCCACAGTAACATTGTGACGTCATAAGATAATTCGTCGCGTCTGACCATTGTTTTATGACGTCATAGTCAGTTTTCTGCGGGTAACCGACCAATCAACGTTGAGAATCACTTGAAAGCACATGTGCAAATATCACAAAAATAATCACCTGTGTCTTCTCACCCGTATGGGTAATATATACATGTATTACATACTTTCTACTCTTGAATTTCAATTATCTAAATTATCTAATGTATCCCGGTTCGTGACTGGAATTAAGATGATTAAAAAGTTACCATATTTCAACAAATAAGTGCCTGGACACAGACTTTCAGACCTGATGCTTATTAGAGACCCATGACTTATTTGAGGCTGCTTATATCAGATCTGGTGCTTAGAATTAAACAGAAATAAAAATACATCTTCAAACTTTCTTCTTTGAAAACTCCATTGAAAACATGGCACACTCGTTACTTATTAGAGGCAAGGTGCTATTGAAGACCCAGTGCATTTTAGAAGAAATATGGTACTCTCAATGTGACGTACAGTTTGTAGGTGCTCCAGCTCCCCGTACGTGTAGACCAGTACACCCTGTTTGGAGACAAGACACACGCCACTCACAACACGTGCACTCAACAGGCGATCTGAAACATGATATGGCTTAAGTTTTAAAAACAACAATTATACTTTGTACTTCATATTTAATTATTTTGATATAATTCAACAAAATGAAACAAAGTAAACATTGTACTATTGTGTTACTTTATTGTGCATGAATTATAAATGTAACAAAATTTTCATACTTTGTAACTTACTTTTAACAAACACTTCCCATGACGGCGGTTTAGCATGTGATGCATCTATGATGGTTTTGTTTGCCATTATATATATAGTGAAGTACTGAACTCAGTCTTTTACTCTCTATCTAATCTTACTATTGTCGGTGAACTGCACTGCGATGCCCGTAAAGAATGACCATAGGGCCTACTGTACACTAACACTACTCTTTCCTAAACTGTATTCTCCATTACATATTTGTTGGTAACTTTATGTAACTTTTTCAGCACTTCCAAATCAACAAATCAATCGAATACTGATTGCTAAATCAGTAAATGTTTTGAACGAGAAACAAGTGAAGGGAGATAACTCCGGTTCATATTTCCATTTTGGATATATTTGGACTTAGAAAATGTCTACGGCATAAAGAACTACGTGTTCAAGTCCGACATGCAATTTTCTTGTGCAGCGAACCTATAATTTTATGACCCTGTGACATTGAAAAATATACAAATTATGTATAAATGAATATTTTCCACATCATATTTTTTCTTCTCTTTGATGAAGGGTATATGTATATGAGTCATTCTAAAAAAATGGACAATTCCGGACACAAACAAATTGAAAACATTAAAGAAACTAAAGAACTTTATTTTCACAAATATGAAGATATATCATTAAGATATGAGAACAATATTAAAGTGGGTCATAATGAGATATATTAAATCGATCGGTGGCCAATTTATTTTAATGCTGGAGTAAATTTTCAAAACCTTTAGATTAAAAAGTAATTGACTTTGCAAAAACAGATTTTACTGGCATTGTCGCATACATAGTAATGTATTCTTCCTGGATATTGCCAACATGACATTGTTAATATTTACATAACTAATGAAAAAATAAATGATGTTACAGGAAAGACAACAGCGTTATTGTAAAGACACCCTATGCTACCGGACAGACAAACAAATTATTGGTTGAGACACATATGGTATTAAAGGAATGACTCACAGTACTACTCTAAGTAATGTGACTTTGACGACTTCAATTATAACAGTAGATACCTCGCCCCGATGGGGATGGGTAAAGTAATGAAGATAGATGTGGGTTAAATGGCCTAGAGTGTGGGGGTGCTCAAGAGCTGCTGCTGCATAAGTATTAAGTATAGAGAATAAATGCACCTGCAGCTACCGCTGCTACCTTGCCATGGCGCTACCGCTGCCAGGCACCAAGCATAAATGATAATATTGAGCCAGGGCAACATGTGTTGCCAAGCCAACTGTTTACTGTAAAGCAAACCCTAATCACCTGCCGTAAAGCAGTGTGAATATATACCTGATCCCTACCGTAAAGCAGCAGATCCTAACCATGAAATTTTAAACGTGAAGCCAAATATAAAAGCAGTCAAAGAGCACCCCGCCATAAGCACCAAAGTGCTACCCCACACCCAGGCCATACACGCTAAGCCCACCAACTTCCCTTCCAGAAATAATATAAAGTAGGGGGAGTATTTACAAGTCAACCTGAAAAAGAACGGATTAATTCAATTTCAAAGTGTCCAACATTTTGGCGATGTTCGCCATGAAAAACTCTGTTCCTCTCTTTGAGAGGTGCACGCCGTCGAAGGCATACAGGCCCCTGTCTCTGCTGTAAAACTGGGGATGGAGGACCTGTAAACCTCCCTCAGCCTGAACGAAGTTTCCCACCCTCCTGTTCAGTTTCGCGCGAGTCTTCTCCAACAAGATGGGACACCTGGCCACGTGCCAGTACCGGCGAGGAAGGATGTCTGACCATATGATGCGGGTGTTCGGTAGAAGACACCTGATGCGAAGGAGAGTGATCCTGATCTCATGGTACAACTCGCAGGCGGTGACCTGACCGAGGTCATTAGATCCCAGGTGGACGATGATAGCCTTGGGGTACTCGGTCGTCCTGGCTACTTGGCGATCCACCACCTGCTGCAGCTCTGCCCACCTCATCCCTCCTCTCGCCAGCCAGGGGATTGAAAACATTGATAGAGATTATTTGATGATGGCGGCACGGCGGTTGAAATGAAAAGGTATGACGTCATCGATGACGTAGGGGAAGTGACGTGGGGTATTAATGCTAGTTGCGTGCGCGGAGCGGAAAAGGGGGGAGGGGGGGGGGGCGCAATGAATGAGTTAAATAAATAAAGCTTGGAATCCCTGTCACAAAGGCATTTAGCTTTGAGTGCTAAATGCTATTATATTAAAAATAGGTTCAAGTCAAGACCTCAAATGTTACGGAAAAGACAATTCAATAAAGTTTAGCTATTTTCTATGATGGCTGAGAGGGGACATCGCTCTTTCGCCCTCTGGCAACAACGCGATAAAGCGAAAGAGCGATATGGACACACGACAAAGTGATATAGCAACACGACAAAGCGATAACGTCGAACGACAAAGCGATAAGGCGGCACGACAAAGCGATAAGGCGGCACGACAAAGCGATAAGGGGGCACGACAAAGCGAAAAGACGGCACGACAAAGCGATATTGCCGCACGAAAAAGCGATAAAAACATTTCGCTTTGTCGCGCAGTTATATCGCTTTATCGCTCTTTCGCTTTATCGCTCTTTCGCATTATCGCTCTTTCGCTTTATCGCTTTATCGATCTTTCGCTTTATCGCTTTATCGCTCTTTCGCTTTATCGCTCTTTCGCTTTATCGCTCTTTCGCTTTAGCGCTTTATCGCTCTTTCGCTTTATCGCTCTTTCGCTTTATCGCTCTTTCGCTTTATCGCTCTTTCGCTTTATCGCTTTATCGCTTTATCGCGCTACTATATCGCTTTATCGCTCTTTCCCTTTATCGCGCTACTATATCGCTTTATCGCTCTTTCGCTTTATCGCTCTTTCGCTCTTTCGCTCTTTCGCTTTATCGCTCTTTCACTTTATCGCCCTTTCGCTCTGTCGCTTTATAGCGCTTCTATATCGCTTTATCGCTCTTTCGCTTTATCGCTCTTTCGCTTTATCGCTCTTTCGCTTTATCGCTTTATCGCGCTACTATATCGCTTTATTGCTCTTTCGCTTTATCGCTCTTTCGCTTTATCGCTCTTTCGCTTTAGCGCGTTTTATTATCGCTTTGTCGCGTTGTTATATCGCTTTGTCGTGTTGCCTTATCGCTTTGTCGTACGGCGTTATCGCTTTGTCGTGTAGCCTTATCACTTTGTCGTATGGCGTTATCGCTTTGTCGTGTAGCCTTATCGCTTTGTCGTGCGGCGTTATCGCTTTGTCGTGTGACCATTTCGCTTTGTCGTATGGCTACATCGCTTTGTCGTGTGGCCATATCGCTTTGTCGTGTGGCAATATCGTTCTTTCGCTTTGTCGCGTTAGTGCCAGAGGGCGAAAGAGCGATGTCCCCTCTCGGCCATCATAATTTTCGATGAGATTCGATTGGTCATTTAGATCTAGTCAAGCACAACGATAAAGAAAAGTTCATAGCTTCACGTCTACAATGAACTAGTTCATGACACGTCGTATTTATTTTCAGTAGAGATCACATGTAACTATTTTGATTCAGTAAAGACAAATCGGTGTTCTACTGGACAAAATATTAAAGAACAAGATTTAAAATTATTGTGGAAAGAATGACAAGAAGTTGAGATAAAACTGAAGCGGTGGTTGAAATGACATCTGGATAATGTCATGTCTTGCCATGTACTTAATTGTTGGTAAAATAAAATAAATACATATTTCAAAGATTTGTTTCAGGAAAGACAATAATGTTATAGGATGAATGATGATTGGAGAATAACTATAAACAAAAATTTATTGTTGAAACGTTTGGTTGGGGATAAAGGTGTTTATCGCACTAATGTTAGTTTTACGTTTGATAGTAAAATCAACTGGCGGAATACAAAATGTTTAAAGCTCTCGTAAAAGAACCGGCAAATTTGCCACTAGTGAAATATATCTTTCAAAGTGCTGAACATGAAGTCAGCTCTTCATACAAAATCTCGGCATGCATTCGCGCTGCGCATATGGTTTGTTTTTCTACGTTGTATTAGAAACACATTTGTTAGTCGACATGGTGTACACCTAGTGATCATTTAAAAGGAATATTCGACATATGATACGGTTTTGAAATGTATGTCTGCTTGTGGTGCTAAAAGCTTTCTGGTGTATGTGCTGGAAAATGACCCTAGCCCTTGGTGATATCGACAATATCATTATGCAAGATAACTACTGAGTGTTTACAAAGCGTACGCGATTTAGAGGCCTGTAATAAGTTATTTTTGCATATTATACTATGCAAAAAAAGTAGGGGATATTGGATTTATAAGTGTTATTAAAAGAAAATTATGAATCCAAAGAAGAAACCAATAACGAAAACAAATTAAGGGAACACATATCGATTTATCCACATCATTGGTGCTGTAAATGACACACACACTGTCCATACTGAGGACAAAACCATATTCGGGGCGCAACATCAGAATTACCATGAAATGAAAGCAAAGTCAGTAACGGGTAAACCCCCCTCCGTTGGCCCACAGGTGAAGTTTATCGCAAATATGTTGCGCAACAGAGATGAACGACCAGTTTTCCATAGGTGCGACCGAAGTTCATCTCTGTTGCGCAAAATATTTGCGCTAAACTTCACCTGTGATCTGAGCAAAGACTGCGAGAGAATTCAGCCAATATATGTTTAATAATTTTGGATTCCAAAAACCAATCATTTGTTAGATGGCATGGACTTGCCACTCAAAGGTGATGTCAGTTCATAATAATTCTTAGTTTTGTCAACAGTTTGATGAACACTTTGGTACAATTTTGATAAAGTTCAATACAGAACAACCCTTCGTGTAAATATTTTGGTGCGAAATTTGAAAACTGATTTAAGCTCAGCAATATACAAATCGTATATAAATTACATTATGATTGCTATTGATGATGAATATTTAATTGTAATTTATTTCAAACTCAATATATGAAGATGATCTATTCCAACAGTCTAGCTTTTAATTTAGTTTTTCATATGTTCATATTAACCATATGTGTTACAAATGATCCACCTACCTGTTACAATTGCCCCGTGATCGGGGTCGATTGTAACACTCGCAGTGTTTGCATTTAATTAGTCGTAACTTTATAGCTGTTGAAATGATGACACTTACATTTCAAGCCAATATGTCAACGTACTAATTAGTACCAGTTTACTTGACGATCTAATCACAAGTAACCAGCTATAACCAGTTAAGTAAAAAGTGTTACAATTGACCCCGCTCTACCCTATTGTTACGAGAGTGGGTGAAACAACGATTAAAGCACGATCCTATAAGCCGTATCCATAGAGAACGGTTATTTTTATTGGAAGGAAATAGTTTGACTATAACGCGACAGTGGTGTGGCCCTCTTCAGTGTGAGAGGTAGAATTGTAGGTCTGACGCGAATTTGAGAGTTCAGACAGCACGATGGTTGACCATAATTAAAGCTCTACTCTGAGTGTTACTGTATCGCTTCATCAGTCAGATCCTTTGAACTACCTTCTAGCGACTAGTTTAATGTGAACATCTTAAAATAGCCGCTCGAAGGGAAATGGACTCGCATGGCTGAATGTACAATCATTTTAGAACTCTTTATATTGATTCCGTGGTATTATGATACACTGGTTACACTTATTTCCTGTTCGTGAAAGCACTTTATTTAAGTAACAACGCCGTGCTACAGCACCTTTAAATCATGCCAATACGCTGTTAGTGTCGACTTTCTGATGTACTTCCTGCTTCCGTGTTCTTTAAAACCTGATAAATTATGAACATTGTTAATATCACATTTAATTATATCGTTTAATCACAATTGTTAATATTCTGTATAAACATTTCCCACCCCATTACATTCGAAATTCGATCTGATGAAGGAGTAAGCATAAACTCCGAAACGTCGTGTCTGTTCACCATAAAGAAGGTGTTATACAAACAAATCTTGTTTTCTTATGTATTCCACTTCTAAATGCCCTTTAAGGGTCTGATAAATGAAAAAAAATTATATATATATATATATATATATATATATATATATATATATATATATATATATATATATATATATATATATATATATATATATATTTGCTTTCTTATATACTCAGAACTATAGTTTCAGCACCTAGCTTCTTTAGGGGATATTTTAAGAAGCATTATCATTTGTTTGATAACGGTGTTATAATCTACACCGAAACGTCGCCATCTTGCAGTAAAGAAGTTGTTTATCCATATAACTCGTTCATCATTCAACTTCAGATCAACTTGATACATGAATGAATGAATTGTTTATTCTCATGAAACTCAGAAAAGTGACAAAGTGAAACAACACTGTGTATAATATACAGGTTTGATTATGGGAGCAAACACTGTGCGTGCATATAGGTTGCATAATTTAAACAGGGGTGTTTTATCCGTACTTGCCATCAGAGATTAATGTATCTTAGATGAAATATTGCACTAACGGTTTGGTAGGAATGAATTCAAATGGAAGATGCAACACGTAATCTTCTATTGAAAATGCAATACAAACTGCAAGTATCTTTCATCTATATATTAACGTAATGCCATCTACCTGATTCTATGGTTACACGTTAATATTTAAGTTAGCCAAATGCGTGTTTTATGGGAAGTGTCATTAACATTCGTACCAGTGTTGATAACATTGGCAACACAATAAAGATGAAACATTGTATTTGAACACTTATGAGATAACCATACGTCAGGTCATTCCAAAGTTGTTTAAACTACATTTATAAACATAAATTTGGATCACTGACTTTGATTTTAAACATGATTCAAGACAATGTTGATTGGATTTTTTCTAACCTTAATAAGTTATGGTTTATTTCTCTCGAATCAAAACTCCTCTTTCGTTAAATGTAATTCAAATTGAGCAATCGTTGTGTTCAAGGACGTGTTTTCGTCTGTTTTTATATGCTAGGAACAGCTAAAATACCTTCACAGGTGTAATGAGCACATACCTCTTACAATACAAATATCATTCATGTTATACAGACGGATAGGAATAATTGAATGCATATTTTCAGCGCTAGAGGTGTTTTGAGTCTGGAGATATCAGTGTATTGTAACAGAGGTTGTATGTGAATAACTTGTGTAACCTCTGTTTGGAGGGAATGCATAGAAATGTGTTGTTACAAGATTGAAATTCACTGCAAAGTAAGATGCGGTTCGATTTAGTCATGTCATGTCATGTCCAATATACCGAAAAAACCCACAGGTATTCATCTTTATAAATGGCTTGTCGTCGCTTACGAAACCCATGCACCTCCTTCAGCTTAACCGTTATGGTACAGTGGTATGGCCGATGCATTTAGTCTGCAGCAGTATGAAGGATTTGAAATCATGACGGTCTTTCAGCAAAACAGTTGCAGACTGGTACTTGGATTTGGAGTTAGATTTCGAAAGAGAAAGTCATTACAGACCCATTACCTTCACCTTAACGTAAACATGTCTGAGGTAAAATATAAATATTTGAATAGGTACATTCAAAGATAATACCACTGATGGGAGGGCCTTTTATTATATGCTAATCGATGTGAGACTTTTTTCAGTATGAGAAAACATGTTCTCATCGCTGCAGTTTGATATCACTTTTTCAACACATAGCCACTCGCAACTTCCAAACGCAAGGCATAACTCTCACCAGTCTGTATTGCTGGCTGATTTAAGCCTTGCAGTATTTCCCTCGCGTTGTTGCGCCTAGATAGTGAATCGCTGCACCAGAAATGCATAGTGGGCCTGGATTTCTAAGCACAGATTTCTTAAGGAAATACTGCAAGGTCTAAATCAGCCAGTAATGGAGACTGGCAAGAGTTATGCCTTGCATTGGAAAGTTGAGCCACTCGTGAAAATATCGGCTTTACCGAGCCACTGGATGAGAGATAAGTATTATCACACTGAAAACAAGACATCCTCTATGTAAACATTCATAAGTCCCTTGCATCAGGGTATAATCTTAGCATACAAACATAGGAAATTCCACTGGGATAAAGACTGAATTGAAGGGTCAACACACCCGTGTGGTATATAAGCAAGACTAAACGACGACGAGCTGAACATGGAGTGATAGATCACAGAAAGCTGTGATGTGATTCTCCTATCAAGGGTGCTTTAGGTGTTTCTGTTTGCGTGAGCTAGATTTAGCAATGACAAACCCTCATTCGTACATGTATATCACCGCGTGCATGAATACATATCTTGATTCCAGCGAAGTTCTCATATATACAACAAGACAAAACATTCTGTAATTATCGTATTTCTTTTATTTATCTGTATAAAATAGTTCATGATTATGGCAACACATTTACAGGTTGTATGGTGATGCTTGTTCATTGAACAACCACAAGGCATAAGATGACTAAAACACTACCAGGGGAACAAGCGGAAGTTACAGTACCTAATGCGACTTTCTAGAGACAATTGATTAGTTACATGTGGGTTCTATCAGTGTCTATCAACCTGTTCCCTAAATATTACATTTCATCTCGAACTATTTGTCGATTGATACAACTAATGTCACGAAATTTAGCTGTCAAGAAACTCTCAAGCTTTCTTAATAACTTGTTATTATAAATGCGTTATTTTACGGCGCTTCGTTCATTGTACACCTATAATGTTCTATGAAATTGTATAATATGGCCCCTTTACAGTTTCAGTGTCTGAACGATATACATTCCTCATTACCCCTTTCAACATTTGACCTTGAGTTCTAAATCTTAACATTAAAAAAAACACAATTATAAGAAATAAAGTGCAAGTTACGTTACATTGAGTTACAATTATTCTTTTTATCTTAAAAGCATGTATTTTCTTCGCACTTTATAAGGATGGGTCTTAATCCGTAGAAGTTAATTTATAATGACATAACATCTAAACAGCAATGCATAGGAAAATTCAGTCAGAAAATGTCGATCCACAGTGGTTAATACTCAAAGTTACAAATGTTTTGCTGAGAGTTTTTCAACATAAGTTTCATTTTACAGTATTAAAAGTTTAAATATTGATTTATTCTAAAATATATAATCCATATGGTTACAAATATGTTGTGACTTTCTCATTAAAATATGAAATGATAAACAATTGCACCAACATCAATATAAATATTTATCATATTTCAATAATATGATGTAAACATTAAATGTTGAAAACATCTAGTTAATCACAATGGTTATGGTTATATTTACAAAAAAATGTTCATTGAAATTAAGTACCATTTCATGAATAATTATTTTCTTTATCACTGTCAATTCTAATCACATTTGATTGGTAATTAATGTAAGTTCGATATATATGTATCATTTAAATCACTGATCTATGATAATTTACAGTCACAACAGTCACATGTATACACAAACGTTTTTAAATTAAATATATAGTATAATTTTGATATAATATTCGATCACACATTTGTTTGATTAATATGTACAATATACGTACCAACACAAATAAATCTTTTTGACCAACAAGTCTATGTGAAACAAGAGGAATTATTTGAGCCGATAAGCGTTACTCATGTTATTACATTCTATTTGTTGAAAACATAAGCTTAAAACGTTGAAAACTACAATACTAAGAGTAGTCAAGGTGATGTGAATTTCTGTGAATTCTTACGAAGCACCAGAGTTGAATGAAATTAGTGGATGGAAATACGTGAGAAAGTGAGTTATAAATGCTGCTTCTAGTTCTAGTATATCATGTTGCCATTAATGAAGTGGATGAGATGATGTGGAATTTACGCCTAAGAATTCGGTAATATCCAGTATTATTGCAGGAAGAAAGCACACAAACCACGTGTCTGTGCATTGCGGTAAAACCTGGAACGTTCCAGAAAATAGCGAACCCATATGTTACGGCATTTATAAATATTCCTTGTAACAAAAGCATCTCCCAGGTTACTGAGGGAAGGAGGGTTGGGGAACGGAGGGTCATGACCTATAACGATGGAATCAACTGGCTGATAGGTGTTGTTGACAACACAAACATATTTAAATACAGATTCAAAATAAAGCGGATAGCAGAAGCTATGTCCATAAAATTCAGATATTAGATGAACTGATGTATTCTAAACATCAGGCTTGGTAACACGTATGTATTTCTGTAGTAAGAATTATTTAAATTGTATGTAAAACTCTGTAAAAACTGGTGAATGCTGGTCCAAGGCTACATCTAAATAGTAACCCTCAAAGTAAGACAATATTAAAGTCTAACGAAAGTTGACCTCGGTTCGATATACTGCTGGTATAGTACAGTGTATAACGGCGTCAAACCACAAGTAATGTGATCTGCTATCATATGATTCTATTGTCATACTACGTTATGGTATATATGAAATGCATCTTGAGCAAAACTATCTCGAATATGCATAATATTATAAATATATTGACTACCTGTGGAAAACTACCATAGATGAGTTCACTAATGAAGTAAGATTTCAAATAAAAGAAGTGGATTAAAATTACACTTATTGTGTGAAAAAGTTTGTAAAAGATTCCCTTAAGACGTATTGTAGCAGGTACATTACATAATCGACTTGTTTAAAATGGACACAAATAAATACATAATGGTACATGTATATATATTTCACATATATTAATCGTGTGTGTAGATTTCTGTTTTAATGTTTACATCTTAAAATGTTCAAAAAGTAATTTATAAAACATGATGGTTGATTTTATATTAAAAAAAGTATAGCACCGATGCATGGTCATTTAATCATTTCTTAATGACCAAATCTGACTTTCAGCCTCAAAGTTATTTGTTGGCTAATTGTTTACAATCAAAACCAGGAAATATAACAACGTATCAAGGTCAACGCCAATATCTGTTGTTCAATAAACCAGAGCGCGGCAACCTTTCTTGCTGAAATCTTTCATTGCTACACCCCTATGTTGCTGCCGGACTTCAAGTCTTCGACAATGTTGTCTAACTAAAAATACGTCCAAAAAGGTGCATTACACTGCATATATATCATCACATATACCCGAGTTTGATTGAAACTATTGTCTACCTATTGACACATCCATCAATGTGAAGGTGTGTGGATCGATTGAATGATATACGCTGTTCGGACGACTGAATCTGGTCGTTCTTCAAAGTTGAATTTTGACCTGGTAATGAACTTGTCTCCATACTGGTTGTGCTTGCTTCTTGAATAACAAGTAGTCGATTCCGGAATGGTGTGTTCTTGTTTTAGAATGGTATGTATTTGTTTCCAGAATAGAATGTTCTGTTCTTGCCTCAATAATGGTATGTCCTTGATTCCAGAATGGTATGTCCTTGATTCCAGACTGGTATTGCCCTGCTTCAAGAATAACAAGTACTTCCTCCAGAATGGTAATTTCTTGCTTCCAGAATGGTATGTACTGGCTTCCAGAATAACAAGTACTTACTTCGAGAATGGTATTTTCTTGCTTCCAGAATAACAACCACTTGCTTCCAGAATGTTATTTCCTTGATTCCAGAATGGTATGTTCTTGCTGGCTTCCAGAATAGCAAATAGCGATATAGTAGGTACTTTATTCCAGAATGGTAGGTACTAGTTTCCAGAAGTGGCCGGTTCTATCCGTGCTTCATCAACTCCAGCAATGACCTCCATCACATATGAGCAGGACACTATCACAGGGGTAACTGGCAAGTCTCGCCCCTATATATTCCTCAGCTGACATAGACTAGAGAAGTAAGACCACCTATCTACATTAGAGCGGTGCATAGTATCGTCCATACTTTCTATATACACATTTGCACTGTAGTCGTCCCGTGTCTACCGTCACTATCAATCACAATATCACGCACTTCCGTTTTGAATGTTTCTTAGGTTGAACCTTTGGTTCTAGCACAGCGAGGATCGCCTCATCAAAGACGTCCTTAAGTCCCTTCTTAGTGAGAGCCGAACACTCCACATAGGAGTTAGCTCCCACCTTATTGCCGAACCTCTCTGCCTCTTCCACTGTCACTGGCCTCTGCTTCCTCTTCTGGAGTTTCTGTCTCGTCGCCTCGTCCTCCCTGAGGTCCACCTGGGTGCCCACGAGGAGGAAGGGAGTCTTGGGGCTGTTGTGTCGCACCTCGGGGATCCATTTGTACTCCAGGTTCTTCAGAGACTCCGGCATCACCACGGAGAAGGCCACCAGGAACACACTCGTCTCCGTGTAGGACAGCATCCGCAGGGAGGTGTATTCTTCCTGCAATATTCATGGGTAAAATTAGGCTTTATATAGATACTTTAATTGCAAAAATAACAGTATCACAAATGAATAACACTGCATTTATATACCCAATGATATACACGTTGTTCATTTAGTACCAAAACTTTCTGAGGTGAACCGCCAATAATCCCACTGTTTGAGTCATGGGGGAGAGTGTTTCTAGAGTTTTCAAATAGTAGGAATGTTGAACGATTATTTCCTTAGAAACGATTACAAATTGAAAAATTGCTGGAGCGAAACGCGTCAGAAATAATAATGAATTCCTGGTTAACTGTGATGAGACAAGGTGACCAATAAGAAGAGAAGGATGCCCTTGGTTAACTGTGATGAGACAAGGTGATCAATAAGAAGAGAAGGATGCCCTTGGTTAACTGTGATGAGACAAGGTGATCAATAAGAAGAGAAGGATGCCCCTGGTTAACTGTGATGAGACAAGGTGATCAACAAGAAGAGAAGGATGCCCTTGGTTAACTGTGATGAGACAAGGTGATCAATAAGAAGAGAAGGATGCTCTTGGTTAACTGTGATGAGACAAGGTGATCAACAAGAAGAGAAGGATGCCCTTGGTTAACTGTGATGAGACAAGGTGATCAATAAGAAGAGAAGGATGCCCTTGGTTAACTGTGATGAGACAAGGTGATCAACAAGAAGAGAAGGATGCCCTTGGTTAACTGTGATGAGACAAGATGATCAACGAGAAGAGAATGATGCCCTTGGTTAACTGTGATGAGACAAGGTGATCAATAAGAAGAGAAGGATGCCCCTGGTTAACTGTGATGAGACAAAGTGATCAATAAGAAGAGAAGGATGCCCCTGGTTAACTGTGATGAGACAAGGTGATCAACAAGAAGAGAAGGATGCCCTTGGTTAATCTCTCTCACGCTCCTTCTCTCTAAATGGAGCTGGAGCAATACTTTCTCTTCATATAATATATATTTATTATAAATTGTGGAAATGTAGTAAACAAGTTTGACCTCTTAAACCAAAATAAAATGTTAAAGCTGTAAGAAGGAAGCGCTCAAACGCTGCAAGGAGTCATGTTTATAGTGCTTTTAACATGATCTATGTCGATATTGGCAGACCACATGGCACGAAGGGATCATTTCAGTTTGCCATGTTAAAAGTTCGTATTTCAAACATTTGTCCACGACCTTTTCTTTTAATTTTTACTGCTCACAATGGAGATCTCGTGAAGAACTAAGCTCAGGATTTAAACCAACGTTTCTACAATAGACCAAGTATGTAAGGTTACATTCCTGTGAGAGTTCATCTAGAAATAGTCGTGTTGTTCAAATCGGTGAAATGGGGAAGTCATTCTTCTAACAGTGAAACTAAGTGCAACTCATACGTCTGTACCCAGGTTGCTTTTGGTCTGTGTGTGAACTGTTTGACATTTAAAACATTTTAGCCAACAAAACTACACTCAGTCAAAGTTTAAGCAAAAGTGCAACGTCGCTAAATCCCAAATCACCTCACCTTTGTTTTATGATTATGATATTTGAATTAATCCTAGACCTACACATAACGAAATAACCTAACCTTTCCGGGAGACGAACATGTTGGAGTTATCTGAATGTACGTAAGTTATACGACTGTTGTTAGTTTTTATAATGCTGAATAACAAAAGAACCGCTACAAGAATGTCGTGTCTATAAGAAATGACTCAACATAAAGGTATAACACCACATGAATATATCTACAGATAATGGTCGCTTGACATGAAATCTGAAAGAGTCTTCGGTTGTTTGTTCGCTGCTGTGGTCTATATTTGAGAATGCTGACAGGCTTCTTAGTTTATGTACAGTTGCATCCCTAAAGTTTGTTCACCTACGTGTGCACCTTAGTGCAAATATAAAGTAACATTGACTTTCATTGTGACGTTAATTACATTACATCAATTACAGTGACAAAGCATCATCATATATCCATGTTTACAATGATGCGATCATGTCACTTTGCGAACTTGGGCTCAAAGAAATAGATGGAAGGGATCCATATTTGAACAATCACATTTACATATTATACACAAATGTTTTAAATTAGTTTAAATTAGTCGAAAACATCACCGTTTGTGGCTAGCTAAATCACCACGTTTAAAATCATATAAACATGGTACCAATGTATACAACTTGTCAAAGACAATGCAAATGTTTCGACAGTGAGGAACGTCACGTAAATATACTTCAAGAAAACATGTAACGTTATAAGAACGCAATTTCACACAATATATCTCCCAAATCCCCACCACCTAACAAACAAACACATCCACAGACATGCCTTGTTTCAACGACTGCAGTGTATAATGGTGTGTGACATCCGTGAATTGAAGACTGGAGGAATGCAACTATGATAAACACTCTTGTTGATAAGATTACACAAAAGCTTATAACATGTGTTCGTGCTGATATTTGTTGTGATTCATCTTTACTTATGTAAATGGAATAACTTTAAATTGCTTTAAAACTTTAAAGTTTATCTTACCGATGACAATTTTCGACATTATTGTATGTAAGTTTTATTATATGCCAGAAAACAACAGTGTTTTTGTACAGTTGTAGGAAACCGTACATCAAAGCTGAAGAAAAATGTCCGTGCTGGTATCTAACGTAATTCATCCCCAGGTTAGTAGGTCAGGCGGGGTGTCTACAGAATGTAGGTATAAAGGTACTAAGCTTTGATGTCTCGTTGGCCTTCTTAGCTTTATAATAGAAAAGGGGATATGTTACAAGAACGTCAGACACTTAGAGGATTTCATCACTTTGACATTTAGTGTCTTCATAATAGTAACGCAGAATAACTATTTTATAGATTTGTAACTTCTTTATACTGTGTAGTCGTCTAGTGATAAACATACTAATTTTGTTGTAATGCAAGTATATACGTATGAACAGATTGTTTAGGTTTATAAACATGAAATGTTTACACAGTACATGTGAGATGAGAAGATTTGAGTTGTTTTTACAGTAGAAGGTTGATGTACAGATATCGAGTAGGAACCAGATGGAAATGATTTATAGTGTGTATGAGTAACGCATATCCAGTTTAAATAAATGGTTTAATATCCTTATAGATAGAATTAGAATCCTTATTGGTCAAGGAGTATGCACACAATTTGTCAGCTCTCTAGACCTTTTGGAACTGGAGAAGAAGATGAAAATAGGTTTCTGGGCTGTGACCCCTGTGACTCTATTTGGGGTTATGGGGTCACGATATCTACAATTTAGAATCCCTATTGGCCAAGGAGTCTGCACACAACTTTTCAGCTCTCTAGACCTTTTGGAACTGGAGAAGAAGAAAATAGGTTTTTAAGGTCGTGACCCCTGTGACCCTATTTGGGAACATGGGGACATGGGGACATGGGGACATGGGGGTCACGAAATCTACAATTTAGAATCCCCATTGGACAAGGAGTCTGCACACAACTTTTCAGCTCCCTAGACCAAGTGGTTCTGGAGAAGAAGACGAAAATGTGAAAAGTTTACGGACGGACGGTAATTTGTAAATTGTTGGCACTGAAGTATTCAGTCATTTAACGGTTAAACTTCAAAAGATAAGTTCAATGTAGTAATTATTCAGATTGATAGAGATCGCTCGCAATCTGCATCTCATATTATAGAGCTCTCAAAGATGGCCTATAAGTAAGTATTTAAGGCCCATTTACATCTAATGTAAGAACTTGCTTTAATCAGGATCAAAGTCAATTCCTCTGTGGATCTGACCGGCTTTCAACAGTCAGCTCTCTGAAACCATTCACCGCCTACGTCTACATGTTCAAGCACACTTCCCTGTAATAGCGTATAGGTCTGCCTTTCAGTGGATACTACAAAGCCATCAGTATGATCTAACCGGTCCTGATGACGGCGGTCGAGGCTATATTCATATTACAATCACCATTAACCTTTAAAAGCAAAGCAGAGGAAAACTAGTATATCCTTTCGTAAAGACGTATGTTTATACAACAATACATAAGAGGGGAAATATCTTTCCTTGACATTTTGAAACTTCCTTAAAGATGTATCCATCGTGTTTCATAACATTTTATTTGGCTTTAATACGTTCCAACTCACCACATGTGCTGTCTACAATATAAATAAATTCACTCAGCTTGCATATTTATCACCAATCGCCAAATATATCATAATTACTAGTTTCCAATTAAAATTGAGTAACATCATTATGCATGTACAGAAACCGAAACTACACGTCCCACTTATATGCACAGTAATCATGTGACATATTAAACATTATCGACTCAAATTTGTCTTTCTGTCTGTTCTGAATAAGATTCCAAAATTACGTTTGACTCATTGACGCGCGCCACACGCTGTGCATTGTCCGGTTTTCGATCAGGATTCACTACTTTTACCTTCATATCGTCAATATGCTTAGTTTACTATCATTTTCGGTTTCGGTAACAGTCGGCCCTTCTCGACAAAATAACACCATTTATACCGTTTGCAATATGTGACCCCCAACAACACAATGGATGTACCTTTAGATCAAATGGTATGTTTAAAGAATGGGCATTCTGAGGTTCAACATATACTGTATTTCTGGTTACTTGATTTTAGTATAGGATATGTGGTATTCGAAATGTTAACGATACGTACCTGTCCAGCAGTATCAAACAAGCCCAGTTGGTAAGGGGTATCTCGTATCGTCACGGTCACTGGAAATAGAGAGTCAAGAATATAAGTAACAAATTAATCTTCCATCTACATTAAAGAGTACCATTAATCTAGAGAATTTATGCATGTCACTAAAGTAGGAATTTCGGGAATATTGGTTTATCATATATTTACAAAATCAGTGTCATATTTTTTCATGACTATTTCAGTTTATATCAACTCTAAATAAATCAATAAAATGAAATTACAATAAAGTATTTTTTATATCGATGGTCCTAAATCACACAAATAAATATGTCAATTGCATAGCATCCACATTCTATGACCACTGAAATGTAAAGTATCATAGCTGACTCGCAAAAATGTGTTATTAAATGATGCTGTTAACCTCGATATTTACTCATTATTCCAAATTATTATATTATAATAAACTTATTTATACCCATCCATATCATGATATTTATATCGAACATTAAACCATACAATAGTATCATAGCTATTGTGTTACATATATTGAACATGACATCATAAACGATTAAATAAACTCATTATTCCAAATTACAACTATGATATACTCAAACACACGATAACGTTCACCTGCATTGGTTTCTAAGTGTGACGTACATACACGCTAACAAGCCTGTCAGTCTTCAAATCAATCATAGATCACATGAGCACCCAACTGTTAACCAAAGACTCTTTGAGATTCCATGTCAAGCGACCATTATCTGTAGATATATTCATGTGGTATTATGCCTTTATGTTGGGTCATTTCTTATAGACACGACATAGGTGAAGCGTTTCGTTTGTTATTCATAATTATGGAAACTAACAACAGTCATATAACTCACATACACACAGATAACTGCATTCCAACATGCGAAAAGCAGACAGGTTATATGATATGCATACATTCGGAGAATCATAAACCAGCTCACGAAAAGAAGATATGATTACACAGTCGGTACCTTCAATTTTTTTAAAGGTCTGAGGAGAATTTAAATCATGATAATGGTTACGCATAGGGTGGGTGATTGTTGATGTTACACCGTTTTAAACAGTATTTCAATTTCATCATGGTAGCTATTAATGTTCAGGGGAGAAAGCCCGCTTAACAACTATCGGTATGTGTTACGTTGAAACCTCCGTCTGTCCGTCTGTCGGATGGTATTTACGAAGCATGGGTGTACTCTCCATTGAACTTCAATGTTACCTTTGTATGTAATAGGTTTTTGGGGTTTTTATGGGGTTTTTGTTTTTATTCACTACAGTTAGATACAACCATTGTTTCATAGTAAACATAGAGTGAGATCATACAACATGACAGTTGACATATAGTTTTACTATCACCATTGGGAACAAGAATAAATGGACAGATCTTGACGGAGACACAGCCATTAATAATGCATGGGCATATATGTATAACATGAAGTTAAATAATGTTCTTAAGTATTTTCCATTTTCTCTCAAAAGTATTCATATTGAATTGATTTCTTGCAATAAATTTCTCGATGTCAATGACATCCTTTAATATTCCTGTATATATTGTGAAACTAGGTTTCAAACCCTTAAAGCTCATGACAAAAATGTGGCGTCTAGCTAATAATATCATATGGTTCAGCAAGAGGTCATAGTTGGCACAGAATAATATATCTTGAGTTGAGATATTGAATGTTCTAATAAAGGCTCGATTAATAAAATGTGCGAATTCATTCCAAAAAATTCTAATGGTAGGACACTCAACAAATATATGATAAATATTCTCGCTTGAACCACATGATGAACATATGTCATTATCAACTTATTTCATGTTCATCAACTCTCTCTTAGTATAGATAGCTCTATGTATAAATTTGTATTTAAATTCCTAAAGCTTTGTGTCTTTCGTGCATTTTCTATAATTCCAAAATATATCTCTCCATTGATTTCTTCATTTAGTTCGCTCTCCCATTTAAATTGCATGAAGCTTCAGATATGAGATTATCGTAAAATAGTTTTGTTCCTTTTAAAGGTTTTAATAAGATCCTTCCACGGGGACTTTATTGGCATAGTCGAGAGGTTGAATATTCGAATAGCATCTCTCCAATTCTTGGGAATACTAAGAATGACACGGTTCAGATCCCCATAATATCGTATTTTTAAAAAGTTCATCAAACGTAAGAAACTCGTTATCATTGCATATATCCATAACATAAATTATTCCTCGTTTGAGCCAATCGTTGATGATCAAGTCTGGATTGTAAAACTGGTGATGTAACCAGAGTGGTTGCATACGTATTCCATTTATGTTGATATATTTGCATGCAACAGTTCCCTATAGCAGACAAAGATACGAAGTCACTGGCGAGATTCGAACCCTTGACCTCAAAATCAATACTGTACTAATGCGCCATCCCGCCCTAATTTGACGAAGAAGTAGATAGCCCAAGCATGTAGTTTCGTTGATTTTAAGAACGATAGTTACCAGTAGCGACAAAAAGGGACCAGGTTTCAACGGTTTTCATCCAATTTTCTATGTTGTGCAATACGGACAACGGGACCCACCGTCGTAAATGATCAGAGGCCTTACATCGATTTGAACAACATTGACTTTTCTGCCAGGAATGTAATCCTACATACTTTAGCATTAGCTCAGCTTGAACATACACGAGGATGTTATTGTGAGCGGTAAAGAATGGAAAGAAAAGGTCGTGGATAAATGTTTGAAAAAAATTTTCTTGAAACGAAACGAAATTCTGTTTTTGTAGTATGTGGTCTGCCAATATCAACATAGATCAAGATAGAAGCACTATAAACATGACTCCTTACAGCGTTTGAGCGCTTCCTCCTTTAAGATTAACATTGTTACAAAGCTTATGTAGTAGAGAGAGAGAGAGAGAGAGAGAGAGAGAGAGAGAGAGAGAGAGAGAGAGAGAGAGAGAGAGAGAGAGAGAGAGAGAGAGAGAGAGAGAGAGAGAGAGAGAGAGAGAGAGAGAGAGAGAGAGACACACACACAGACACACAGACTCACAGAGAGACACAGAGAGAGACAGACTGTATACAAAGCCAGAAAGCTCAAACATACATAAACAAGAACTGAGGATGTCTAATGGATCAATGTATTTGAGACTGTTCGTGGATAAACCAGCATGTAATCATGTTGGATGATGAATAACTAATAGCCGAACAATTAGGACAAATATTTGTAACATTCCAATAACACATTCTTCTTACTTATGTTTAGAGCTATACCACTACGTTATCTAGTGAACAAAGTAAGTTGTATGCCAACAATAACGTATTATTCTTTCTATTGAAGTGTTATACAATTATTTTACTTTAACGTAATTAACATAACGTGTAACCAACACTGACCTATATCAACCCCTGACCTTTCTCTAATTTCAGCAGGATAAAACACAAGCACCACATCATTGTGGATTCATACAACACTCTATGGAACTCATTTCTTGTTGTCTCTTACTCAAATCAATGTCATATTGAAACGGATTTATTAATTCCTTACACCTCTGCAGTGTAAATACCACTTGACGCGTTGGGAATTTATAAACACAAAGGGTTTAGTGTTTGTTTGTAATCCATGTCACTTGTAAACAACTACATTCAGCTCTCGAACAGAAACAGTATTGTATTAGGACACGCTTCCATAAAGAAATCTAGACAAAAATTAAGAAATAGGGTTTCTTTAACAACATTAATGTTAATCATTTTTCGAAATTTCTTATTTGTTAGGTTTGTAATTTAACTTGCTAAATAAAAGTGAGTGAGTGAGTTATTGCTCAATGCCTCTCGGCAGTATCGCCGCCATTAGAGACGATGCTAAATGAGATATATAGACTGTGATCAAGGTTCCTATACAATACATATCAATGCTCAAAATCGCCACTTCCAAAACGTTCTTGAAACTAGCAAAAGTAGCTAATCTTTACATATACGCTCAAAATCACGAAATACCAAGGGCCACTTTCATAAAGTTAAAACTAGCCGAATTTACATATACGCAAACTATTTTGCTTCATTCGGAGCTATTCAGTCAAGCTATAAATGAAGACTGATTGATCCCCTATCGTCCGCACACAAACACAACATAACAATTCAGAACAGAGCATAACGGTATATAAGTTACATAAGACACTACTCCTACACATGATAAAGGACGCCCCGAGCGCTTGGATAACTGATACAGTCCACGTTGCAGCATATTACATCCCTCTACATTGATCCCATGGGACCAATCAATGCAAGATATCGTGCCAGCTTCACAATGTTATAAACTCCATGTCATTCCAAGCATCGATTTCCTGGCGTAGCTTTATGCACGACTAACTATAAAACATGAATTAGGATCCTGAATATTTGCATCCAACTTTCAAACTTTTTTCATGCGGAAATATCCAATATATGAAACTAATAAACTGATTTATTGTCAAAATCGAATTATTGATTATCCTTTAGAGAAACTCAATCATAAATCCAATTTTAGTTCCTGGTAGGTTGGCTACTATTGATGTAAGTAAAAAGGGGGTTATGAAAATCGATAGTGGAGTTTTCAATGGTTACATGGTTGTTTCAATTAAATGCAATGGTGTTGATTTAACCATATGTTACACCATGAAGAATAAGCATTTCTTAAAAATAACAATTTAATAAGTTTGCTTGTGTCAATAAATACAAATATAATCAAAGGAACACGTGAATCAATTCCCAACTTAAGATCCCTTAAATGTAAGTCAGTATAATATTGGTTCTATTATAACTATAACATCTAAAGCGTGTAAGTTGGTTGTTGGTTGTTTTAAACACAAATCTACTCTCTGTTCTGTGCTGTTTTCTGTATGACGACATTCATCGTGACGACTTATAGAAAGTGATGTGTATTAAAAACTCTACACCAAACATAACAGTGGTGCTTGATGTAAGATACGTTTGCGACAACAGATAATGATAAATCGACATTCGCGTGTGAAATAGACAACACTAATGAAGATTAAGAGCGACGAGACGTCTGAGTGACAGCTAGTGACAGCTCCTCGTATTATAGGATATAACATTTGATAATGAAGAGCGAGAAAATCCGACTGATAGTATGACTGCTCTCGAGGCTAATTAACACTGGGGCGAGTGAGTCATCGACAAAATAGAACAGATTTCCGATATTTTCGCCAACTTGTGACAAAAATATGACAGTCCTCCCTTCCTCGCATGCTAAAACATGAAAATATATCATCAGTTGTGACTTGATATATTTACTGACTTGAATATCTTATACATAATAATCTTAAGAAAGGGCACAAAAAGCAAAACATAACTCGATCTATATCCTCGTAAACTTTAATAAATGGATTTCACCGCATGTAAATGTAAGATTCCAAAGGGCATTAGCTTGCCTTACCCATACACTGTGGTTTTAATATTTAAATTTAACTTCACCTAACTAGAACCATGATCATCTCTTCGGAAGCAAATCTAGCTTTCATTTTTCTACATCACCTTTACTATATTAATAATTAAACGTTTTATTTCTTATATATATACCGAGTGTCAGGTCTAACTCTTCGGCTGACAATTAGCCTCTGAAAAACCTATCAGTTTTACTACTTGATTGAGAAAAAATTATTATATTGATACATATTGGAAAGGAGCTAAGAATTGTAATGTCCGTTTCATCAAAATGTAGACTTACTTTTCTGGATAGATCATGCCTTGGGTGAAAATCTTATAAGAACTGTGAGCCAGACGATCTTACTGTCAGGAATGAGGGTGAGATGATCAGAGATAATAAACTATTGGTCTCTGGGATGATGAGGGATCCATCGTATAAAAGAAAGAACCTTTGCGCTGTATAAGCACATATACATGCATAATCTCGAGAGAGGGCTTGGATTGATGGGGGTTGTTATGATACACGACACCCTGTGTATACATGTACAAGGGGAGAGTGTTTACTCGGGCCCATGTTGTTTCTCTAGCACACTGATCTACTCCACATATTCTAGATGGGGGGGAAGGGGTCTGTCAAAATTTTGAAAAAATGTGAAACCGGCGATAAACTAACAAAGTGCGTCAAATCTTGAAGGAAATTAATTAAGCTAACACATTTAAGTCCTTCAGGAAGAAACGCATCATCAAAATGTAGGCCTAGTTGCCTGATTGTGGCTTTACCTCCACCAGTATTTCCTGTGGACACGAAGTTCGTATGGATATTCCCGGTTGTTTACGATATTACTCACACTCAACTCGAAATGCTTAGCAGACTGCGTTTTAATCATGCGCTTATAGCATAGAAGCACAAAAAGCTAAATTTTCAACAAAAACACCCAAGCGGTTCCATACGCGTCTTCAAAATATATGCCATTGTATTAAGAAATGGATGATGCTGTCAAACTGTTAAGTGAACTGGAAGTATGATTCAAGCATTGGCGAAAGGTAAAAAAGATAATCACTGAGCGAATGTTTTAATAAATATACAGAAATATATCGGTAAACAATCCATGTGTCAAACATGTTGCCAACACAAATCCAATTTGCCCTAACATAGACTCCATCTACTACATTACACACCTTCCATGGCTCATTTAACACAAAGATGTCAAGCAAGTAAATCTACACTTGATTACACTAAATCATCCATTACGCTAACTGGGTCAGGGGTCCCTCTGACCTTGACCTCCGGAAGTGAATCAACGACAATGGCGGACGTCGAGATCTACGTGTTTGTATCCTGACAATTAAACGTTCATATCCATCACGGACTTTGCCTTACAAGAGGTTCTCTGTCAGTAATGATAAAGATGATGATAAGGATTCCGATGTCAAATTAGAGTGGTGAGAGTGTAGATAAGGGAGGTAATCGCTGGACATCTCTATAGCTTCTTATAAGGAGACTTCACTTTGGAGTGCTTCTGTGTAGTCCTGCATTTTGGCTGTGTATTCTTAAAATTTTAACATATACTAAATCTAGAATTGTCCTTTTTATAAAAAAAACCAAACTGTTGCTATGTACATCTAGGATAATGTCCCAGATGCAAAATGAAGGGACGCTATGCATTTTTTAAATTAAAATACAATGTTTTCCCCCAAAGATTTCGTTCAGCTTCTGTGTTTATAGCTTCAAAACATACTTCCTTTTACCCTCATATATCATTTACAATGTTATCTCAATTATAATCAGTGGCAGAATAATTTATGTATGATATTAACTTATATATTTATGTCTAGCATTTTGGTGGTCAGACTTTCAAGGCCTTAGGTATCCGAACGTCAACCTCAAATAACATCACAGTCGTCATAGACGTCAATAGAAGGAGAATATGTAAACAATAATAGATTATAATATTTATTACATATAGTCCTATAATCATACGGTTTTAACATATTTATTTATTAAAAGAATTGGATTGGTAAACACATTGCAAAAGCTTATAGCTTATATGAATTCAGCTCCAGATCATACATTGCTGAAAGCGTCATCATACCTACGGTAAATGTAAATGGGGTTTTAGTTCTCTTGCGTGTTAACCTCAAATGATCAAATATGTTTGAGATGGTTGTTGGACAGGTCATCTCAATGTTGGAAGAGACCAGTCGACTTTTAGTTGTGACACATGTTTATTGCATAACTACCAATGTCCCGTGGTCAGACCCGATGACCAACAGCTAGTGAGATTCAGACAATGACGGGAAAACTCCCCTCGGCAATTTGCTACCAGCAGGATAACAATACATTTCCGTTGACGAAGTGACCACTCATTCGGAACACATCGTACACGGTCAACAGAAAGATCAACGGAAAGCTTTTACAATGAAGGTATCTCGGGCCGACGTTAACGTTTAGAGCATATCACACATGGTCGTGATATAAATGGGATAACAACATTCATAACACATCGAACACGGTAGAAAGATCGACAAAAACGTTAACAAAGAACGACTGTAAGTTTAACGTAAACATATACGACAGAGTTATAGCATATGGTTGTTTGATCTGACTCATTTGAAACACATCGTACAGGAATAAAGATCAAGGCAACCGTTCATAATGAATGTCCCGTCTTTTCGTCCGGTCCATAATATAACATAAAAGCATCAACAAGTCTATCACAATCTTGCAAGCCTGAAAGTTCGTTTGGTCATTGTTATTTCTATTTTTTTCAAAATTTCGACATTTGTCCGAATGCTCACTGCGGGTCTAAGTTGTACGTTAAAGTTTACAATTGATTTTCTCGCATAGTTCTGTGAATGGATGACGCTGCTCGGGCATGGTACTTTGAGAACTAGGAAGCGAGATTTCAGAGTGGACCCCGTACCTCAGAGTTGATGCACACAAAGGTGTTAACTCTTACATGTATATACAAATCCCATTAGCGCCTAGTCTCTACACGTCAATGGTTCTTTTGTAACAACGATCCTTCCAGTAAACATAGACATTGCTTGCAAAGATTCCGACAAACAGAGCCGGGGCAAAATCGCCATAAGACTGTTATATCACCAAGCCTTGAATGTTGAGGGTCATTTGAACTTTCAGACCACCATTCACGTAGATCTGTCACCCTCCGCGATGCAAGTCAGTCCCATCACACATCTCTATATGTTGCCCTCCGCGAACTAAGTCCGATCTATCATAGAGCCGGACACTAGGCTGTCAGTGCTGGGACGTGTATATGGGCGTTTGAAATATGTCTCCCTAGCTTAGTCACTTCAACTTTTAACATCAACACACTCAGGGCATGTGTTCTCATTTACATTCAGTTTATTTCCTTTAGTTTATTTTTAGAGATCGGAAACGATAAAAGACAAGCCTTGTTCTTTGTGCTCGCATGTGCGTCGAGGTAATTTGCAACTATGTATTGTATTGCACAGGAAATTTTATCAAGTCATATCGTAACAGTTTACGATTCTTTAAGTTTCATAAAATTCCCAGTTACATCGTAAGTTATAATGATATCCATATACATTTATATTTAAGTGATCATCCTAAATTTTGAATTTGTTTTAACCATTTGTTAAATTTATTTCTGTATTCATTTAAACATCTCTGTAGACAAGAACAGGAAGATTTTCTGGATAACAGCTTCTATAATGTAAAAATGCACGACGTTTCGGAGTACAATGTACATGTACAATGGAATGTGATTCCACCTGATGAAGGAGTGAGTATATACTCCGAAACGTCGTGTATTTTCACATTAAAGAAGTTGTTATCCAGAAAATCTTCCTGTTCTTATGTATACCACTTCTAAATGTCCTTCACAGACTTAATCACTGTAGACCTATGTACATGTACATATATGTACACCTATATAAAACTATTTACACATGCATTGTATATCTATATTGATGAATGCACAATGAGTCTGAAAGCTTTCAATTTAAAAACCACAATAATGTCTTTAATGTTTCTCCTATAATACTTAAACTCCGCCCCATCACCCAATGGACAGCTACTTGAACAATGCAATGACCACGTCATTTAGAATGTCTCTTGCAAGTCACCATCCGGCGTACACATATGGTATGTTGCGAAAGTGGCGATAGTCTTTTTCCAAGAGAACGTGTCTTGAACCCTTCGAGAGAACATTGCACAATGTGACACGATGTGATGTATGCACCGTCACGCCTGTGTATATGTAGTGCACCGCCCTGTTGGACTTCCAATGGTGAGCGGGACATATATACCGTTACGTGCGAAGAGAGACATAAGAACATGAAGATTTTCTGGATAACAACTTCTTTAATGTGAAAATTTACGACGTTTCGGAGTGCATACTCACTCCTTCATTAGATTGAATTCAACCTGATGAAGGAGTGAGTATATACTCCGAAACTTCGTATATTTTCACATTCATTAAAGAAGTTGTTATCCAGAAAATCTTCCTGTTCTTATGTATGCAACGTCTTAATGCCCTTCAAAGACCTGAGTCAAGAGAAGTATCTAAGGGTTAGGGTCGGTTCTAATCTCGCGATTCCGAGAAATAAGTACAAGAATGTGTACTATTGAAAAAAGTGTGATCCCAAATATAACAAAGTTACATTTGTTAATTTTCCAAATAGCATACAGATATCATAACTGTATGAGTGTCAGGTTCCATTAACGACTTAAGTCACAGTGCTTGATAACATATTTCGTATTTTTCATTAACGCTTACGTTAAACGTCAAATTCCGTTTACGTTCTGGGTCACAACACTAAACTATACATTATCTACTTACACCTATAATTGAAATCAGACAGCAATCACCGAAATACCTCGTCACGGTCAAACGCGCGTGGAATGTAACCTTATATATTATCCAGATCTGACAATACTGACACAAACTCCCTACACGTACCTTATTAATCATTAGACATGACATAACCTAACCCTGGCGGTGTGGAAAGTACACTATCACAGATGTGCTATACTCCGCACAACTGTTTATAATATAGTCGGAACAGATAAACTAACTTTGGATTGATCTCGAAGATCTCGTTGAGGATCACGGTAATGTTTATAAACTGTCTGAGACATAAATATACAAGGAACATATGATACACATGATACATTGCTTATATAACCGTAGATATATCAACAATGATATGGTGTTACCAAAACAGTATGTTTTCTTAAACCGTATTGCCCTTTATAGCTATCGATACGAAAATAAGTTGTGTTTTTATAAAGTCAAAACATTTATTAAGAGATTGAGTGATTGATTTCAGCTCATGACATACACGACATTACACACAATGACATGTTCATCTGGGGAAAAGAGGGTCGACCTACTTCCGAATAACTTGTTTTGTCCATTTATATACCATTTATATATATCCAACATACTAGCTAGCCTTCAACAAGTGGGAAATAATTTACCTCAGATAAAATCAACCACTTTGTGGTATTATAAATAGGAAATTGTAAATGATTTGTATAAATACATATCGAAAATGAATTCAGATCATTGCTCACTATTTTATTTTTGACTGATGAATTTCTGTGGAATTCATGTCTGTCTCGCAATAAAATGGATCTAACTGGATAAGATGGTATTTAAACTACCACCTGTAATAACTTTATGTATCAAACAAAAACAACAACTGGCGAACCTCAGGTTACAGGGGTTAACACAATTCTTTGCTTGCCCAAGGGCAAGTGTAAACTGTGTTTTCCACATGATATTTCAAAAATACGATTTGAGGGAAGAAAGTTAATAACACTATATATATACTATACTGGCAATACATATTTTTCATTTCATATCAATATTAAAACTAAAATGTCATTTTGATCTATTTTGTTGAGTCTAAACGTTAGTCTAAAACGTCCCCTGTTTACAGTAGTTGTGTTATGTTTGCATACCAAGCACCGGTTATAACGAGGCGATATTTACTGAGTAGTCAGAGAGAGAACCCTCGCATTGATGCAGTCTTTATGTTAGCAGCGATCGATATGATTTCCCCTAAAACGTCATATTTCACCGAATTTATGATAGGAGCGTGTTACACTGTTGTAGGCCGGAGAAAACAAACGAAGCAAGGAATTGATATTCTCGAAGATGGATCAATTCGATTGATATGAAACTGTCCAGCAAAGATCGGTATGATAAAATATCGTTTTCAGAATCAACGACAGAGTATAATTTGTTACTAATTTCTTGCTAGTTTGACAATAAGGATGTTGATTGCCCACACACTCTCTCATCTCCATACTACCAACTTCTAAAATGCTTCAAACATTCCTTCACAAAGTTTGGGTTTTTCTTCAAACCCAAAAAATTAAAACGTTTACAATTCAAAGGTCAGAGGTTTTTTTAAAATTCTTTTATAAATGAAATGTCCTGTATCCTAGCAACTGAAAATGATGTTTCAGTGAGATGTTTTGTGTCCTGGTAGCGCATTCCAGATCACTGGATAGAACAGGTAGAACAATCAGAGGCCCCGGCATCTGAACTGTCTCAACACCTCCCCGCATGTCAAACAAGTCTCCAACTTTATCAATAAAAATGCAATTTCTCTGTAACAGGAACTATTTCAGTAAAACGCTGACAGAAACTAGGTCACACCATGGCGTTTTTACGTCACACAACCACATTATTTCATAATCGTTCTGTGAATTAGCAGACGACAGACCGCAGGCTTAATCAAGAGTTGCGGGTTTGACGAAGTTCGTCCCGAAGTTAAAATGCAATCTATCTCGGTCCCTCATTGCAAGCTGACGCGGTTTCATCGATAAATAAGCGACGTGACTGATTGTGGACGTGATGCAAGACAGGTATCTGATCAATGAGGTTGTGCAATCAGGATTAACCGGAGATGGTCGTCATGGTTGATGCAACTGTGGAAACTTACATCTTGAGTTCTCAATGTCCCAGAGCTTCATGACACACCATGACATCAACCTACTTGAGTTGCGACACGGCTAGGCTAAATGGACAGTAGAGTGTTAGGTCAGGGGTCCTAATGGTTTTCCCACACACCACGGAATAAACAGCAAACAATCGTCTGCTTGTACACACCGGGTCGTCTGCTCTTTGGATGCGTTCTGCTAACTGTCGTCTGTCTCGACTCTTTGTCAAACATCTTCCAAAGTTGGAGGGAGACTCTACATACAGTCCACGTTATTTTCTTATTATTAATAACACGTCACCTTCTTTTCGTTTAATTGCAATATTAGATACCTAAACTTGATTCCTGATTAACTTTACTGCTTCTATAAATGTCAGCAATGTCAATGTCAGTCCTGACGTGGTACCGAACGTGATTGAGTTTGTCCAATCATAAATAATAGCCTACTAACTTACGTTTAGACTAAAACGTAGTCCAAGAAATATTCCTGTTTTTTTAAATATAAAATGCAACGCTTATCTTCCATAATTAACTCAGTAGCTATAGACTTGCTAAAGGAGATCTCTAGACTGCATAAAAGGCTCCGTATACATAGACATGTCAGCTCTCTAGATGGAGTAGTCTAGACTGACACTGACATGTTTAATCATTAAGTGTTTGAAAGGAGCCTAGAGAAATGGGAATTTACAAACCTAAATCTAGACTTGCTTTTCAATAGTGATCAATTCTCTGGCTAGGTGAAGTTAAGGTTAGTATTACGAGCAACAGTCTATTTGTTAGACTAGGAGGAGTCGGGTTTTAAAAAATGCTTTGTATTGAAAAGAGAGATATGTTATTCTGTCATTTCGACTGGTATGCATGCCGTCATGTAGAGATCAGATCGTGCAATGCATATCAGGCTGGGGCTAACACTGTGATGTAGGACACCATGTACATCTGTAACACACGTCCCTCCAAATTGAATCGCCGCTTTTTGCGGATGAAAATTGAAATGTCGTCTGGCTTTCTGCAGAATGAGGTTACGCCTGCCACTCGCCAACTCAGCCTCAGTGACGGACCCAGGAATTTTAAAGGGGGGGGGGGGGGGGGGGGGGGGAGATTCAAACTTATAACTTCAGAGCCAAGCGCCAAACGCGATCACTGATTGTCCAAATAGTTCACAAAGTCAGAGACCGAAACCATGACTAAACGAGGTCCTCAGACTGGTAGTAAATCTCTGTTTAATTCAGTATTCCTCTGATAGATGTAAAGTAGTACAGCTTACTAAGCTGGATGCATTATAAATACATGCAATTTAGGTAATGAAAACTGTAACAAAATAGCAATGTTTATACAGGGTCACATTACTGCAATAAAACATATGTGTGTACTCTTTTTAAGACGAGTTCGAACCCACACCCACATCAATTGCCAGCACTGACTGCCCGACCATCTTGCCAACTACAGCTACAACAAATTCTGCAGGAAATAACGCCCACATTGTGTAAGATCTGAGACGTGTTTCCCAAATGAGAAACTTAAGGAGTCAATGAATCATTTCTGGGTTAAAAGCACCAGTCGTGATACCATAAACATTTATAGAAGAAACAATACACAATAAAGTTCTCTTTAACCTGTTAATTTAAACACGGAAGTACATTCCATTCCAACATTTTTTAAGGCCGATTTGGACAAATCAAAGAAACCTCGAGCTACACCAAAACGACGCATTCATTGAAATAGAAGGAACTTATCCATTAAGCGTATCCTATTCTTCTTTTGTTTCTCTGAAGATACCACGAAAACATATATAACACATATTATAAATGATACCCATTTTTAAAAGGATACCCATTTTTCGTTACAATGTTACAACTGTGGTACTTCACCACATAACATGATGCTATCATAGACTAAATGTAGATACATATCACTCTCAGAAAATCACTGGACCAATAAAAAACGTATCCCTTCTTTTCTCCGTCAGAACTATAATTTCGGGCCTGCCATCTTTACTGAACTTCCAAAGCAAGGGTACACAATTAAGATGTCTTAATAAAGAACCATATCGACAAATAATCATTTAGCAGATTCAGAGTTAACCATCACCACAGCAACGGTTGGTAGGGTTGTAAGACTTAGTATCAGCAACACAGGCTACTCTTTTCCCCTTTCCCACCCTATCATACACCCAATGGAGGGGGCGGATCAGAATTGTCCAAAACTTTAAGTATTGTACATACATTGTGTCGTATACCGTGCTGTATTACCTATCATCTTCTTGGAGCGGTTTGAACATAATCTAGGCAGTTTGTTAACCAAGCCCATTTCATTATTATGGATAAAAATGTTTAAACAATGAGATGATTCTACTGAGTTTCATTGGCCTTTTTGTAAATTACAACACGTAACGCATTCGCCAAATACATTCCTTCTTCGTATATATGAACCCTATAATCTTAATTCAGACATGCTATGAGTATAAGCCATTGAAGCATGTCATCTCTCATTCTCTGTCATTCATGTGTGACACACATCCGTTACACAGTTCCGCTACACGCTACGACAGTGACTGTCTTCTTGTCACAGAGTGCGAGCTGACCTCACAGGAAGTGGAGAAGTGACATAACAAACAACTACTGATAACACACCTTATCTCCTTGTGTTACAAATACAGATAACCGGCTTTTTCATACACGAACTAGTGCGATAACGGATACGTCAAATATTTTGTTTGTCTACTAACATTCTAATCGGTATCTTTTTCCTACTGTAATACTGCTTCCGTTTTTGTGTTTTCAGTTGTTATTGAAATATCTCTTAGTCAGCAGATTTGTTTGATTTTTATGTTTTGCGTCTAATAATCTCACTTCTTATATATAGCATTCTTATCGGGCTAGTTTCTTCTACTGTTTTTCTTTGCCAATTCAGTGATAACGGAAACAGCCTTCGTCAGTTGATTGTTCATTGTTAAATCCGAGTAGAATACCAAAACTGTTAATGTTTAACAACACAGCCTATAAATGTCGTATCAGATAAGAATGTGTAACAGGTCATATAAATTAGGACATACTTCAAACAGAGTTCCATGTAAGGTGAATGTTTATATACATATAGGCTAACGGGACCTAATCTTAACAATAAACACATAACGTATATATAGGTGTTATGACACACTGCGGCGTACAACCTTACATAAAACATATACTCAAGACAAAATAAATAAATAACGCCATGCAAACCATAAAGTCTATACAAACGTCGCGAAGTGCATGGTCGAGTCTAATCATCATTAGAGAGATAACATACATAATTACAGCACATCGACTTCACATTGCCTCACAAATATCAATAAGTAACAATCCCTCTACCACACAACGTGCATTGAAACCGGTACTGTTTTATTGTATAAACCGTATTGAATGAGGTCCATTCAACTGTCCATTGCTATTGAAAAAGGATCCTACACATGCTATGCCGGTATTTGTAAACAGTGTACGAACATCTATGCAGTACCAAATATGCATTCATTGATTTAGTCAGTGAGCTTTATACAATTGACCCATTACAGACTATAAATACACTTTTACTAGGAATTAGACGTTCCTGTAAAAACCAACACGGTAGCAGTAAACTAGCACGTATAACACCATTATACTGTATCAACCATGCATAACTTTACCATATATACTTTACCATCATCGACTAGAATAAACGTTTGCGAGGAAATAGGTGTTTCCTGAAGAAACATGGTACAAGCAGTAAATTATAACAGCATAACGATGCATTAATGTGTCAACATTAAATTTACTATCGACTAATATAACCGTTTATAGGCGGAATGAGGCGTTTCCTTATATTGTGATGAACTGTACTAAATCCAACGTGTAGTATAGTGAACATGACTTACTTAATCCAACATGTAGTATAGTGAACATGACTTACTAAATCCAACATGTAGTATAATGAACATGACTTACTAGATCCAACATCCATGAACTTCAAGCAGTTAAACCATGGCCGAGGAAAAATAAAAACGTTTACTAGGAAGTTGACATTTCCCAGAACACATGGTAAGTAACAACAATATATCATGCATACATATACAAGCAGCAACGTGCAATATCCTTGAAGCACTATCGACTATTGATAAACGTTTACGAGGAATGGGACGAATATTTCCTAAACCCAAATTACACCAATTACACCAATACAGCTACTGACAGCCCTTTCGTTCCAGCAATGTGCGTTATGTACACATATACATTCATTGTATGTAGTGAAGCTGTATGCTTCCTGCTTGTAGATTGACAGTTATGATACGTTTACACTGTCTTAACGTGATCTGTTTAAGTAGAAATATCGACTGAACTATCGGCAGTTCCTCTCTCTACCTGAAAACAAAGAATACTGTTAGCCTTATTAAATATTAACAGGTGAAATCCCGAGTCTTGGAATCGCCTGCTACAAACAAACTTGCGTGGTGATAGGCTATATCTCTAAGTGGTATTCATTATTACTATGTGTTATGCTTTTTCTGACAGATCAGAGCGCCCGGTGTTGCATGGGATGTCCCAGATAACCCCGGTTTATAACTATAAGGGGCTGGCAAACACCCCTAGTCACCTTCAGCGTTCCGATTCCTCAGGTGTGACAACCTGATGATGAGTCTTACCTGCGTAATTGTCGAACACTGTAGGTATATACTCCGTGGGAAACTTGTTTGTAGCGTAGCTCATCAGCATGCACGTCTTGCCAACAGCGCCGTCACCGACCACAACACACTTTATAAAATTTGGCTCCGCCATTGCATCCACTGGCCTCGCTCCTAGCGAGTCGCCTTCTCTCGCTGTTGATCTCTCTCTGTAGTACACCACTTGTCAATGGCGCTCCGTTATGACGTCATCTCTCAGCCAATCGCATACAATTAGGCTATTTATAGCCGCCGTGATTCACCCTGCTGGGATGGCCTGGGATTCTCGACAGAGCAATATGCTTTATATCATCACAGCGCACAGGTGGTAAACACAGTCTCGTGGAATGTGTAGACTGGCGTTCAGTCTTGAAAACAATTAAACTTCTAATAAATAGTATAAATTGTAAAAGGAGTTTATGATTTCTCTTCACAGTTTTTAGTCTTGTTATAAAGACTTGCTATGTCTTGAATCCATGTATGACGACATACAAGGGAGAACAGAGTAGCGCTGTGTTAGGAAATAAACGGTTAATGTGACGTGCTCTGTAATTGTGGGATTCTCTATTGTGTAATATTGTGAAATATTGCAAAACATTATCTTATGTGTTAGTAAGGTAGTATAAGTTATCGGAGAAGTTTCAATCAAGTTTTCAAAAACATTTATGGGTACAAATATAAAATTGTTAAGTAAAGAGTTTTCCAGTTAGTAGTGAGATCGTGCTCCCTAGAATTCAGTAGCTGCGTAGATGGTACTTTACAGACGAATATCCTATAGTCTATCGCCTTTTAGTCAATTTTCTTTTTCCGAAGTCAGCACCAGCTAACGTCCGCTATATTAGGTACGCACTACTTAAAACCATTCGACAATAATAAGTTAGAATTGAGGAAAGGGCAATACACATAAGGCAAGAAATAGTTACGTTAGTTAGAGGAACAAGTATGCATGTAAGTACGCAATATCTTGCCCCATATATAACTGTGCGTCTTGACAAAATGACACACGTAAAGGTTTTTTTAATGTACTCTGACTAGGAGGAAGGGTTATGTGGCTTCATTTTCACGTCAATTTCTATTCTATTTTCCGTAAGGCTTGACAATTGTGTTTCTTCAGATGGTAATAGAATGATAAAAGTAAAACAAAGTGTCACGTATACCCTAGAAGAGGAAACACATTCAAGAGCCTAGAATATACGGGCAAGTCTAGATTCAAGCACGAATATTTCTGAAATTGAGGTGAAGAGAGGTAATTTGGGGTTAAGCACCGATTTCAAGAGTAGTTCACTTATTCCACTGCATGCTAGTGTTAATGCTGCGAGAAAGCCCGCAACACTGTTGTGGCTATACATCGCGATGAAACCTGCGAGCGTCGACTAGCGAACTATGGATGGTACTGCACTGTTAGTCTGAAATTGAGGATTCATTGGAGTTCCTTTATATTTCATCGAATATGACAGTTAAATACGAAATCTAATATTTTTCCAATGATATTAAATATGTCGACCTAGGAATTTGTATCGTTTTAAAGACCCTAAGACCCTCCCTATGCGGTACACAACCTCTGAATATGGGTCTATGATAGAATTTACAGGATAGATGTGACATTTATCTTATGTTATCTATCTGATGTTTATAGTGCGCAATATTTAAATCATTATCAATTAGGCATAAGTCCTAGTCTTACGTGACAATTTATTAAATCATAATATCAATTCTCAGTTTTGTTTTCATTTTCCTAGTTTTGTTTCCTTCTGATAAATCATTATTACACATGATTATCTTTCATAAGCATGATATCGTTATAAATATGCTCATAAACTTATATATACTTCTAGTCAAATAAAACTTACGTTAAGACTGTACATACAAATTTCGAACAAATCCAAAAAAAATCAAAATATAAAGATAAAATTAATAGTAGCACCTTAAATGTCATGTTTTTATGGGTTTTTTTTTTCGCTTTCTAGACCTTCTAAACATCATAGATTTCCTTTGAATAAGACTAGATTCCAGCAGGGGGACGTCTGAAATTGAGGTGAGATGAGATGATTTGGGGTTTAAATTGTGACTGTGCTGTGAGCCTTAAAGTTAATACGTTCTAGATCTAGACAAAAGAGGTTTTAAAAACTAAATTCATCGGGACGAAGCTACAGTAATTATCTAAATATCATAGACTAAATTCAGTTTTACTTAAAAGATATTGATTATTCTTATCTATTTTATACTGATATGTGCATGGTCTGATTTGTTAAATTTATCAACCTGTATTAGTACGATAATTGAAATATTGAAACCATCAATTAAAATAAGAATGATAACAATGATACAGAGTGTACACTACACTACACTACACGACACGACACGACGACACTACACTACACTACACTACACTACACTACACGACGCGACACGACACGACACGACACGACACGACACGACACGACACGACACTACACTACGCTACACTACACGACACGACACGAAACTACACGACACTACACTACACTACACTACACGACACGACACGACACGACACTACACTACACTACACTACACTACACTACACTACACTACCCTACCCTACGCTACCCTACCCTACCCTACCCTACACTACACTACACTACACTACCCTACACTACACTGCTTTAAACTTTTAACTTTTAACTTTATTTTGAATTTGACACTATACCACTATGCTATGAAGATGATACTTTACTGATATGCTTTGAAGATGACCATAATACTATACTGCTATGCTATTCTATGCTATGCTATGATATGATATGCTAAGAAGGTGCATGTGATACTATACTGATATGCTATGCTATGAAGATTATATTTTACTGATATGCTATACTTCGAAGATGATAACATACTGCTATGCTATGCTGAGAAGGGGATGCTATACTGTTATGTTATGCCATGAAGATGATATTTTACTGATATGCTATACTTCGAAGATGATAACATACTGCTATGCTATGCTAAGAAGGTGATACTGTTATGCTATTTTATGTTATGTTATGCTATGCTTTGCTATGAAGATGGTACTATAATGTTATGCTATGCTATGCTATGCTATGCTATACTATACTATACTATGCTATGCTATGCTTAACCTTTATAGTGCTGTCATCACTGGCAATGACACGTATGAACCTAAACTGAATTGGTTAGCATTGTTCAATACTTAGTTTTATAGTATGTAACCTTTATACAATAGTGCGTTTCTATTGGTTATAATAATGATGAATTCACAGAAAACATGGTACTGTTTTCTATGAATATGTATGTAAACCTGGAATTGGTACCTTGTCAGGCCGGTCTGTATTGATACAACTGGGCACTGGTCAATTATCCATAAGCCTCCCTCACTGCACCGTAAACAGCATCAAGGTCCGTGACCTCCCTCGAAACACCCTCGGGTTATAGTGGAATACGGTATATAGGGGAGGGCAATATAAAGGAGGGTGTGTGAATTACACATGTATAAGGGATCTGGGAGATTTATTAAATACTGAGGGGAGAGGATGGGAGGGAGGAGGGAGGAGGGAAGGGGGGAGGGGGGAAGGGGGGGGGGGGGGGGAGAGAGATAAACAGAATAAGGGGAGGAATTAAAGGACGAGTTGAGAGATGTAAGTAGATGGAAGAAAGGGGAAGGTGATTAAACAAAGTATCGTTTCGCAAGGTGAGTCATTGGAATGAGGAAGCGTCAATGAACATCTTTTTTAATCCTAACAGTGGTCATCTCATAAACAGTCATCGCATTTTTTTTCCAAATACATACATAAGTCCTTAATATGTATTAATGTATGACTGGGCTGTCAATGTACTTATGTCTCGATCACCATTAATCATGTAATCAGAGACCATAAAATGAATGGTAAGTTTTATGGTCTCTGATGTAATATACAATAGGACCGAATTTCGCCGCCAGTTAATTCATCTTGAGGGTCCATCAAAATTTACTTGCAAAACATTGGGGCCCGACCCCCTGAACTGGCAAGGGAAGTTGATTTCATTGAAGTTCGGTAGACACTATGGATGCATAATCCATAAAGTTGTCAACAATTCTGGGTCACATAACGCGGGACATCAAGTGACAATATAAACCAAAACATTGTGATTGAGAAAGTGAATATGAGCGACGACACCAGGTGTTAGCGAAATGGTAACGTGTTCTTCTCTACCGTTAGCACACGTTATGGTATATTTTGTTTATTTAAAATACATTTTAGTATATTTGAAACTACACAATCCAGTTCCAACGAAATCGCCTCCACACCAACGAGTACATAACATGTTCAATCTAATACATGCTATTGATTTTGTATTGAAGTCCTTCACTTCAGCAGGCCTGTCTATCGCTTTGTTTACTTCCCTCTGAGTATCGAACAGCCGGTTTGACTCGCCTGACTGCATGTCAAGTAGTTACACAATCGATGCACTTGACTGACATATGACTATAGTCTTCTGAAATTCGCTTATAATCTGTATTCACTCATAATCTATTTCAAAGCATTGAGCATTGAGATGCGGTCAGAACGTTCCCCATTTGTAACCTGATTATTGCATGTCGAATTAATAACTAAGAAAATCATAACACTTAGATGTTGAACTGATGAAACATTGGTATATAAGGTTGCATAAAGAAGTTATAGGTTTCTCGGGCACATCATTGTCAAAAGTGACAAGGGCGGTAGGACTTTCTTTTTACTTTTGTTGGAATTTTTGTAGGATTACATTTGATTTTTTTCATCAAAATATAGCTTGGAAGTAGTCGAAGTACACAACGGAATCAGACGCATTTGGGGTTAAGAAAAATGATGTAGTAAAGTATTAATTTATTTTTATTAATGACAATAAACTGATGTCACAAAAATGATGGGTCCGAGAACCATTTCATTTTTTTTATCTAACCTTATTTTTTCGGGACGTCAGCATTGTCGTCTCCTCAGTTTATATCCATTAGGACACTTCTTTTATTAATTGTATCGATTGCTGTAAATGTGCACCCATTACTCATGGTAGGTTGGCCTGGATGCATTGGAGTGGATGTTTAGTTTGGTTGATGCTTTGGAGTGGGTGTTTAGTTTGGTTGATGCTTTGGAGTGGGTGTTTAGTTTGGTTGATGCATTGGAGTGGGTGTTAAGTTTGGTTGATGCATTGGAGTGGGTGTTAAGTTTGGTTGATGCATTGGAGTTGGTGTTAAGTTTGGTTGATGCATTGGAGAGGGTGTTTAGTTTGGTTGATG